>LR736910.1:65763-130918 GCA_902654985.2 Oryctes borbonicus
TTTTTTTTTTTTTTTTTTTTTTTTTTTTTTTTTTTTTTTTTTTTTTTGTAGGAGGAATCTTCTAAAGACACAAGCAAGGTCCGTACCCCGCTGTGTGTGGGATTCCCATGCGGTAAAGCATGAGCCTACCCACTAAACCTCCTCTGTTCGCCACGCTGTTGGGCCCGGAACCATCTTCTGAGATATCAACGTCAGGCACAACACGGCTGTACTGTTTCCGCTCATCAAGGGACTCCAAAATTAACAGGTAAGTCTTGCTCTTTCTTCTACTTCCTTTCGGCTCATTATATCCTTTATCATTTCATGTAGGAGTTGCCAGTTTTCTTCTGTTTTCAACATCATCGGTATTATGTTGTTTTCAGAAATCTCTAGAGTAAATTTGCAGTTTGTTTTTCTTCTGGCCTCGATCCATCTGGGACACTCAAGTACCGTGTGTTGCGCCGTGTCCTCTAGGCCGCAGTAGATGCAGTCACTTGATTCGTCTTTACCGAATCTTTTTGCGTATTGTCTATATACGCCATGTCCGGTCAGGAACTGTGTCATATAGTAATCTATTTTGCGAAATTTGCAAGTCTTCCACGTGCCTATGTCGGGTATAAGCTTTTTGGTCCACTGAGCTTTGGTGTTGTTATCGTTCCATTTTTTCTGCCATATATTGATTGCACATCGATCTGCCTCGGCTCGAGCATCCAGGTCACCATTTTCGTACGCATATCTTCGTGCCCATGCCATAAGGTCAATTGGTACTGTTGCAGTTATGACTTGAAGTGCCTCAAGAGACACTGTTCTAAAAGCCGACGAAACCCTCAATAGCATTCTTCTCTGTTGCTTTTCGAACATGTTTAGGTACACCTTCTTTTCCAAGACTTTGTACCAGACCGGCGCTCCATAGAGTAATATCGAGTGTATGACTCCGCTTAGTGCCTCTCTTTTGCTACTGTTAGGTCCACCCACGTTAGGCATAAGGCGTGCCAATTTGGACGTCTTTTCTTCTGCCCTCTTGCATGCGTACTTGACGTGTTCTCCAAAGTAGAGCCGCTGGTCCAATACCACGCCCAAGTATTTTATATGGTTTCGCGGTGATATTTGCACGTCGTCCAAGTTAAAATGAACGTGTGATCTTCTTCTCTTACCCTTGACGATTGTTGCCTCGGTCTTCTCTGGGGCCAGTTCCAAGTTGTTATCCTTCATCCATTTCTGGATTCTTTGCAGGTTCTCGTTTCCGCGTGCCATCAGGTTGTATTCGTTATCCGCGGCTATCAACAGTGCAATGTCATCAGCATATCCTACGATCTTGGACTGGGCCTTCAAGTCAATGCCAAACACGTCGTCGAACAATATGTTCCAGAGAGTAGGTCCGAGTACAGATCCCTGTGGTACTCCTGTCGTGATTTTTATTTTTTCTCCCTTTTTGATTTGCAACCATCTGTCCGCGAGGTATTCCGCAATGATGTTAATCAGATACCTTGAAATGCCTTTCCTGCAAAGTTTTCCTATGATGATGTTCCAATCGGCGCAGTTAAAGGCGTTTCGTACGTCCAAAGTTAGCATCGCACACCACTTTTGCTTGCACTCGTAAATAATTTCCTTGACTGCCTGAATAGCGTGGATTGTAGACCTACCCTTTCTAAATCCGTATTGCCCATCTGATAGGCCACCTTTTTTATCTATTTCCTCCGTTAATCTTGCTCTAATTAATGCTTCGTATAGTTTGCTAGCAGTATTTAAAAGGCATACGACATTGTTTGCGGGTTGTTCCCTTTCTTCGGCAGCAAAATAGCTTTGGCTACTTTCCACTCTCGAGGAAAGGCCTGTGTTTCTAGTAGGCCGTTCATTACTTCTAAAAGCCATTTTGTGTTTGTTTCGACTACTAGTTTTATAGCTTCTGAGGGGATTCCATCAATGCCAGGAGCTTTGCCGTTTTTCATACTAGCAGACGCTCGTCTCAGCTCCTCCTCCGTGAAGGGTTCTGCCTTTTCATTTTGTACCCGCCTGTATACTGCGTTTTCTTTCTTGCGGAATAAAGCATTTATGACACTCTTTTTTATCTCTAATGGGATGTCGTACGGAGTCTTTATTTTTATGTCTTTCATAACTATTTTATATCCATTTCCCCACACATCATTATTCAGTTCCCCACACAGTTTCCTCCAGTGTTCGCTTTTGGCACGTCTTATTAGCCTGCACAGCTCACTTTTTTGCATACGGTATTGTGCTTTGATGCTGAGCTTTTCGCTTTCCGAGATATAGTTGTTTTTTGTCATTCGCGTCGTACTTCTTCTAGTTTTAGTGCATTCTTCACGTTTCTTTTTTATATCCTCGTTCCACCAATATGGGACAGTTGCTTTTCGACGAGTATTCTTACGTATGCTGCTTGCATAAGCTTCCTTTATTACATCCGTAAAGGCTTTGTATGAGGCTCTGTCTGCAGATGGCATTCCCGAGACCCTTAAATCTATGACGGCGGAAAATGTATCCCAGTCATTTTCAACTTTCTGTTTTTCATGCCTGCTGTCTATTAACGCTTTGCCTTTTATTTCGAAGTAAATGTAACCATGGTCAGAGAGATTTTCTATCGTCAGCACCTGCCATCCTGTTATCCTTCTGGCTACTTTCTGTGTTGAACATGTCACGTCTATATAAGATTTGCAATCGCCTCTGACGAACGTTGGGAAGTTTGCTGTGTTGTGAACAGTAAGATTTAATGACTCTGTCCAGGTTGCCCAATATTCCCCGCGCTTGTCCGCATGCGGAGATCCCCATAACACCGCTTTCGCGTTTATATCTCCCAGTATTATGGCCTCTTCTTTTCTTTGTGTCACTTTGTTCATAATTTCGTCGACTCTCTTCTCATATTCGGCCATAGATATATTTGGGGATAGGTAGCAGCAGTACGCAGCATAGTCTCTTGTTCGGAAGTATACAAAGCTTTCTCCCGTTTCCACTTTGCTAATTTCCATTGTTTTATTGACAAAATAGATGGCAACGTTATAATTAATATCTTTTATCCAATCATTTCCCGAAGTCGTCGTTTTATTTGGTTCGCACACCACCAAAACATCGATTGCCATCTCCCTAGCAGTTGCATAGGCCAGGTCATGGGCAGCTCTGCCACGCCTAAGATTGGTTTGCAGAAATTTTGTCATTGTTCGAGTATATCTCCTTTAGCTTCCCGCAGCCTTTTACTGTTGTCTTTTCTATTACTTTGCTCTTTTATCAGTTTGCGGAAATTAGGGCATTTGGTCGAGTCCGATCGATGATTACTGCTCTCGCATATAGGACAGTATTGCGCGTTCCCGCAGTCCTTCGCCTTATGGCCACATTGATTACAGTTTAGACATGTATTTGACTTATCGGGTCCTTTGCACTCTTGTGTTCTGTGTCCGAATCCTAAGCATTTGTAGCATCTGAGGATCGTTATCCTCTCCCTCACTCTGCAATTCACCCATCCGATTTTTGTTGTTTTGGCTGTTATCAACGCATTAGCTATAGATCTCATTGCCTGGACTGTAGCGATTTGATTTCCATCCATGGAGGAGCGTCTTCTTCTTCCTAGGCCCCACTTTACTTCAACTTGTCTGAAGTGGGACCTTTCCTACTTTTCTATTTTTTTCTTTTCTAATGGGCTACTCTCAGCCAACCCTTGTTTTTTTCACGACCCTGACGCTATTAGGTAACGAGGGCTAAGGGTCTTTTTCAATTTTTCCTTTCTTCCACGATCGGCGCGAATCGGGGGGACCTGGGAGTGACCGACCACCGGTTTTGGTCCGTCGTTTTCCGGCACTGGGGTCGGTCTGCTGTGAGCTTGCTCTGCCGATGGAAACGAAGATGATGGCAGAAGCTGCCTGCAATAGAACAGAAATGATATGTGGCGCGGGAGAAGATAATGCAGACCCACACCCCATACTCCAACGGGAAAGAGAGGACTACCGGACGGAAGAAAAC
This sequence comes from Oryctes borbonicus, assembly GCA_902654985.2. Lineage (NCBI taxonomy): Eukaryota > Metazoa > Arthropoda > Insecta > Coleoptera > Scarabaeidae > Oryctes > Oryctes borbonicus. The sequence continues at coordinate 69,709 of LR736910.1, forward strand.
ATCGAGCCGCAAGAGGCCCCAAGAGAAAACATATCCAAAAGAAAAAGGATGGAATCGCCTACCACAGATGCAAGGGCGGATATGAAGGAGATAAACATTATCATGGACAAGCTAGTCAGAAAAACAAATGCTCTCACAAAACTAGTCAAAGAGAGTCCAAAAACTAAGGTAGAGATAAAAAAAATGGCGAAAGAACTAGGACAGTTAATATGGGTGCTGGACAAGGAAATGAAAACATACGGTAAAGTCGGCAATATGCAATTTGGAACTTCAACCACTAAATTGGAGAACCATGAATCAAAGGAAGAAATTAAGAAATCTCCAAATACCACAGCCTCCGTTGCTGTGCAGGCCACAGCGGAAGACATAGACCTGGAAGTAAAGGAAAAAAGAGACGAATTACGACAAAGAGTAATGGATATTATGTTGTCAGGTGCAGAATTCCAAGAACTTGAAGGAGTACTGGATGAGAACTGGACAGAAGATCTCTATAAAAATACTAAGGTGGTCCGTTTGAACTCGGTGGACTTCAGTAAGGACGGTGACCTCGCTATTCTGATGGACTCAAATAAACCTAACGGAGGCGTCACTCTTGAGAACATAGCGCTGAAGTACCCAGAAGTGCATGAAATGGTCCAAAAGAACGAAGGGGAAATAGATTACTTAATCAACACCGTGGCCACAAAAATAAAAAACAAGAAATCGTCAGAAAGATCGACGGCGCTATATATAGTGCCTCTGAAAAGGACCAACATGGACCAAGTAGCTAATGAAGAACTATACAGAATGTTTGCATCACTCAAGAAAACAATGCAAGTACATCCATCAGCTGGAATCGGTCTAGTCCTAAATGAAAACTCAAGTTTGGAACACGCGCGGAAGATCTCGGAACATATATTTTATAACACAATGCTAAATATCACTATAATATCGCCTACTGAAGGCACGCAAACTCTAAAGAAAAATATTTCGAAATCCCAAACTGGAAAGGTGATAGTCAAAACAGGAGAATCTACGTATGCCGATCTACTGAAAGAAATTAAAAGAAAGATAGACATAAAGCAAATGGGCGTACAAGTCAAATCTATTAAGAAAACAACAAAAGGGGACGTACTAATAGAGGTTAAAGGGGGCAACGAAAAGGCGGACAAGCTCAAAGATGCAATCAAAACAACAATTGTTAAAGAGGTCAGTATTGCAAAAAATGACAGGATAATACATATACTAGACATTGACGCGGCTACCACGAAAGACGAAGTGGAGAAAGCACTAAAGAACACGACGAAGCACAGAGATGCTGGACCAATCAGAGTTACGTCTATGAGACCGACAAAAGATTATTGTTATTATTATTCTTATTATTATTGTTATTATTATTGTTATTATTATTGTTATTATTATTCTTATTATTATTGTTATTATTATTGTTATTATTATTGTTATTATTATTCTTATTATTATTCTTATTATTATTATTATTATTATTCTTATTATTATTGTTATTATTATTGTTATTATTATTCTTATTATTATTCTTCTTCTTCTTCTTCTTATTATTATTATTATTATTGTTATTATTATTATTATTATTATTATTATTGTTATTATTATTATTATTATTATTATTTTTTTTTTTTTTTATTATTTTTATTATTATTTTCGTTTGGAGTGATGGATAGAAGGTAATATGCTGTTTCCCAGATATCAATATGAATTTACAAGAGAGCTTAGCACACATCAGGCACTGGCACAATTTGTTGCAGATGTTCAAGTAAGCTTTACGAAGAATCAATATATGGCTGCATTATTTTTGGATATAAAAAATGCGTATAACTACCTCAATTTGCATATGTCTGAAAATTTGTGTAAGTTTAGAGTCTCATCCTCTTTATACAAGACGGAAATTGTACATTAGAGATAATAAAAACTGTTACCTTGGACCACGATATATATCTAGAGGTGTAGCACAAGGGTCGGTGTTAAGCCCGCTCTTATTTAATGTTTATATCAGCGATTTGGTGATACCAGACATCAAAATTGTATAATATGCAGATTGATCATCGCTGAAGCTTTTGCTGAAACAAACAATTTTAACGGACATATTATAACATCTGCTACGTCTATAATATTTGATATTTCTTTCGAGTTTAGTCAGAATATTCCGATAATAGTGTGTTCACCATTCACAGATAATAATACCCAAAATTGTGCTATTTACCTGTGTGAAATTACACGGTTATAAAAAGGTATTTACGGATGAGCAGTTTATATTCCATCATCCGGTACTAAACTCTTGCTAGCTTTGCCAAATGCGGCAAGTGTTTTCACTGCTGAAGCTGTTGCCATAATTACAGCCCTGGAAAGAATAGATGGCGAAGAGTATGATTACTTCGTAATCTTCACAGATTCAGAGAGTGTTTTAGAAGGCATTAAGAACTTTAATTTCAAATCTTCTCCAATAATTAGTCGTATCATCTTTCTATACAGTTTTTAGGGTCCAACATTTAGAGTTAAAAGGTCAACGCTAATACACCTCTGACTTGGTAAGCAAGCAGTATAAAACGCCGAAGAAATATATGGTGCCATATAAAAGACAATGTTTCCGATGTTTGAATTCGGCAAAATGCGGTGCCCAATATGGAACATGCGGTATATTTTTAGGGCATACTATGTCTAAGTAGTATAAAGAATGGAATTTAACTTTATAGTTTCTAGACGAAATACATATCTCTATATTTAGGTAACTGAGGGCAAAATTATGAATATTGCGAAATCTATATTACATTGGTTTATCTTGCACGGAGAAACAAAAGACAAAATAATATGTAAGACGTTCCATTTAAAATAATAAAGTTAATGCCCCAGTCGCTATATGTCGATCACGCTGTATATATACACAGAAACTTCTTTTAACTTTTTCAAGCAGAGAATGCTTAGGAGAAAAGGGTTCTAGATGCACAGATTTTTGTTATGAATTTTGTTATAAGAAAATATAGAATTTGAATATATTGTGTAATACAATAAATCGCTACAATAAAAATTTTTTCCTCCGGGTCCAATTGTTGCCACGGGACAGGTAATGTCTCACTATGCTATTCATTGAAAAATGTTTGGTATAAATTTTACAAAGGTATCCTATATCTTATGTGGAATACAGTATGAAAAATAAACAACATATTTTATAAAATAAATTTCCCCCTTAATTTTCCCCTTACAGTTTAGGATGAACGAAAGTTATAAAACAGTATAGAATAAATTAATTAATGGACTAACTACTACTGGCGCAAAATTGATATCTAAGGTGAATTTACAGAGAGAATCAGGCGAAATTTAGAAATATTACTAACAAAGTAGTATATTTCTAAAAATATCGATTAATATTATACACACTAGAAATTCCAGTTATGTTTAAATATCCATTTTCAAAAAAAATATATTAAAGGGGTTTTGTTTTTGTAGTAGATCATTTAAATGTACATACATATGTTGTTTTTAGGACTGTATATACTTTAATTATTTTCGGGTACTTACTATATTTTGAAGTAGTTATTAATCATACTATCCATTGTGGTAATCTCAGTGGGATAACCTGGCCCATCTACATCAAAGATAGATACTTGGGAACGCTTACCATTATCTGGCGGTAATCATCGAAGGTGCATGGCTCTTGTAACCTGCATCCAATTTCTTCTTGATTTCTGCACACGTTTTCCTATCCAAAAAAGAAATCGAATCATTCACTGATGTTCTTTTTCCATGATTCCACAAATACACAAACCTGCTCACTTTCGACAGCTCTCAAAACAACAGACGAAGAATAATATCCCGATTTTGACACCAAGCACCATCATTCTCCAGACACACGTACTTGTCAAACCGTCCTCGTATATGCAGTTATTCTCATTGCAATAGATAGATTCTTTTAGTTAATTGTTAATTTCTTTTGTATTATGGGTATTAGTAATTATATTTTAATGTACATGTCTACGTCTTTCATTTCATGTGTACCTATATATCCACTATATGGTCAACTATTCATTGCCTACTCGTTTTGAATCATTTGTCTTTCACGCCATTTCGATTTGGGATTTATCTCTTTTCTATTATTTAGATATTGTTTTGTATACGTACTTTTTGCCCGTAAAATTCATTTTCTGTGTAAAGCTAAAGCTCTCAAGTTAAAATTGATAAATCTGGTTGGCGCTAAATTCATAATTATGTTTTATTTATACAAGCTTTAGCAGAGTTACGCAGAGACAGTTACCTACTAGAAGAGCATACACGTGTTTATGTATATTCGGGAATAAGTAAACAATTTATAATCAAAAATTAAGTGAAACAAAATGTGTGTTTTCGGTTTAATCGAAACTAGAATACAACATGTAAATTGGTGTCTGCAGACCGAGAGCACAAATCATAAATATATCGACATATTCGAGAGTTTTTTTAGAAAAAGTTTGCTAAGATTTTATCGAATATATTCCTATTGTCAAAAAACCTAATGTATATGCAAATACTAACAATAAGCAGTTGTAAAATAACGTATGTTAAAACAAATAAAAGAAAGCGACAAACGACACTTAAATAAAAACTCTAATTCCAACATAACTGTTCTGTCCCTACTCTCGAGAAAAAATATTTATTTACAATTATCTAGTTTTGCCGCCTAAAAACTAATATCTTTCTATATACTGTGGAAAGGAAGTTTCATAAGTTCCTTATTGAGGGTTTTTGCCGGAATTAAGGTCGTGGAATTCCTTACATAATGCCTACGTTGGACTTTCTTATGAATGCGATCGATATCTATAGGAGAGTAACCATTGTAAACTACTGTGGACTATCCTGGACAACACAAAATGGCCGCGATTAGTTTCTTAATTAATAGATGGTAAAACTCCCTTTGAGTATTAGGAGGTACAATAAAGAACCTAAATCTATAAAAAACGTTACTCTTCCATAGTAGTCTACCATAGGCATTTTATCAGAAATTGTACGATCTTAATTCTGGCAGAAACCCGCGTTAAGAAATTTACCAAACTTCCTTTCCACAACATATCGAAAGGTGTTAGTAAAGTTTTTACAGCTCAAGATATGATTGTATGTTTCAGTTCGCGAAATATACTGAAAAGCCTTGTTGGCAATCTGAAAGATAGATCGAACACGAAGGAAAGGTCGAGAGTTTATAAAATTGCATGTAGTTACTGCGACAAAACTTATATTGGTAATATGGACTTATATAGGCACCGGCATGATCAATGAATGCATGCATTAGGTCCTACAGATACGGGAAGATAGAATCGTCAAATACAGCATAACACACAAAAGAAACCAGGCATAATATTAAATTAGAAAACCTGGAATTGATTAAGAACGTAATTCGCCGCGGAAATTAGGCGTTTACAAAGCTATTTACATAAAAAGGAACATAAATTTGATGAATAAAGAGAATGGACCGCTGTTCTATTCAGGGTAAGGCGGACGTATGTTTTACATTTCGTGCTACAGTGACAAGAGATTCTTTTGTCTACTTTTCTGTATTTTGGTGTTCTCCTAACACTCAAATTGCTTTCTTTCAACATTTTCCTTATAAGTTACCGAATCTAAGGATAATTTGTCTGTCACGTTTTCGTTGAGCTATTCTGTATACTTGTATAATGTACATACACAAACTAATGCTAATAATAATAATAAAGTGTTGAAAGTCTTTTTCCTTTTTGAAATTTTTGGTTTTGGTTCTTTGAAATAAAACTACTATATATTGTTACGTTTCAGAATATACATTTTATTCTATTTTTAAATATACATAGTTTGGATAGATTTTGAGTTCATTTTATCTTCCTTGGAATTTCATAGTTCAAATCTTATTGCATATCGTCCTGTAGCTACTATACGTAGTACTATACGTTTATCTTTTTACCAAACAAAAGCTTCTATCTGTTTTCCTTTTTTGACCTCTGTTTATCTACGGTTTCGGACCGAATCATTTTTCCTTTGTCCTTTCGATTATTTCTATCTACCTTTACACCTCCTTTTTATTTAGAATTTCACTTTATTAAAATCTACAATAATAAAGCAATAAAAATCATTAATACCCAACACCAGTTACCCTTTACTACTAAGTGAAAAAAATTGAAAGGCAAAATACAGAGATTAATTATTATAATTGATCTTAATTATAATTATATAACAAATTCGAGAAACAAGGAGTAACAATTGAAAACCTACATAAGTTGGTAAACGAGCTTTCTAGTAAGTAAAAAGTGTTAAGGTATCAGATGAACATACTCAAACTAGTTTAATACATAGCGTTTCAATCTATGTGCAAGGCAGGCGAGGTTAGGCATATATGCGAAATGGAAAACTTTGACAATTTGGGACTCGGTGAAGCTACCGATGATTCCATATGGAGATCCCGTCCCGTCCATAATTCCACGAAGATATGATTAACAAATTCTGCTATTCCTACAATGGTAGTTGCTGATCAACAAAATGATCCAAGGAAAATTATGGCTCGCATAAGTGACTGCTTAAAGAGAAATTAATGTAAAAATGAATGGCTCTTACAAATGTAAAGACCATTTCTGAAAGGTAATAACTACCTTAATCAGCAGATATTAACTGTAACTTGTATAAATGTATTGAGTTTGGATAACGAAAATGTATGTAATAAACAACTTTTAGTGCGAGGAACGAAATTTACTAACGTAAAGTATCTATCTAATTGAGGAAGTTTAAGATAATTTTTTTTTTAGTGGTAATAATTCCAGAATAAATCGAAGACGACAGTTATAGTAAATGAAAAATAAAATAAAAATTAAGAAATAAAAAGGTCGATATTTACCATAACCGTCAACCTCGTTTTATTCTGGAAAGTCCAATTATTTATTCTTTATATCAAAATTATGTATTTGAACAAGCGTTCTGCTATTCATACACATCAAATTAGAACGCTTTTTAAGGCAGCTTTCTATTTTACTGTACCTAACATTTTGCAATACATTTTCATATCGCAATGGTAATAACTACCTTAATTAGCAGATATATCATTTCAACTATAACTTGTATAAATGTAGTAAAAGTTCGGATAATGAAGGTGTAACTTATTTAGATGTAAATTACAGTTTGAGTGGTGAGGATTTAGCAAGGTACATAGTTTACTTATTAGGTCGTGGAAGGTCCGGCTTGTTTGGTATTATTTGGCATTGTGTCCAATATATTCAATGCGATATTACTCTGCGGCTTGGGGGACCCCAGTTCAAATATGTATGTGAATTCTGGACACTTAATTTATTGTAATTACGCTACCAGTTCACTGGTAATGTATATAAGATAGATGTGTAAATATATTTATTCATTTCAAGCTGTATACAAATGTGATGTATATATATGTGAAAAGGTCAAGTATGAATTTAAATAAAAGTTAGTACTCGTTTAATGAATAAGGCCCAAAACAGGTAATTTATTATAAAGTTTTAAGCAAGAATAGTGGAGACTCCTGTCAGTGAGGGATAATCTATGAACAGCAAAAATGTAATTTAGGTTTCGATTCTGCGTATTGCAGCCATGATCAGCCTTACAGCTCGAAGAACGCTCATTGTATCTTACTAAGAATATACATTCGTAAACGTAAATGCCATATTAAATTATTAAATGATTATAATGTTTAAATTCAATTCAATACATTGTTCAATACATAATTCTCAGAGCAAAGATATCATCAGTGTTTTTTAGTTTACGAATACCGTAGCAGATTGAATATAGTTTACAACACAGGTTATCAATGTGCTTGTTCCATTTTAGATACACATCCAGATGAACTCCAAGAAATTTAACAGAAGTTATAGGACTATATGTTTAGAGATGCGCTAATTTTATTGGAATTAGTAGTTTTGGTTAGTGGTAGTTCACATTTAGTGTTAGTTTATTCACCTCAAACCATTGCGCAAAGCCAGCAAACAGCCTATTACATTCAGAAATTAAACGTGAAGAATTATCATCAAGCACAAGGAGATTTGTGTCATTCGCGGAGTTGATAAGTGTATGTGAAGTGTATGCGCCGCAGGAATTAAACGCGTACGAGATGGTTTACACAAAAAGTAACAAAAATCTGATGACTCAGTCCTATTTGACCTATTGGGGTAAGGCTTGCACATGTTTTATGTCTCGGGCTGCAATAAAAGAGACCGTTCCGTCTGTCTGATCGTGTTTTACGCATGTCATAGTTTTAAGGCATATAGGCGGTAAAAGCAGGTACTTGTAAATAATATTTTTTCTCGAAAGTATGGATAGAACATGCATGTTAGTTTTAGAACACTATTACTATTATGATTGTGGTTTTATTCAGAATCAATTGAACTGCACAACACTTAAAGATGAACTGGCGTGAGTACCACACGATGTTGTCTAGCGGCCTGGAACAATGTTTGCCGGCTACATAGATTGCGCAGCCTCCATGACTATGTAAATTACGACAGAAAGAAGATGCTAGTTCATAACCATCTATTTGATGATAGACAAGTTGATCATCGGAACAAATGTGTTACACAATGGTGCATGAAGTTCGTTGACACATGTACTTAGTCGCTGTACGTTAAGATGAAATACCAAAAAGAAGTTAACCCTAACAGGGACACACTCAGCTACTTCGACCTGACGTTCTGCTGACGGTGGAAGAAAAAACGATCTTTCAATATATTAATGTCCTTAAAATTACATGATACTCTAAATGAAGAGTAATCGTTCGGTCTTTTTGCTTTAAAGTTTTTTACATAAAACATTGCATACGCTAAGGAATAACAAGTAACTTTTCAGGTCAGTTTCAGTGGTTTCAGTAGCCAATCCATAAACATGCATGTGCCCAAGTCTTTCAACGGCCTTAATCGATATGTTATTGTTCGCCACACCATGTATGATACACCGTTTTCCTTTTCGATTTAGTACTAATTCTAACTCATTAATTTGTAAACTATTATTCTGTTTAGTAGGCGTAAAATCTGTTTTATTTATTCGCTAGATGTTTTCTTTCATTCCTTTTTTACAGCTTTAGCAAAGTTCTGTTTTTCTGATAAAGTATTATTTGTTATATAAGGTGGAATGCTTTTGTTGTTTTCTTTAGGTTTTACATTTGTACTTATATCTCTTGTTTTCAATGCAGAGCCCTCACCTGAATTTTGAGAGAAATCTGATACAGATTTCTGTTCTTTGATAACTAACTTCTGCTATTTGCTTAGAGAGACTCTTATTTTTAATTTGTTATTCTTTCAAATTCAAGTTGAAAAGTAGTTATTAAGGTACTTGTAATTGTAGGCTAACGTCTAGGGGCGGTTGCGCTGGAGTTCGCGGAAAATACAAAACTAGTCAAATGTGAAAATACACTCACCGGCACAATACTACTTGTTTTTCGCACGATATTTTAAATCCAACGGTAATATTTGTTACAGCCTCGTTTATCTTTGTAGATATAAAGAATTCCAAATTTTGACACACAGACGAATCTAGATGTAAGATTCTCTTGTTTTTCTCCATCACACAGTAGAGGTTAGGGGTGATGAGCACTGCACTAATTCTCACAGACTCACTATCGGATACAGATACCCATTTAATACGAAATTTCACAGTTACAGTTACTTCTGCTACAAATATATTCATCATATCTAGGCATGCTTCGGGAATACGACGCACACGCGATCGCTATGTTTAGAATATTGATTGGTAATGAGTCAACATTGGTTTTTCAAATAGACCACCTCCTTCTTTTTACATTTTGACTATACGAGTCATTCTGCATGCATCATTTTAGAAAACAAGAAATACTTTTTTTAAAGAGCTGGTTAAAAGTCTCACTATAGTAAACCATGACTGCGATATTTTTGTATCAAGTGTCTCATGACTAAAAAACAGAGTACAACGTGCCAAACATACTTCTACTAGTAACTCATGCTGTGAATTTGTGCTAGGCGGTTATCATTTTGGTACATTCATTTCTACTTTAAAACAGCATGAAGCATATGCCGCATAATGAAAATGTGGATATGGATAGAAATGCAATAAAAATGTAGAAGAAGCTCTAAACCGGTACAAGGAAGAACGTATTTTCAATTGCTAAAGCGGAGAAGTCCATCAAAGGGCATGAATTGAAGCATCTGCGGCCAAGTTAGGTAAAGGTATCGAGATAGTAGATCAGTATCTTAAGAATAACAAACTTAAACCTTATAAAATTAAACCATCAGCATTTATACCCAAGCGATTACCAAAGATGTTTAGACTATTGCAACTGGGAACATTGTGGATAGAGTATTATGAATGCACGAAAGTAATTTTTCTAATATTTGAATGTACAATATACAACATAGTTCACGGCGAGTTGCAACATTTTTAAACGAACAGTTTCCCTAGGCTAGGAATTCATGGACCGTTTGTTTGGCATGGTCCCCTCACTTAACCACTTTGGATTGTTTCTTGTGTGGTTATAATAAAAATCTGACATATAAATCTCCACATGAGAATGCTGTTCAAAATTTATTAAATATTGATGGCCGAATTCTACGAAAACGTTCTAAGAAGGGCGAATCTATGCTTAGTTCATAATGGTGAAGATTTTGAGCTATACCTTTAGATTAGCATTTTATTATCTACCTTATTATTGTGTATGTTTCTAGATACAGTCAAAACAAATGAAAATATTTGGTTACTAAAATGATACATTCAGATGCAGAATAACTCGTAGATTTCGAAAAGGTAAAAACATGCACAGTGTTTCATTTACAAAACCAAAGTTGGAGTTATTTCCGGTGAAGTGGTACAGCCAATTGTTTTTCTGATATGAGATTCTGAATCTACGGTAAAAAAATGCGATTCTTTTGTAATTTAAGCGTCCTTATATCTTTAGAAACAAAAAAGTCACCCGTAGGATGGGATTCATACTGAACAACCTGTATAGTTTGTCTCAAGGAAGGTATTTAAAATAAAAATCGCAGCTTCTTCAATACCAAGAACTAGTAGTAGCGCAATTTGTAGGTATAGCAATCTAAACGAATACAAATGTCTAAACGTTTTATTATAAGAACAACAAATATAAGTTCCAGAACTTATTTTCTTGAATACCAATTCCTGAAAAAAGGGAAAACTTTTAAAATGATAACATAGTCCTTTGCCTTCTCGGGTTCGTGAATTTAAAGTAATAGTCATAAACATCAATCAAGATTAATAACTCTTGATATGTTGGTACTCAAACTATGCAAAATTTCCAGTTAATGTAAAATTTATGAGAATCACCAAATTAGAGATTTGCCGAGTCTCATCTCGTTGGTTAAGTTCAAAACGTGACTAATATTTTACAGGGGCTCTCACTAAGATGACTAAAGTCGTTAACCTTAGAGTAGTAACTAAAAGTGTTTGATGACGTGGATAAAGTTTATAAAAGTTTTAAATTAAATCCATAGAAATAGATAGAAGAACATTGAATTGGTAACAAGGCCTCTCTGTGGGATACAAGTACCTCCCCGAATTACGATAATTCGCCGTACTAGACGATTTTCCTTAATAAAGAAAATTACCGTTAACGGCAAAAATTGCCATAAATCTGCAAAAGAAATATTTTTTACGTATAATTAAATTCAAAATACATATTATCATTATTATTGGCCTTACTTTAACACTATTAATTTAACCTATAATTTTCTGAAATCCTACCTACTCGGACGGACGTCAGTGCAAATACAACAGAAATACATGTTAGATGATGTTATATTTAACGTTTCCTTAACAAACTTTTACAATTTATACAACTTTAAGTATTCCCTGTTTGCAAATTTTAGAATCAATCAATCAATCAAGAATCCCTCGGGAATATTCTGCCAAGCAACTTAGATGCTAGAATGTGATTAACAGTGGTAATCCAAGATGAAATACATATGATAGATACCATCTGCATAGGCTGTTCCGGGAAGCGGGGTTTCTCGACTAGCGCTTTTCATTTTAGAAAAAAAAAAATTCGACTGAAAGTTGCTACAAAAGACTGTTCATAGATTAAAAGTATTTTCAGATCTACCGAACGCGTATGTACTTACTCCGTTACTTTAAACAGTCTGCACATCACTTAATTTCCTGATTCTAAGCTAAAAAAAAATACACTCCATAAAAGCAACTGCATGAGACGGAGTAAACAGAAGGAAACCTTATGTATCTTAAATTTATTAAAGTTATAACAAACGGAAGACACGGTTAAAATAAACAATAGATTGTCGGTGACGTTTAAAATTAAAGAAGGAATGAGACAGGAGATCCACTGCCACATATCCTCTTCAATATAGCGTTAGAAAAAGCCAACATATTACAAAAAAAATCAATGCTTCGCTTTCGCAGATGACCTGGTTCTTATGTCGAGAAATAAAGATGAATGAAAAGACGTCGTAAAGAGATTAGAGACGGCAGCGAGCAAAATGGGTTTACATATTGATGAAACGAAGGCAAAATATATGGAATGGGCAGATAAAGAATTTATGGAAGAGAATTATTTGGAAATATTAACGGAAATAGAAAAAACGTACAAATTTGAAAAAGTAGATAAATTTGCGTACTTGGAAACTGTATTTGTAAGACAACTGAATATAGATCTAAAAATACAAGCAACAATGATGGCAGGTAACAAATGTACCAATGTGTAGAGGCTATTAGAGAACAAAAATATTCACAGGAAAGCTGAAGTTTATTTGTACAAAACAAAAATCAAACCCATTGTGACGTATTCAAGTGAAACGTGGGTTTTAAATAGAACAGAACAGACAAAATTAGAAGCGTTGAAAGGAAAAGTGCTTAGAAAGATATTTGATGGGAAGAAAACAGAAATACTCAAGAAGACGAACCAGTAAGGTGCTGAAACGATACACACGTAATAGGAGTTATAAAATCGCAGCAAACACGGGGTATAGCGCATATTGAATGAACCGGCGAAACACGAGTACCTAAACAACTTATGACAAAAAGTATTGGTGGAAGGAAAATAAAAGATCGCCCTGAAGCACGATGGAAAACAGACGTAGAAAAAAATATAATACTTTTAATCTTACAGTGAATACGTTAATAAATGCTATTAAGAATTTAAGACGTATATGGGTATATTTGGCCTAACATATTCATTGAAAGGGAAAAACAAAAAGTAAGAAGGTGTGGAGAAGAATCACTTATTAAGTCGTAGTCCTACTAGGCATAGTTAATTATTATTGTATGCAACTGTACAGGGTGCAGCGATAGCACGTCCGACTTTTATTACTCGGGCTGTATGTTAAATAGCAATTTCACATTTTGGGAATGCTATATAATGTTAACTATGCATTCATAAATTTAATAATGATTGCAATAGGGGTGTAAATAAAATCGGGATAATTTATGATTCCAGGAATTACAGGTAATATGCGAATGGATTTTTGAGTATTGTACGATTGCTTCCAGTAATCTTACCATTGATTTTTCAACATTTTATTCTTTGTTAAAGATAAACCGTCGTCACTAATTAATGTGTCCAGTATCCCTTCTAAGTGAGCCGCTTCCTTTGCTGAACCAACCACTATTGTACCAGGGTATATTCTTACATGACTCTTATCGAACACTAACTTGATTAATTTGTAATTGATGTACTTGCTCTAGATGCTCAAGATGATCGGATTTATATGCCTGGGATGCTTTCTCTTTTAGAGACATTCTAAAGCATTTCTAGAGTGCATCATAATTGTACAATTTTTATGATCTTTATGCCATACATATGAAAGAGCGTGATTGATTGCTAAAGCTTCAGCACCAAAAATGGTCAAATCATTGAGTTTAATCATTCCTTTATACTGACTTGTGAAATAAAGACAGCATACCCGTAACCTGCTTTGACTTAAAATCGTCTTAAAAAAGTTAAAGTTACAGGTCTATATATCTGTACATCATATTTGGCCGTAGTTCTGTACGCTTCAGCAAGTGGAAGAGATATTTTCTATTTCCAATACCCATTTGTAAGATTAGAAATAAATGAAACTGCCAATAGAAATGTGTTTATAATATTGTAAATTTAATTTTTACAAATTAATGAACACACCTGCTGTTTCATTCTTATCGGCACCGCCGCTATTTGAGAAGATAAGTACGCAGGGTGCAACAATAGTACGCTCGTCCTTTATTACTCGAACTGTATACTAGATAGCAATTTGATATTTTGGAAATACAATATAATGTTAATTATGCATTGTGCATCTTTAGAAAATATATTCGGATGTACTGGAAGTTAAAAAAAGTAAAAATTACCTTTTCAAATGGAACATCCTGTATATATTTACATTATTAAACTGGTCATAGCACTATACTCTTGGCTTCTGGGTTGGAACCGGGTCGTTGTCGTAATTTTTTCCGGCGTTTCGTCTTTACTCTTATGAGACATTTTCAGGGTTGTTACCACGTTGACTGCGGGCTATTCATTCGGGGTAGGTTTATAGGGTTTGTTATAAGCCAATGGAGTAGAAAGGAGATTTCTAGGAGATTTAATCAGTTGGGATTTCCAGGTGTGATATAAGTCATCATTGCGATTTAAATTGTTGGGATGTTTGAAGATTTTTATAGATTCACAGACTTTTCTTCTATAATAGCGAGGATTGTGAGACAACATGCGGGTAGAGTTAAATTGGATTTAGTAGCTAGTTTTCAGTCTACGCTCTGCCAGCGTGGGGCTGGTTACATGCAACAACTACGCTCAGTAACACAAGTGCTAGCCGATCGCTTTATTTCGCCGATCTATACACCGCAAAGAGATGAGCTCTGGTAGACACCAGATGATTGCAGTCTTTGATGGGAAAGCAATTCGAGAGTTTGAAATTGGGTTTGAAGATGTTGGTCCTGAAGAAGATATTATGATGTAGTACTACAATACATATACATTTTCTTTAACACATCTCCATAAATTACAATCATGTGTGTACAAAATGTGTTAAGTGCAGAGATCTAGATGACCATTATGTATGAGATGCAAATACCGAATGTTTATAAGTTTAGATTACAATAAACCACTACTTGTTTAATTCTTTAATTGTCACTATTACTACAAAATAGAAAATGAGGGATACAGAAAAAATGTGTGTTAGTCAACAACGTGTGCACTACTCTTTTTTTTCTTCTGCGCATGCATACTTCTTTCGTCGGCGCTGTTTTACAAATCGATCCTTGTCGTTCAGAAAGGACAATATCGAACATGCCACCCACCTTGAAAGATTGTCTTTCAACAACAGTCAAAATAACATTAATTGTCTTCAATAGGTAATAAACATAACTTATTCACTGCCCGTCTTTAGTTTTAACTGACACTACTCGTGTGACACCGTCTTTACCGCGAAATGTATTTTCAACTCTACCGAACTGAAAAGGAAGTAAATTTTCTTCTTTTAAGACTACCATGCTACCTTCTTTTAGTTTGGTTTCATTATTGGAGTACCATTTTGTCCTCATCTGAAGTTGAGACAGGTATTCTGTCGACCATCTCTTCCGTAGGTGTTGGAATAGTTTTTGTATGTGCTGCCATCGTGACAAACGATTGATAGGTACATCCTGATAATTAGGCTCTGGAGTGATCACAAGTGAGTCGCTTATAAAGAAATGTGTAGGGGTTAACACGTTTAGATCAAGGGGATCACTGGTTAGTTGAGTTAGACGCCGGGAATTTAGAATTCCTTCAGTCTGATTTAAAATGTAAGATACTCTTCATAAGTAAAAATAGTATTTCCGGTAATTCTTTTCAGATGATGCTTGACACTTTTGACGGTAGCCTCCCATAGTCCCCCGAAAGTTGGTGAACGTGGCGGTATATAATGCCAATTTATTTGCTCATTAGCTGCAAAATTTTCTATTCTATTCCTTTTGAACTAAGTTCTTAAGCAATTGTAAATCCTTGTTTGCCTTTACAAAATTTGTTGCGTTGTCAGACAAAATGTCTGAATATTTTCCCCTTCTGGACATGAATCGTTTTAAAGCTGCTATAAAAGCTTCAGCTGTTAAATTTCCTACCAATTCCATATGCCCAGCATGGTTAGTAAAACATACGAAAACTACGATGTAATACAGGTGTGTATTTACTCTTCCTTTTCTATAACTTTCCTTTATTGTTATTGGTCCACAATAGTCTATTCCGATCTTAAGAAAAGGTCTTTGCTGAGTGTCTCTCTCAGCTGGTAAATCTCCCATTATGGGATTATGAATTATTGGGTTATGACTGAAGCAAATAACACATTTTCTGAGAATGGCTCTTAGCTCTCGTCTTCCATTTAATGACCAATACTTATTTCTTATTGATACCAAGACAGCTTGTGGTCCTGCATGTAATAATTTAGCATGTTCCTCCCATATAATTTGTTTAGTAAAAGGATGCTTTGAGGGTAAAACGATCGGGTGTTTTTTATTGTAATTTATATTCGCGTGACGTAACCTACCGCCCACCCTGATGCGACCAATTTCATCTAAAAATGGATTCAATTTCAAGATTCTGCTATTATTGTTTACAATTACTATCTATCTCAGTCAGTGATTGAATTTCCGACACTCTATTGCCAATAAACGTTTTTCATCTATTAGGATCAGAAGAAATCTAATTTATGACAATTGTGGAGTTTGTCCACAAAATTGACTTATTAATTTTTCCAAGTAGGCCTTGTTTGGTTTTGGAATATAACTGTGCTACCAGCAATGATGCGCATACACCTTTTCAGAGGCATCACTGAATCCGTGTAGTTGACGTTCCTCAAAATCGTTAAATGTCGTCACCTTCCTGGGCACCTGAAAGTTATTTAATGTTGGAAGTTGATCATATAGTTGGATCCACCTTTGCTGTTCTGGTGCGGGCAATCTTTCGTCCCATTCTAGTCGCAAACTCCATAGTCCTTGTAATATTAGCTTTGCTGTGGTTATGAGCGGCCCGACCAATCCCAATGGATCGAATATCTTCGAAATGGTTGATAACATGGTCCTCCTAGTGGTTGTCCTTTCTTCTTGTATACTAATACAAAATTTGAATATGTTTTGTTTAGAGTTCGATATCATGCCTAATGTCTTTGAAGTTTCTAATTTGTCATTTGGTAATAAATAATTTTCAACTGAAGTACAACTATCTCTTGGTAAAATTGCCGTTTCATTTGATCGCCATTTTTTCAATTCGAACTGCCCTTTTTACATAAACTTGTCAATTCTGCTTGCAGATTTATTGCCTCTTCCACTGTCGATACTCCCGTTAAAACGTCATCTACATAAAAATCAGTCATTACTACTGTTGCTGCATTTGGAAACTGTTGTTCGTTATTCATTGCTAATTGCTGTATGCATCTCACTGCCAGGAATGGCGCTGTTGTTGTACCAAACGTTACGGTGTTGAGTGTGTGTGTTTTAATTTAATCTGTTGGATCTTGTCTCTACAATATCTTCTGATACTTCAGGTCATCTTCGTGTATTTTTATCTGTCTAAACATTTTCTCTATGTCTGCAGTTAAGTAATAGTTGTAAGTCCTAAAGATGATTAAAAACAAATCTTCCTGAATTGTCAGCCCCTTCATCAAAGTTTAATTTAAAGATGCTTTAGTCGTGGTTTTCATTGATCCGTCATATACTACTCTTAGTTTATGAGTTATACTGTCCTTTCTTAGAACTGCGTGATGTGACAAGTAGCAACCTGTATCGTCATCATTCTCCAATAGTGACATATGTGATAGCATCAAATATTCCTCCGTGTATTGATTATACTCTTTCTTCAATTTTGGATTTGCTTGAAATTTCCTTTCCAAAGCATGTAACCTTTGCTCTGCTAACATTCTAGATTCCCCTAATGGTTCTATATTATCCTTGAATGGTAATCTAACCACAAATCTTCCATCAGCTTCTTGCTTATGATGTGCTACAAAATGTTCTTCACAAGCCATTTCCTCTTTAGTTAAAACTAATTTTGAAGTGATTTCTTCTAGTTCTCAGAATTGTTTTAACTGGTGACTTAATTGCTCTGTCGTGACTAAATTACATGCGGAATAAGGTGAAGCCTCATTATAATCCCCAGAAACTACAAACCCAAATTTTGTATTCAGTAACGAAGGCAAATTTCTTCCTAATTTAATTTGGTTACCTCTGGGCAGATCAACATATATTTCTGCTCCTATTAACATATATTTGACGGCTTTTGTAAAAGGTTGGATCTGCTAGTGTGATATTTGATGGTATTATCAATTTACTAACATTAATGCTCACAATAAGTAAATTCTCCGTTATTTTATTTAAAATATAAAATTTTAATTTCCTGCAGTATGACCCAACTCGTGAATGTATGTGAACATACGTTGATTGATTTATTTTCGTAATGCAGTTGTTAATACTCTTGATTGGTATGCTTTCTTCTCGTATTTGGCATCCTATCGCGTCGCACAATTCTTTTATAGTAAAGTTACTCTGTGAACCAGAATCCAAAAATGCTCTTGCTGTAAATTTCTTACCTTCCTCATTAGATACATCCACCCTTGCTGTTGCCAAAATGACACTAGATGTTTTTAGTTGAGTTGTTGAATTGAATTATTTCCTGATTCAGTTGGACTGTATGATGACTGTTTCTTTCTTGCTTCTCTACAGTTGCGTGTTCTTTTGGCTGAACTACCTGTTCCCTTTGACCTTCTTGCTCCTAATGTAACAGTGAATTATGTCTCTGTTTGCATTTTTTGCAACCACTTGATTGCCACTTATATGAATTATAATCTGCCTTTAAACAATTAAAACGAAGTCTTAATCTCTTCACTCCCTTTCACCTGCCATTGGCTGTTAAATTTAAGAATTTTTCGTGTGCACTACTCCCTTTTTTTTTCTTCTGCGCATGCATACTTCTTTCGTCGGCGCTGTTTTACAAATTGATCCTTGTCGTTCAGAACGAACAATACCGAACGCCATCTTACAAGACCATTTTTTCCCAGCCATCTGTCAGGATACGTGTTATTCAGATAATCTCGTAGGACAATAGAATAGTACAGAGGTGATCCGTCATGCTGCAGCCACACTAATTTTAGGAGAGACATTTTCCAATAATTGTGGTAGCTAAGAACTCCAAGTAGTCCATTTAAATTATTAAAAAGAATGAGGTCTTATGACATACTCGCCGATTATTTTTCTCCGAACCTTAGCACTTCACCGACGTTGCTGATCTACTTGTTGCAAAATACTAGAATTTTCATCTGCATGATAGTAAAACTTATGGTTATTTACCGATCCATTTTTATAAAAAGTTGCTTTCGAAAACCTGTTCAGTAAGCTGCTGATGTAACTTAATATGGTAAGGATGTATACATTTTTTTTGTAATATTTGCAGAACAGATCGTCTACTTACATCTGCATTCTCACTTATATTTTTTCGGCTTGTATTTGGATCTTCAGTAACAGTGGCAACAGAACGTTTAGCTTATTTTCTCATTTCAATAAATGTCTTCATTGGTTTTTCAAGAACTCTCTTTGCTGGAAGTCTCCTATCTAGATCTTTCCCTGTAAATTCTACAGACTAAACAAAGATTTCTTTCTGCTTCATGCAATATGCAAATCATATTTACGGTATCACTTTAGAGTATTTGTTTTTAGCGTGGTGGCAGCGTAAGGAGATGCATAAGCTTTTTAGAGCTTGTCATAACCTCAGGAGCTTCTTTTTTGTAAATTGTGTGCGGAAACCGTTTCATGGTGATTGAAGAGTGTAGTAGACCCACTAAGAAAGTTTGATTCAGGCGACATTCGAACACACAACGTCCACTCAAGCGCAGGCTTACTATTGAACCACGTAACAAATTAAGACAAATCCAAACTTAGCTCACAAAATTCCATACCATACCAACTTAAAGCAATATGCATTACGTTAGCAATTCGAAATCACTTCTTAATCTAGGTATCAAGTCTGTCTAATGCGCACTTCCGGAGAAATAATAACCTTTATTGTTAGGGCATTACATTTTGCTTGATAATCTAAGCAGGATTCCAAAAGATAATATACACTCTCTCGTCAGAAATTGCATCGATCCATATGTGAAAAAGTGTACATTGGAAAATTCTGATAAATTGGTAGTATACTAAAGCCTACGTACACTGAACGACGTTTAATTTTTGGACACAACATCGAGTCGAACCTTTCCGAAGCTATTGCTATCTCTCGCACCCCTTGCCCCTCAAATTTTATAGTTGGCTGTATACTATGCTTACCTGCTCGCTTTGATATCGGCAAGTCTATTATATTTTGAAACAATATTCGGTAGTAGCGTATATAGAAATAAAAATAAAATAATTTAATTATTATTTCCTATTATAATTCTGCACAGTTGTTACATGTATTTATTTGAATTTCCCATCGTTTAATGCCGATCTTTACCAGCAGCGTTTGGAATAAAGTTAATTTTTTTTTTAACATTATGTATCCATCTAGAATTACGAACGGTGTACTTAGTTTACTGTTGTGCTATTATTATATACTGTTGTGTATAATGGTATAGTATGAAGAGATGAGATTAATTAATGACAGTTAATGTAGATTTAGTAACGCTGTTTCGCGCTGCTTATTCAATATTTAGGTAATAAACAAGGGGAATAAAGTGAATTTTATTTTAGAAACAAAGCAATTTGCGAGATCGATCAAATGTAGCTTTACTTACTAGAATAAAAAAAAACAATTGTAGACATTAAAAAGAAAGATGTGGCGATAGGCCTTCTAATCACTCCAAGTATGTTATTTCAGATAAGAAAAAATTAAATAAAAGTTTCCAGGTGTATTCTTAACAAAGCACTTCATTTTTTATGAAAGTTGTCATTGTCATTTATGAGATATTACATGAACTTTGATTTCATAGTTAATCACGATGTATGTATGTATATATTATATTACTCTAGATTTCCATACAGTTAATTTTAAAATGTATTAATTTCATGGATGTATTTGTGAGTAAAATAATTTTACTCTGTTAAGCCTAAGACAGTTGGCAACGGCGAATGTAAAGTAGGTCGCTCAAAGAAATTATTACTTGGTCAGTAAGATCTTAGTTGACAAACACAAATACCTCCCTTTGTGTTTTATATTTTAAAATGTTTGAAAATGCACAAATATTATTACGATTACATAATATAGGAAGTTTGCGACTTGGTTGCGGTTTCTGGCTTGTAGCCGTCGATATTACTACTAATGAAAGAGTAGAGATCAAATACAAAAATGCTCGATAGTGTTAGCCACAGTTTTTCCATGTTTCCATCTCTTTAATCTCCGACATATATTGCACACCAAGTCCTAATTATTCTATTGACAAAGCAATTACTGGTTAATTGCTTTGCATACATGCAACAGTGCAGGCCGATGTTTAAAATTTACAGCACTTTAATAATCCATAAATACAAATATAAATTACAAAATATATTCAATTAAAGGCGCATAAGTAATTTAAACACCGGTGTGAAGTTAGCAATAGATTTCAGGAATAGATTTTTTTTTGGGAAATCGATTTCAAATGCAATATAATCACGTTATGTTAACAAAATCTGTTCGAAGATCATTCCAGCAGACTAAAACTGACGATATTGTTATAAACAATCCAATCCCCCCTTCCCTTCTCCCGCTCCTAGTAATTAAATGAACTGCCGAACTTTATTTGTTTTGACAACGTTTCTGTGACTTTAATCCACATTTCTTTTTATAGTCGTGTTGAGCAATGTTCGGAGATCGTTTTAGCAAAGTATAAAAATGACAATATTTTTATAACAATTTCCATAACTAATCAAAGTTGACCGTCCTAACTATAAGAGCGCGCTGCCGGAAACTTGTGTGATCCATAATAAAGAAATACATGATATGTATGTGTTCCTCGAGGAAATTCGGTGGAACAACTTCGTAAAGACTACGCTATTTCGAAGTTTAAAAAGGAACAATTGTATTTCTCCAGCTATAATATACTCAATATACATAAAGAACCTCGTGATATGTGGCTGGACAACTTACAAATCGATTATCGTCTTAAAATATTTTGCAATGGAACTGATTTTGAGCCAGTAATGACCCAAAAGTCTTGTGAATCTTGCTCAGTCCGAACTTAGAGCGAAAAAAAATACTTCTATTTACTTACTATTTTGGTAATGGTAGATGTAACTAACAGATCTATTTATTTCTTTAATCCCAACAAAAGAAATAATAACAATGCGGGGTTTTAACTACGTCAAGAAGAAGGATGTAGCTCAACTAAAAATATGACATTGCAGGATGAAATATACCTAACGCAAAGAGATTCATATAATTCCAGGGTTTTAATTATGCTGAAACAGTAATAACAAAAAAAAAATTAGACCTTAGTTTCAATCCAACCCTGTATAGAGATTATTTAAAATATATAATTATCCACGAGTCAGAAAACTTTAAATACGACTACCTTTACTGTGGCGAAAAAGGGGGGAGAACTACAGTGTGAAGAATGCAAAAGGTATTGCCATTCCGTTCGTGTCAATTGCATAGTGAAATATGTATGCGAAATGTGCACCAGACAATGCTAAACAAATCAATAATGTGGAGACAGTCACTTTGGCATCTCGCTAAATCTTCCCCGGACATCCTTCAGAAATGAATATCATTTAAAGAGCGGCCAACATTTTCAATTTAAATAACGTTTACGGCAGCGCGCTCATTTACTCCACACGGTCACTTTTGATCATCTGCTTGATACAAAATTATAGTAACCTGTATATTTGCCTAAAATGTTCTCTGAACATTCTTAAACACGAAAGCAGAAAGATGAAATTTTGCCAAGCGTTTTCAAAACAGATAAACGGCGAAATGCACGTCTGTGCATGGTGGATGTTGGTATGTTTTATCATTATCCTTCTTCTTGCCCAACACGACTATAAAAAAAATTTGGATTAAAATCCCGCAAACGTTGTCAAAATAAATAAAGTTTACGACAGAGCGCTCCTATTGCCATTGTGATTGTCCTATTGTCATACATTGTCATTTTTATATTTCGCTAAAACGATCTCCGAACATTGCTCAACACAACAATAAAAACAAATGTGGATTAAAATCACGCAAACGTTGTCAAAACAAATAAAGTTTACGACAGCTCACTTAATTACTAGGAGTACAAGGGGGGAAAGAGGAATTGAATTGTTTATAACAATATCATCAGTTGTAGACTCTGCTGGAATGATCTGCGAACAGATTTTGTTTACGCAATGTGATTGATATGACAACTTATTATATGTGATATATGTGATTGATGGTTCATATTCCTACAGTCATGTTACGATGAATATGTCGCGTTTTCAAATCTGGGCATTGTATTTGGACAAACCTTTCGACATCATATTCGCCGTATTGTGTAAGTTTTAAAACCAGTGTGGACATATGGCCTACAACTTTGGGGCTGTGCTAGCGAAAGTAATATCCAAATCATTCAACGATTACAAAACAAAGTACCGAGAGACATGGTTGATGCACCTTGGTACTTCCGCAACTGTGACCTGCATAAGGACCTTGAAATAGAGACACTTAATCGAACCATTTCCAAAATCGCAAGACGTCACGAGCAACGACTTCACCAACACGTGAATGCTGCGGCACTCCAGCTCCTCAACAACACCAACTTGACAAGAAGACTGAAGGGGATTAAACCCTTCGAACTAGTATAGTGAAATGAGTGAAAAGCATTTGTGCGGTAGTTACACGCAAGAATTAGTGTACTTCAATTATCAGAACCTGAGGTGAACTAGTGAGTAAATAGATCCTTAGTTAAGTTTCAACCTGTAGCAATTTAAGTTCATCAAGTTATTCATTGATCAATGTTATGATCGGATTGTAAACCCAAAAATGTCCAGACGTATATGGGGATTTTAATAGAAAAAAAAATTCGGAGATTTGAAAAATAAAATATTGAGGAACTACGGCAAGCCATCACTAATGCAATTAATGAAATTCACCCGAAACGTTAGTTAAAGTCTTAAAGAAAACAATAAAAGAAAGGCTAAGGTATATGTCGAAAAAAATGAGGAATATTTTCAGCATGTTATAATTTATTAGAAAATAATAGCACAATTATGGCAATAAGTTGTACCTCGATTAAGAAAAATGTATTTTTTCAATTTGTTTTGCAAAAAGCTAGAGAAATCAATATAATATTTAACAAAGAAAAGGTTCGGGTTAGATAAAATTAAATATGTAACATGATTAAAGTAGATGAGGACAAAATCAAAGTAATTAAGAACTATTCAATGACATCCTTAAAACAATTACAAAGCTTAATTAATATGACTCATTTTTCAAGCGAAAATTTTGTTAAAAATTATTATACCGTGCTTGTTTGTATCTATGAATCTAACACTTCCTACTATTACTATTTTATTGTAGATAAAAACACACACCGTAAGAGTTTGGTAAGGAGAAGTTCTACATACAAAGGGCTACCAGATGCAGTTTGTCTAATCTGGTACATTTAATTAATTAATGCAAATGAAAATAGAGAGAGTTCTTAACATTGGCAATTTCTGCCCTTGATGAAGATTATTGCGAAGTAGTTATTTTTCTAACAGATTATATAGAGAAATTGTTACTTTTATTACATGAACGAACACAAGCAAATATATGCACATAAAGGGAAAAAGTCAGAGGTTATGTTTTAATCTTTTCGAATTAATAAATTGATTCATAAATGTTTTCTTTTTCGTAATTAAGAATAACAACCGAATTTTTTTTTAACTTGGGTTTAGAGGTCTTGGGAAAAGAAAACAATTTTTTTCTTTAATCTTCATTTAATATGCTACGTATGTCTCGTCGTCCATATTGCTGACCTACTCAAGCGGTCTATTACTGGGATATTAATTGGGATATTTTACAAATGTATGATATGTAAAGCGGAACATAATTTTTTTTACTTGAATTTTATCTTACTTTTACAAAATGACTAACGAAACATACCTAGCATATTAAACGCAGATTAAAGAAAAGAACTATTTTCTTTTCCCAAGACCTCTAAACCCGAGTTAAAAAAATGTATCGAACAACTTGAAGGTCAAAGAAAAGAAATTTGAAACATTATGAATAATGATAAAGATCATATCATCAATAATCAGGACCTGCGGGCAGGACGCTCAACGCCCTCGGCCATTGTACCTTTGTTAAAACCGGACGTACACAGTAGGTATTTATACTTACTCTGGTTTATCTTTGACTAATCGTTCAATTCCAAATTCGAAATACAAGCTCGTCCGGTACAGTGATATCCGTGTCATAGCGTTGTGAAAATGCGATTCTTTCGATGTGAGATATAGCGAAAAAATCCGTATTTGTCGATGTAAGTTTGATATTTCGCCTGACAGCGCCCACGGGCCCAGTATTGTTCTTGAACTATCGTGTCGAATTACTGAACACTCGTTAGCAAACTCTAGCTCGCCCGGAGCGAATGAAATTACCCCCGAGCACTCGCTCGCTCAGCGTTCTTTTGATAACGATCAGTCGCTTACATAGATCTGGCCCACGAATCATGGAGATAGCACTCACAAATGCTTGTTTTGGTGTGCTCTTCCATCTCTTTTGCCCCCGCGGACAACCACCTTACTAACCGAGGAGGCAGCTAGCCGACGTGAGGCTGTCGATCAGCTGTTATTAATACACTCTATCATTGGTTGCAACCTAAGTAGACCTATTGTAACAGCGACTTTATGTGTATTACAATAATAGGAGTACCGTTCTCAAATCTTAACATAGGCAATAAAGTCAGTCTTCACGTTTTCTTAGTTTACATGTGATGTATTGCGACTACAGCGCTTGTCAATACGGTCGGGCCCAATGTCCCAATAATTATCCGGCCGACATATTTTTCAGGTGGACAAATTTGGATACCACAGGCATGTTCCAAAATAAATCGTAAACTGTTCAGACGCGATTTGATTGGCTGAAAAAAAATCCGAAACTGACTGATTTACGGTATATGATTGACTCTAACTGGTTTGTAATTTTTGTTGGAACGTAGCTTATATTACCAGCTAATTATCTGTGGAATTGTTGTCAGTGACATGAATGATAAATTCGTACAATTTCTCCTATATTTTTTTCTTTACGAAAATGATAGCATAACCTCAGGCGTGTGAGGATTATAAGTAACAATTGCCAATACACCTATTTTGTTGCCTTTTTCCTGAATGGCGCCAATGTGGAAACCTAATGGTGTACTAAGCGCGCCTTTCTTGTACTTTACTTACACTCTCCATAAATTACTAGCATATCGTAATATTCTGCATTTAAAACCGTAAACATGATGCTGCAACGCGCGCTGGCTCTCTGGACTTCTTTCGATACTTCTCTAATCAACAAAATTTATTTTCTTTTAAGTTTTAAGCTTGCTGTGTGTTTGTATGAAAATAAACTACTCATTAAGGGTTTATTTTATACTTGAAATCTTGTATTAGCAAAAGCTAATGGGAAAATCCGTATTTGCGATTTGGAATGTACAGTACTAGTTGCGGGTCCTGCTCATAGATGTCGCATACGGTAATTTGGTACTGACAGAATATCTAGTCCGGTAAAATAAACAAGTAATCAACATGTGCGATTGAAATAATTACTATGCTATAAACTTAGTGGTATTTAAAGGTTTATTTTGGTCGAGCGCTGCGTCCATCAATGTCTACCGAAAGTAGCTCAATCAAAATAAATAAATTTAACATAAAAAAGGAAAAAAGCTTTATTCCTCAAATTAAAATAAATAAACGGAAATAGCATTCTAAAAATGGGAACATTTTAACAATTTGTATATCAGCATAAAATCATGTATTATAAATTATAAACGTTAGAAGGCGGTATCGCGGACATATCCTCAAACCGGTCTCTACTGAAATTTCTGAAAATTAAACACGGGTAGGCGAGTTTAAACATACACGGCAGCTCGGACCCAAACAGCTGAAGGTTATTAGAGGAACGGCAGTTAGGAGTGTTTCACATCGGCTCGTAGAGACACACTGTATGCAATAAACCCCGGACCTTGGGATATAGATCCCGTTACTCAGAATAAACTGACTGGCGAGAACTACATCCTTGAGACCATGTAGATAATACACTGACAAGGGACTGACTAAAACGGAAATTTGAGCTGTTTTTATAGTCGAAATCGATATGACGTATACGCTTTTTGTCTTCTGACGTGTATCAACAAAATAATCTCAGGATACTTCTTCATATAAATTACGATTGGGCTGATTAATAACAATTATAAATTGCCATACAAAAGTATTACAGTGAAATAAAATTTAAAGAATTCATAGTAAATAATGATTATTGTTTATTTACACTTATTTGTAGCAGAAATGGTCTTTAAATCTGTGCGAACGCCACATGGTGCGGCACTATGTTGACAATTACAGCACGAAACCCGATAAGTAAATCAGATAAGTTAGTAGCAGTCATAAGGAAGGTTATCACAAATGTATTACAGATTCCAAAAATCGAACAAAAACTAGGGTAAGTCAAACAGCGCCACCTAGACGATGCATTTAATTTGAAACATTTCTGCTATGGAGTATGTACCCCAAGCAGACATTAATAACAAAGTTTTTATAAATTTAAAATCTGCCTTCGTTCCCGAGCTTTCCTCGTCGAACACGCTGTATATGGGAAGATATTTGATAACCCTTTCTACACGTCGTAATATATTTTAGATGACAATTTGTGTTTAAGAAATACTTTTGTGCCATAATTGTTAAAAATAGTATTTTTAGAGCTACTAGAGTAGAATACATTGGTATAAATAATAACCTGTAATTTTTCAAACTAAAAAAATTGTAATAATACAAATTTGGAAGGATATTTCTTAGTAAAACAGAAAACCTTATGGTAACGCTTCTTACATCACTCTTCCTACGTATTGGATGTTTTAATTATGTAGAGGAAGAAACAAATGCAGAAACCTGTTTTAGTTTAGTTTTACTTTATTAGAGCAAAATTAAACTAATTTCCGAATGGTTTTAATAATAATGGGAAAGAAACAAATGAATAGTACACAATTAATAAGGTGTCAAATTCAGAATCGGTAGAAACTTGGTAAGGATTCAGATATGTAGGATTTTCTTTTATCGGCGTAAAACACCCCTCCAAAAATTGATTAATTTTCATGTTTTTAATATAATCCTCAAACAATAAGAGCTAGAGGTGACACTTAAATGTGAGAGTTATTTGATAACAGAAGCTCGTTCATATCACGGTCTTTCGGAATATACAGAGTGTTAAACGTGATAGGCATATTTGTAATAATATGAGAAATATTTTAAATAAAAGTTGTTGGCTGTTTAAATCTCCTTAAAATCATACATGCATTTCCACCTACACAGAGTATTTCGGAAATAAATCACGCCAAACAAAAACCAAAATGCACTCAAACATCACCTTTTTAGTTAAAACATTTTCCCATAATACAAATACGGTCATAGTTAAAGAATTGGGTGCAACTCCCTATATATCTCACACTTGCAATTAGCACCATTAGATTATTCGAATCGATGTTTTAGTAAAGGTGCTTTCTAAGCGCACTTTGTGTCTTCTTTGGTGTTGCTTACTTCTGAAACACTGTGTAGCTGGAAGTCTATATACGATTTTAAGTAGATTTACATAGCATAACATTTATTTAAAACTTTTGTTCCATATTATTACAAATATGGCCATCACACAAGTGTTGCGATTAACTGCAATACTATGTAGTGTTATGAAAGAATTTCCGATACCGAGTAACTCTTACATTTAAATATCACTTCTAACTCTTACCATTCGAGAATTCCATCGAATAAATTGAATATTAATTAATAATAAAAATAAGTAAGATATTTCTACATTATAATAAAATCCGTTGCCTACATTAGTTTAAGGATTTTTTTGTATGTATTAAAACACACTAGTACTTAGGTCATTAAAAAATATATGTCGGTGGCTATCTAGTATGAAGGCAATGAATAAATGTGTTACCATTAAAACATTTTAGAATTTGTAGCGATTAGAAACCATTCATTTTCTTAAGTATATATGAATAAATCAACAATTATTTGGTGGATCTTGGTAGTTTGTATTACTATTATTTAATTTCTCTTGGTGTGATACCACTAGTCGATGCCTGCTACCTTCACAGAACGTGAGCCATTGTTCGTTGGTAACTTCTATAAAGGTCGATATGGCAATTAATTTCGACATTTTCAATGATTTCAGTATGTTTAATTAGGTACCCTCATCCATATATATAATCAGTATCCTCGTATATATACAATTTCAATTACTACCTTCCACAAAGACACACTGACGAGCCGTAAAACGGCGAAACGCGCCGCTCAAAATGTTAAGCCAAACGTACATGGTAATAATAACAGTATTTATTTTCGCATAACATAGGTACATTAGGTATCGTTGTTATTTGGAAAAGGTCTAAAAACAATAAACTCGATTAGTAAGTAACTGCCAATGAATATGGTTCTACATTACACAAATACTAAAAAATTTCTTTTATAAATAATTTTACACAATTGTTAAGGAGTACTTAGTCCAAACCTCTTTCTGTAATCATCAGTCGATGATGGGGTAAACTATAATTACATTTATTCCTGGCATTATATTCACGCAAAAATAAAAGTGTCTCAAAAACATTTTTATTTTTGTAGAAACACAACAAACATTCGTATGGTGCGTAAAGTTGATAGCCGCACTTGGAATTTTCAAAATTTGACTTTGCCTTCGTTTTGTGCCGTAATTACCGAGTTTTGTTTTCTCGTTTTCAAGATATTCACAATTGAAATGTGGATGTCAGTTTTATGCTGGCAGCCGCATTTTAGAATGATGAACATTTTATACCGTACGGTGAGGGACATTGAAGATGCTGGCAAGTTTTGGTATGGAGCACTACAATGTACTACCTATAAAGAGCTTTGTTCCGGATAGAACGAGTTTTGTGCTCCCATCTAGATTACGTAAAAAAATAAACAATATATGCAACTTCTTCGCGTATGATATCCAGTACGTTAGGTGCGGCTACTTTAGATTAGGAGTGTTGGGAGACTTTTTGACACACACCGCTTCTTACTGCCTATGGGGAGTTTTGTGCCATATAAAATAAATTTTGAGCTCCTACCCAGTTTCTGTGAATAAATAAACAAACTTGCGTATTTCTCGCGTATGATACGCAATACTCCAGGGCACATAAATGCTTCATAAACAAACTGTAAGATGGTTACTAAGTTTATTCTATTTTAGTGTAGCCAGCACAAATGGGATGTTGGTTTTGGTTAAATAACTTGTCTATATAATGGTCAAATAACAACCTAACAATGCTGCCTAACACAAAACTCATTCTACACTCCATAAAACATTCAATAGACAAGTAAACTAATGATTTATCAGAAGACCCTTGATAGTTCAACACTAGTCGCGTACATTGCTATATATTAGACCACAGTCAACTCTATAACCTATTTTTATTACTACCTCGTTTTAACTTATGCCACTGAGTCCAGCTTATAAGGTGATCATTGAAAGTCGTGAATGGGCATCCGGCAACCTCAAAGCAAAAGAGGTAGCACGGTACACTGACGGCTTAAGAATAGAAGGTGTAGGCATTACCGGGCCTAATTACCACCTTAAAATGCCTACAGGACTCCACACTAACATATTTCAAGCAGAGATTTCTGCTTTGAACTTGTGCGTTATAAAGAACCTCGAGACATGGATACGAGGCGCAACCATAATTATATTCAGTGACAGTCAGGCAGTTCTAAAGGCTATCAAAGCCTACTCTTATGAATCTGATCTGATTCACGAATGTATACACAATTTAAGGAAATTGGAACATAAAAACCACATTACTCTGCGATGGGTCCCAAACCATCAAGGCATCGAAGGCAATGAAAAGGCAGACAAGTTGGTTAGGGAAACAGCCAACATGCTCTTTATTTGCCCCAGCTCCTTCTGTGACCTATAAGAGGGCCACATAAAACAAGTAATTAAAGCATGGGAGGACAATCAAAATACCTCGTATTGGGGCAATGTTCAGGGCAAAAACAGGCGAAAACATTTATATCAGGCTCGCCTAAGACGGCAAAAGTAGTGATATTGTTCAGCAAAAGGGACCTTAGATTCCTGGCAGGATTTCTCAAGTCTCAAGTCTGCGGTAATGCGGCTCTAAAATATCACCTATTTAATTTAGGAAAAGCTGAAGATCAAATACGTCGTCTATGCCTAGAACATCTGGAGACGGCAAAGCATATTTTATGCAATTGTGTTTCCATCAGTCGCACTCGACAACAACACTTCAGTAAACTGTTCCTGACATCCACTGAACTGAGGGAGGAAGATTCTAGAGTAATATTAAGGTTTATTAAGAGCCCCCATCTTCTCTAACGCATATAAGGGCATTTTGTTACAATAGATCTAAGATCGCTTGATTAAAGGCATCTGTGCCTCTGCCTAATTATACTAATACTACTACTACTAATATTAATGTTGAAGAAGGAAAAACAATAACAAATTGATAAACAGCACACCCTATTTACCAAATATGACTCCCATCAACTTTTTTCTCTTTCCTTCACTCAAAGTTTCACTCGAGGTATAGAGATTTCCATCGAATAAGATCATGACATTGGTAAATCCCTATTCTACAGAACAAAATGCCAACTATTGTTTGGACACTGGAAAAAGTGGACAGACTCACAAGAAGACTGCGTTGAGAAATGGAACTGAACTTAGCAAAGGAATACTTGTTTCTGTGTTAGACCGGTAACTTTTCAGCCTATCCTCGTATTGTAATATAAAAAAAATGAAAAATCTGAAGAATTAGGGAATTATTGCAAGTTATTCAAGAGATTAAAGTTTATTCAATAACGGATCTTAGAAATTAAGTTAGTATTTTAGAATGTTACAATAAATATCTTTTAATTGAAGGCTTAAACGAAGCGATGATTGCTCTTCGTGAAACATTTCTTACAATCAATTAAATGAAAACACACTTGGTACTGTTTTCACGATATTTTCTCGAAAGATTTCCCCTTAGCAATTCCTCTAAGTCTTAAGGACGGTTCCCCTTAAACTAAATTAATTATACCGTTCTGTCTTTCTAATTACCATTAAGTTATAACATTGTATTTAATACTTTTATCTTCTGTTGATATTTTAATTCTAGTTTTAATCTCCTGACGATGACGGACGACGAAAGATATATATGAAGGTGGATCAAGAAATACCCGTGTCAGAAATATAGACATAAATTTTTCAACAACATTTTTATTTATTTTTCTACATAATCTCCTTTTGGTACGATACACTTTTGTCTCTGCCATTTCTTAACCCCATCAAAAAATCCTCAAAATAAGCATCTGCATCAGTAATGACCTTCTCGTTTGAGCTGAATTTTTTCCCTACCAAGCGAATAAAAAGAAGTTGCAGAGAGCCAGGTATGACGAGTAAGGCGGATGGAGGAGTAAGTAATAGAGCAATTCATGCAATTTGGCCGAACAACTTCAGATGTCTGAGCTGGTACATTGCTGTGGTTGAACAAAATCTTTTCTTTGATGAATGAGGCCGTTTTCCGTTAAATTTCTCGTCGAATCGGTCCTGTAATTTACTGTAGTAATGTTCCCTGATGGTGCGTCCTTTCAATAAAGACCATTTCCTTCGAATTCCAAAAAATTGTGGCCATGACTTTTCCGATCGATGGGCAGATTCGCCATGAAGAGTCCATTATTTTGACTACCGCTTCGTCTCAGGCGTATAGTAATGAATGTAGGTTTCATCAACGATAACGATTCAACACAAAAATATTTGCGGATTTCGCTTACAGAGATTTAAACACTGTTTCGAAAGTGACAGTCGTATCCGCTTGCTGTACACTGTTAGCGATTGCGGCAGTCATCCCGCCGACAGCTTCCTCACCATTGCTGTAAAATATGAATAATTGTCGTTCCCTATGGCATACCTACGACTTTTACATGTAGCGGACTTTTTCAATGGTATCATCAGCAACGACGCCTGCCGAGCGACCGTTCTCCTGATCAAAAATCGATATATTGTCACGTTTGAATTCTTAAGCCAATACGCAACAGTTGCCATAGATGACAAGGGTTCCCCATAACCAGCCTCAGACTTCACTTTAATTTCTTCGCATGTTTTTCCATCCAAAAACAGAAAACGAAATACTAAACGATATTGTTCCTCTTCCATTTTATACAAAAACTCTAAACATGTCTTATACAAGTGGCTGTCAAATCAGAACTAACCCATGAACCCTATGAATCTGCGTGAAATTTTGAACGGGCCGTTAGAACTTACTTATCTCAGTCATACTCCTACGGACAGGTGAAAATATGTTGGTGTTTTGGAAAATGAGCGTACTGCGTCTAATGGTGTGATGTTCGCGAATTTAAAATGGTTGTTCGCATTACATTCGCACTCTTGGTTTTCACTTGAACTCTTGTCTATACGCACTATAGTTTGAAAATCGGATGTCTTATTTATAACCGCACACAATTTATCGGTTGTTAACCTTCCTACATCATCTGTTAGATTTCCTAACGAAGCTTTGAGGCCATCTACTATATTTAGCGCTTCATGTAATGAAAGCTTGGTGTTCTCTAATTTCGAAATAGTATCTAAAAGAATTGAATAATTTTCCGAAATTTGGTCTATTTGAGTAAGGATTTCGGTATCTGAAACCACCCGTTGGCTTACTGAAATTGCTTGGGCTTCTTGCGGATTTAAATTTGAGATACAAGGTTTAATAAGGTGCAAAAATTTCTCACAATATAAAACATTTTTAAGCTGCGTTCCCCATTTCGTCAATGCCGGCTGTGATGGCTGCGGAATGCCCGGACAAACTTGTTTAAACACAGGAATGCGTTTTGGAGATTTAATAAAAACTTTTCTGATAGAAAGTATTAATTGATCTACCTTTGGATAACTGTTTCTAATAAATTCGGTTACAAGATGCATGGAGCAAACAGGTAAGATGAAGCCATTGAGGATGAGATTGTTTTAGTAACTTTCCAGCTTTAACCATGTTGAACTTTTTATTATTTCTACTATCGTTCCCGCGTTTGTTTTCTGTAATATTGTACCACGTAAAAGAAGAGACACGGATGCTGCATCGCTTATTAAAGTGCGCGCTAACACATTTAAAATACAATTCTTTCTTGTATACGTTGTTTCGTCCGCCGTCGGATATATTCTATTATTTTTTAACTCTGCCTTGATTTGATCCATAATCGTGTTTTTCTCCGGCGGTACATTGTAACTGACCTCTGATTGGCAATCTCCATTCCGGAATGTATTTCCCCCAAAGCTTTCGAAGTTCTTCATTGTCTACAATACTTTGTGAAATGTTGCACATACCTAACATAAAAATAAAGTCATATAGAAGTTTATAATATGGTATATCACGTTTCGCATTTGACAGGTGCTGTTTGCTATTAACATGTCTTTTACAAACAAAAATACTGTACGGTAAAATATTGATATTGCAAACGATACATTTAATAGTAATGCCGTATATTCTAATGTCGGAAATCTGTTAAGAAATCTATTAACACTCGTCGAACATAACAAAGCACACCGTCGATCCGCCGTCATCAATCCAACCCGTTATATATACACATATTAACAGTACACTTACAATAAAAAGTACTCGGTCACCCAAGAAAGAGAGAACAATACGGCGCGCTTTCCCCAATACACCAAACGGCAGAGGTCGTCCTTTTCTCTCTTTTTGTCCGGATACATTTTATTCTAACCGTACGCGTATGAATCCCGACTTCGGGTATGTCCGACCGCTTTCGAAATATATCGTCGCCCCCAATGAGTGCGCACTCGTTTTTGCATACTTAGTAATGGATCATTGGGTTGAAGTACGTGCACTTGCAGCTAAATTCATTAAAATTTTACTATATAATTTTAAAATGCATAAAATAGCAAAATATAATTGAATATTTGTAGAATTGGAATTAATTTTGGCTAGTATTCGAACTTGGGTTTTGAAAATTTATGTTTGTTGTATGAATTTTTATATTAAAAAAAGGACTCCATTAACATTACTTTGTGGGGATAATCAAAGTCTTCAATTATTTCCAATAATTTATTTTTTAAATACATTTTTTTGTAAAAACACGCAAAACTCACACAACACACGCTATTTAAAATCCAGCAGTGTAAATGCATGTCAATTCACAACGTCACAAGCAATCGTCGTTAGGCCAAGTCGTTGAAGTGGCATCCATGCCAGTGGGTATAAATATTAAAAGATTTCGACAGTAGACGTATTTTTCGGAAAACCATCTGAAAATTTAATTTTAACAAACAGAAAAATATTACATTCTACTAAGAGAACAAAACAGAACATAAACTCAAGACTCAAGACAAGAAAGACTACCAGAGTGGATTTGAATAGAAAGGAATTTGGAATATTAATGGACAAAGGGAGGAAGACGGGATTTTAAAAGACATGATTTCAAGAACCAACCCACACAACAAGCATAACAACACACCGATTCTGTAAGTAATTTTCAGTAACATCAGTCTAATACCTCTTATAAATTTCTTGATACGAATATATATTGTTTTCATGGGGTTAAATTAAAAAGAGATCCCCATGATGCTAAGTTTTGGCGCCTCTCCCTGAATACTTCTGTTTTTAAGTGGTCCCACAGAAAGAAGTCCAACCGGTTTAATAAATCGGGTAATCCATTCAATAAAAAATAAAAAATGTCCAATCCAACAATCTGAAAAAATTGTGTCTGAGTGCTGTTGAAAATTAATTGCATGTGATGGAGCTCTATCTTGTTGAAACCCTAGGTCGTGGTTTGGCATACCTGGTTCATTATTAGGAAAGTTATTAGGAAAAAATTAGAAGGTCTGGTGCACTCTGGTTATGGAATAAGTTTAAGTAACTATGCCCTGTTAAGTTGTTTGCCGAGAAACCAGGATACAGCAACGGCTACCATTTAAAAAATTTGTTGTTGTAGCTATAAGCCGTTTAAAGAAAATCACAAACAGTGGAAAATAATGGAAAATAACTTGTTAAACAATTTTAGTTAATAATATATTTTTTTAATATTATATTTACAGAGATATTACGTTATATAGTATAATACTGTTGCCAGACAATGTATATATCAGATATGAAAATTTCTATGCGATGAGTTTCCTATACTTTGTTAATATTAAAAAATGTTTTTTATTAAGAATAACGAGTATTTGGCATGTGATTTAAAGGAAACGTTCATTTAATTTTTTGAATAACAGCATTTACCTTTATTATTAATAGATTTATATAATGATAGCAAGGACTGTGGGGTAGTATGAAAAGTACCGGCACACGGTCTCGGATTAATCAATTAAACTTGTGAGGTGCGGAAAGTGCCGATTGTTTGCAACAAAATGTTTTATGGTTTATTACCATTGACATGACCGAACATTTCCTTGGAAGATGATTTTCTTCAAATTTAATCAATTTATTTCATAATTTTATTGCGCATAGTAAATAAACGAAGATACACGCGAAAGGAGTTTAGAGTTTGTAAGAAAGAGGCAAGAAGCTTCAACGACACCATGACGAATCTTTGTTAAAACTGCTCTTAGTATTTAACATTTTTGTAACATTTCCACTGGCGTCAACGACCATACACCGTCTAATAACATATCCCCATACTACAATGAGTCAACAACGAATAAAAGATTTATCTGCTCTTAATACATTGAAAACTGAGGTTAATTTTGATTTAATAGTAAATTTATTGACGAAAACTAAACAATTAGAAATACATTGTATGTAGTTTAGGTATTTTCTCAAATATATTTCCTTCATAAAAAATAAAATGCAATAAAGTTCCCATTTTTACAAAAATATATTTTGTCCTTCCTATGGTTTTGAAAGATTAACTCTTGCTATAGTGATCCACCCCCTTGCCTTCATGCAGATTTCGAAAATCCGGCGTCGACGGCGATAGTCATTTTAATAGTATTAAGTTAGTTTGTATGGCAGTGTAATAATTTACAACATCGAGCTTAATTGCCATTGGCGCCAAGCATAATGAATTCAGTCTTTACTTGCTTTCTGCTTAATTTCGTCACTTCTTAAATCTTCCAATTTAAAGTGATCTTTTCGTATAACTCTTTTCAAAATAATTTCAGTCGCACCTCGCGCATTTCGCAAGTCGTTAAAAAATCATCGCGTTTCAGTAAAATTTAATAGTGTGTAGTTGTAGGTGGCGTTATATGCCCTATTTCTAAAAATAAGAGTATCCGGTTGAATTTGGTTATCAAATTGTTTCTCGAAAGGCAATATTATCAAAATTGACTATGTTTAAGCAATCACTATAGTGATTTAATAACGTAGTGAAAAGACTTTCTGACTTTGAATTCATTCGGGTAACACATGCTTAGCACATAGCTGTGTTCCCATTTTCTAAGAGTTCATCAATTAAGTTCCACTATTAATTCGAAGTGATAGTCAAGAGAGGTGGTTTGACAAGCTGGGTTCAAGCACGGAAGTATTTATTGCTATTTATTTGAATATAAATTATCGAAAGAGTGTTCTAGAAGCACTCCAGATCTCTAAAGACCCTAAATTTAATTAACTAATTTCCAAAAATCATCTACTTTTTA
This sequence comes from Oryctes borbonicus, assembly GCA_902654985.2. Lineage (NCBI taxonomy): Eukaryota > Metazoa > Arthropoda > Insecta > Coleoptera > Scarabaeidae > Oryctes > Oryctes borbonicus. Next base: position 107,366 of record LR736910.1, read on the forward strand.
TTTTTTCCCTCGCGTAAAACATTACAGTATATAAACGTGGAATCGAAGATCAATTCAAACAGACTGTATATATCCACGTGTATTGACTTCCATTTCTCAGTTTATACAAAATTCTTGAATCTAATTTTAATATCTGGTAACGTAAATATTTAATCGTTCACTTCTTTTCGCGATATAGGGTACAACGACAAAAAATAACCATCCGCTTGGTCCGCTCGTCAGTGCAAACCGACCTTTCTCGACTGTGTAGCCTTCCCCCTTATTTTGAAAATTCAGTCGAAATTAAGCGCATAAGTACGAACGGCTGAAATAGGAACTGGCTGCGAACGATCGAAAGCGTGTCGGCTTCTAGATCGTCGCATACGTATATATGTGAAGTCGGAGAAAAATACACATGGGACCGATTCGCGTGAGCGCTAATGAATTGTAATAAAATCGATTATTTCTGTGTGTTTTCACGGCACACTGTTCGAGTAAACGCATCGACGCTGCTTGTCCATCGACAGAGGATACTTAAGCCGCTGCAACGCTGACTGATTTTCAGTCCGCAGCCGGTGACGAACGCCTAAAAAATATACACTCTCATATAGATCATATACGTGAGCGATTTTATTCCTTTCTTCAACTCGTATTCGGCACAAATAATTCTCACAATACTCTACTACAATAAAGGTAATACGAAGTTTTAGAAACTGTGCGGATTTCGCGAATACGCCAGTGCATATGACTGATTGACAATGGAAAGAAGATTTTCCATTAAGTGCTTACGTACTGAAGGCGTTGATAACGGTGGACTTCAGCTACAAGAAAACGGTGTTGTACTACCGGTTCCAGATACTATTAATAACGGAAATCTCCTAAGTACCACATCAACGACATGCCTTTACGATGATCCGCCTATTCAAAAAAGAAAGAAATCTTTGGTGCAAATGACTAAGGAGGCCTTGCCACGTCTGGAAAACTATAGGAATTCAAGAAAGGCACTAAAGAGACCGTCACTAGGTGAATTACACGGAGGAGAGGATACTAACAAGGTATTTATTTATTTATTTAATTAATTAATTAATTCGCGTCAATCGTGAAAATCTCGTAAAAATCGAATTTTTTTTATTGCGCTCTAATGTCAGCTTTTATATGGTGCTTTCATAATACATTTTACAATTGAGGGGTTGGGTGAATAAAGAAGACAAGTGACAAAATTAGTGTTTCATGAAAATCCTAGTAATCTTAAGCAAGGAGAAAACTACAGATTACAGTCAAATTTTTTGAAAATATATATGTAATTACTTCTTTTATCCATTAAAAGGAAATAAATATATTACTAAATATACAAAATGTTCTTAATTATTTATTGATAATGATAAACCTGAATTGTACCTTGACATTATCAATCTTTTCCTTGCACGTTTTGCTATTTAATCTTAGTGCATTCCGAGGCATTTAGGGGGTATTACGAACTAGGTATACTTATTTTTCTTGTAAGGATCGTTAGCATAATAAATTTCCTTGCCATATTCTTCAACACCTTCATTTTCTTCCATTCTTGGACAGAATCATTTAAAATGTTTTTTTTATAAATCAAATTAAATTCTGTTATTAAATCGCCAAATTGTCTAAAATGCATAGCCTGCGACATGATTGATTTTATTGATGGTGGTAGTGATATTTTGATATTCTTCTGGTAAAAAAAAATGCTGTCATGTTTCCTTTATTATTTCGAAATTGAATATTGGGCGATTAAAAGATATAATTTAAACATTTTGTTGTGCTTCAATTTTAATACCGCAAATGATGCCAAATTTAAATATATCCATATAGACATTTATTGTCAGTTACCCTGTTTATCCACCCTTCAATTGTCAATAATAACAATGTGAAAATCCAAGGGAAGTATGTCGACCATACTACGTTAGGAAGTAGACAACAGTTAAAAAATCGAGAAAGAGGTCTACATGGGTGGTCAAATAATAAACTCTTTTATTTTAATTCTCAATACTTTGTCCGTATTTCTAGACTTCCTCAGGAGATTAACGAACGAATTAACAATAAACATAACATTTTAAAAGAATTTACAACTGGAGTTCTATTGAATTATTCTTATAATATTTAGCGCATTTGTTATATGGCTGATAGAACACTCTTATAAAATCATTAAAAATAAATGTGCTAATGCGGATGAAAATGCAGAGACTGGAAATGAATTAAAAAGAACTTACGACTATTTATATATGTAAACATTAATAAAATAAATAAATTCGTCTTTAAGTAGTCCTCAAACAGGCGAGTTCAAAAAAATTGACGTGTATTGTTAAATGTTAAACTAAACTGGAATACACCTGGTCGAAAATTATTGGCCAAATGGTACATTTGACAATGAATAAAGATTTTTTTTCAAACCAACGTGAATTTCATCCTATTCCAAGATGAAATTCACGATGTTACAATAAACGGTTGTTGATATCCGCCTTATAATTTATACTGTTCTTTTCTTTGTGGACACCACAAATCATCACTCTTATAATGATTTGTGGTGTCCAAGACCTGTGTATCCTCAAAATTGAAGGTATGATTAAGCTCCCTAGCAGTGTTTTAACCACTGTGAAGTCTGTCCTACGCAAACGCGTCAACACGGAATTTTGTAAACAGAATCTATACAAAACGGAAGTGAAATAGGTTCCTTAATATGTGAGAAAATATTTTTTATTGTGATAAAATTATACTTGGCAATACAAACATGTTCAAGGTTCAAAGAATTTTACTATTTTATTTGTTAAAACCGGGTTTCAGATACTGAACCTTAGGAGATAGCCCAAACAATGTCATCAACATAATTAAATATGAACGACTGGACGACTTAGACTCGGAGTCGTTCCAGTAAATTCTGCTTTCAATATTATTATAGATGCCTAGTTTTTAGTATGAATTTTACAATGCTATAAATAGTTAAAAAAATCATATATTGTCACCCTGATGAAGAGTAAAAATGTACTCAAAAATGTTGGTTTCGATTAAAGAAAATAATAACATCTATTTCAAATGTAATGCAATCACGTTTTGTAAACGAGATCAGTTCAGAGATTATTCCAACAGAGTCTAGAACTGACGATATTGCTATAAACAATCGAAGTTCCCAACCCTTTCTGATAGTTCCTAGTAATCAAGCGCGCTGCCGTAAACTTTATTTGTTTTGCACTTTATGCACAATCTTATCATCATCGAAAGAGACTTAACATCACGCAAATGTATTTTCAGAGCGCTGTGTTGTTTAAGCTTGTTACCCAGCAGAATTCTTTCGACACCTTTAACATCTCTTGTTAATTGTTCACCGTGACTAGTTTAGCGATGCACCTCAATCGTAAATATATGTTTTCGTTTACCTTTTAATACAACGGACACGGGCACAGTAAGTAGAAATTAATCCATCTACTTTGATTTGATTTAGAAGGCATGTGTTGTTAACCGTTTTTCTTTTAAAATAAAATTATAATATCCTGGAACCAGTTGTCTACTTTCATAATTCCAAACTTAATTCATCTCTGAATTTGAAATGTTAAACGTACCTTTAAACACGGGACATGAAAATGTTATTTGCTTTCCTTCCTTTGGGTAAATATTTTTGGACCCTTTTGGAAGAATAACTTCGCATATTACAGGTTTATCGTATAAACTTTTCACAACGATATTAGCGTCAGAAACGTCAAGTATCTTGTTTAAGACAGAATTCTCGCGGTTATTACTAGCACCACATGAACTTTCTTCTTCATAACCTACGTAATCAGAAGTGTTTTCTAGCAAGTTAGCAGTAGCATTACTATTTGTGCTTGGACGTTGTCGGTTGTAACCAGTTTTTGTGCATACGTCCAGCGTATTCAAATTTCTGTTGTATTCTGCTTCTATTTCGTTTTATAGCATTTAATATACTCAGACAATTAGATGTTTTGTCATTTTTAAATATTATGTTGGCTGCATCTTTAATTACTCTGTGTTTATAATTTAAACATCTGATTTGACTATTATTCAAGCAGCTGTTACTTGAAAAGTCGATAAGCTACTGCAAATTCATTTTTATTTCAATTAAAAGTCAAAATATTTAACATCCTATATAAGGCAATTGCATCACAAACTTGTTTAAACACTGATATAAATTGAACAATATAAAACTAATACATACTAAATACCTAATTAAATAATAATTACTTAACAATGAGTGCACAAACAAGATTTAAATTCAATGGATTATAAGAACAAAGCGTATAATTTACAAAAACATAATGCTAAGATAGTTTCTTCATGGTATTCATGGAATAATTTACGGCAAAAGCAATGCAAGGAGAGAAAAACACACTACCCACGGACATGTTTCTGCCTACCCAACGTCATCAATGTGATTCTGAGAGTATTTTAACTCTACCTTGTATCACTGTTGTCTCACAATTAATACCGATAGGCAAAACCCCTTCTCGGGAGACAAATGAACAGAAGTGTAACTAATCTTTGTAAAAATTTTTCCTCTTCTTGGCTGGCCCATCACTGATTTCAATTGCTTCTTAAAAATGGTTCTATATATTTACTTTCAATAAGTAGAGTATTTTGAATTCGATCTCTCATCCATACAAGTTGACACTAATCTCCTATATTTACGACAATTTCAGTTACAACTACCACCTTCCATAAAAGTACACTGACAACCGGTACACGGCGATGGTATGTCTGTGCATGGTAGAGGTCGGTAGCATGTATTATTATTAAAATAGGTAAGTGGGGCGGTCAATTCTGATTGCTTGTAAAAATTCTTATACAAATATTGTCTTTTTCATATTTTGCTAAAACGTTTCCGAAATATTACTCAACACGACTGTGGGAAAAAGTTTTGACTAAAATATCACGAACGTTGTTGAAACAAATGAAGTTTACGGGAGCGCGCTTAATTACTAGGAACTATCAGAAAGAGTTGGGAGCTTAGATTGTTTATAACAATATCGTCAGTTCTAGACTCTGTTGGAATGATCTCCGAACTGATTTCGTTTACATAACGTGATTGCAAAAAAAAATCTCTTGTTGAACTCTATTGGTAACTTCACACCGGTTTTGTGGACTCACTTAACGGCGATAACTTTTAATAGCTAGTAAAATATTATTAATTGGTGTTCCAAATATTTGGGCATAGAATTTGTTTTTGAAGGAGAAGTATTAGTTGAAAAACAAAAAAACGTAACTAACTCTAAAAAGGAATGTATGTCTGTATGAAGATGGAAAGCATCGATGGTGTTGACAAAAGAAAACGTATCTTTGATGTTGTATTGTATATGTAATTCGTATCCTCGGTGAAATATAATAGTAAGGGATTTGAAGAGATTATAAGTCACATTATAAGTTAAGAATGGGGTGAAGAGGTATATCCGGTTTGTGAACCTCTGGAGGGCAATATGGTTTAGGAGAGGTCGAGTTGCAAATTGTTAAAAATTTGGAGTCATCTTGTGAAATTTCTCCGGTAGACTTTAAGCCCTTAATCAGTAAATTATATAAGCGTTGTGTGGCTTCTGTTGGGTCACGTGTCAAGGGTTTATAGATCGATGTATCCGATAATAGCCTATTTGTCTTAAGTGTTCATTACAACAGTACAACCACCCTTATCTGCTTGGAGGATTGTCTCTAAGATAACGTTTAGTTTTGATGAATAGTTCGCGAAATTGTGATTTGTATGTATTTTGACTTTGCGGAAGGAAGTTGGTAATTACATTTGTGATTTTAGCTTGCATTATATTTTTAGATTCTATAAGGCTTCGTCAATGAAACTTTCATCGTCAGCTAAAAAATAGCCAAATTTCGGCCCCAATGAGAGGAAATCCTGGATATCTAGATGTATATTAACATTGGAGATGTTGAACTTTTTTTCATTACTTGAGAAGGGCTTGTCAGGATAGAGAACAAAGATTTCAAAATTTCTTTTGATTTGATCGTTCACTTTTTTGAATTGTGATTAGAAAATGAATGAAATTCTAAACCCAATTCAATAACTATATTAGTAGAAACTAAGAAATAGATTGTTATTTTTAGCTTTAGTAACGTTATTGCGAGTAATTTTGATTTCTAAACTAAGAGTCCGACTTCCCAACCTGCTAATGAGTATGTCCACTTGATTGAGTAGCTGCCCGTTGTCAGTAACATGTAAGATGGGGATATGTCTGCCTCCGTCGTTTACGATTCTTGGAAAAATTTCTGCACATCTGCATCGTAATAAGAAGACCTTTGTATTGAAAAGGTTAGCCAAACGGATATTGTTCTTCGAACATTGTTTGAAATTTTGATGCAAGTAAATTTGCATTTTAATGCATCTGCATATGTAGATGTTTTGATGGTTACATAGAATATAAAATCTTCATAGTACAAAATACTAATAAAATCTTAAATTTGTTTCCATTAAGTTAGCTCGATGAAAAATAAGTAAATTCTCAGAAAGGCTGAGATTAATTATATTATCTCCAAACGAAGTTATATAAATATTTTTGCCCTTCATATGCTTTAACGACACATTTACTGAAAAGCAATTGCTAAACCGAAATGCCAATTTAATTTTTATAAAATATCAAAAATAGTTAAAACAAAATATTTTAATGTAAGTTCTGTAATAACTAAAATTACATCGCGACCTCCTTTGAATCTGTTTCGGCAAACATATTCATTTATTTTTCATTTGATTGTGTAAAATTTATTGCCTTTCCGATTCATAGGATTATTTTCTCTTCTTCATAATGTTTATTTTGACATATTCTAATATTTACTTTAACTTTAGGGTAATTGATATTTTATAAAACTAATCTGGATATTGTTAATCATTTAAGTATAGATAATAGTTATTAGACATAAATAGTAATAATAATATTTTTCTGAATATAATGTACCTATAATAATAATTATAATAATCATTAGAAAAAACAACAAATATATTTATGAGTTTACAACAATTATCGTTTGTTGTGATTTCTACGGATTATTCTTTTGTTTTTTTTTGCTTTTTTGGAAACGTGTAACGTTTTAAATTATACACAAATGGTGCGTATTCCTTAGAATATGGTATCTATTTAGGTCACTGGCATCAATGCCATGGTCCGTTTCTGTAATAATAATAATAATAATACTAATAATAATAATATGATAGAAATAACAAATTTTGAAAAACCGTATATGCGATTTTTGGATGGTTTAATAAAATTCCTTTCTTAAACTCAATGTTTCGTTCTTTATTCCAATCTTCAAAAATCAGAAGTTACTGTACTGTATAAAGATCAAATATGATTATTGTATAAATTTTGAACTATTAGCAAACAACAGTAGAAGGCATTAACAATAATATTTGAATAATTAAGTATTAAAACAGAACAAAGAGAAAACAATTTAGAAAATTTAAATTTTGCATCTATAATTAAAATAGTGCAAAATGATTTCAAAATATACGAGAGATGATAACAAAAAGTACATTCTGGAAAAAAGATTTTATGTACAGAAATTGAAAATACATTAAATTGGACACTGGCAATATATAGGTGATTCTTAAAAATAGACTATTCATGAATATATATCATCAAAATATTACTTGATCAGTTGATCAGTAGAATCGTTTTGAACATCTAAAATGCCAACATTGTCAAAATCAAACAAGTGACCAGTTTCTAGGCAGGCTATCATATATTTTAATCATTGGCAGGTCTGCCCAGTATATTGAAAGCAAAATATATGAGCTACTGAGTACAGATTTGATTAAGGTTGAAAATGAATCTTTGGACAACCCCGTATGATCACCTATTAGATTCCCCTCTGAACATTGTTGGAAATAATTAATTGCAGAGGGATATTTGTAAATAAGGACACAACGTCTAACGAGATCAATACATGGTTGTCAGGTAATTAAAACGGATTAACAAATTGGAAGATATCAAAAAGTTATTCAGATAAACCAACAGATAATATTTGGGATAGAAATTTTGACAGACTGATCTCTAATGAGCGTCTAATAATCATCCAGTATTCGACAAAAGCGTTCGCAGTGTTCGTCATTGACTTGCCCGCAATCATTATGGGAGAAATTCAAGTGGGCATGAAGTAAGTGGATATTTAAAGACATATTGTAGCTGAATTCATAAAAGCTAAGACGTCATCGTTATGTTCCTTGTAGTTTTGGGCCTTCTCATCCCCAAGGATGTTTTCTGCCACTTGTCAGAACGCATCCCAAACCTGTATTTCTTTATTTTGAAGAAGTTTCCCAAAGTTGGGATTTCTGAAGGATCGTGTAATCCAGAAAGACGCCCTCTTTAATTTGATTTAATTTTGGCTTCATTTAATTTTTCATACAGGTACTTGAATAGCCCATCCTTATTCATGGCTTTACCGAACCCAAGCTTGTAAAGAAGGAATGATCAACTTTTTTCAAAGCGATATTCGTGTTGGATGCTTCACCTAAGAAGCAATTTCATTATTGTTCAGTGCAATCAAGTCTGTGCCTTCTACGCGCCATCTAACGGTGGTTTTGATCATGTAATTTCATTAAAAGTAATCTACCTCGTATGTACACTTTTACACATTTATCAAAATCTTTTAATCTTGTGAATAATACATTTTACCGTGTACATTACAGCATTATGATGTGAATTACGTTTCCTTGGCTTTGTTTAGGTCGTTGCTTTCAAATAGACAACAAATCACAAAAATAGATGATTTTCAATAGTCTTACCTTATAAATGTAAATGTAAACTTATAAATTTTTCTGATACAGTTGAGTTGTGTAAGGTACAAGCCATATTTTCTAAAATATATACAACATGGATACACTTTTTATAAACAAACGAAATCCCCTTACTTTTATAACAAAAATTTCACAAATAAATGTTAAGATACATGAAATGTTGACTCATCAACAATTAGATTTGACAATCAATGAGAATTTGAGCCTATAATCAAATATGTTGTGTTAAGGAACTTATAGTGTCGGTACCCTAAAAACGGGTTATTATGTCAATATATTTTTTTTTATGTACATTTGATTCTTATAAAATGTTTATGAAATTACGATATTTGCAAATATAGCAAAATTATTCATTTATATTGGAATACAATTATCTATAAGATAATCTGAGATATTCTCCCATCTAAAGGCTGATTTTTGGCGAATACGAAACAATCGCCGACATCGGTGGGGTTCGAAAAAGGCAATCCAAATGTGTTTTTAAGCCACCTACCTATCCTACTTTGTATTTTTGGAAGCTGTAACTGTCCAAAATAAGAGCGACATCTAATTAATTGAGAAAGTTACCATACTGTCTGCATAGCATTATGGATTGCTTTTCGAAACTCGGGCATTTTTTTTGGATTCAGGTAGATGCCACGACGTTTACAATCATTTTTCATTAATCAAAACGCACTTTTACAAGCTTGCCGCTTATCAGAAAGCAAACAAAATGATAGTGGAACGTAGTGTCCATTTTCAAGAATGTGGATAATGAACAATTGTAGAAATGTCGCGCGCTGTAAATGTAATGCAACATATTATGTGCGTATGTATTATTTTAGAAACCTTCTTCTTTAGGTCTTCTGTCGCCTTTCTTTTTACACAGTTGCTTATTGCTTGACGATTTCATTTTTAGTGTCCTTGGGGTGATCATGTTGCATGTCGCAACATTAGATCTTCTGTGTCCATCGTAAAAACGTTAGCTTTGTATGGCATATAAATTTCACAATTTTTTAGCACTTTGTCTGCAGTAGACTCCACAATTAACAGTTTCCTTCCATGTTTACTCGTAACTCAAAAAAATTCCATAATTGCAGTTTGCTAAGCGAATTTCGACACAATTTGTTACCTTGTATCACTTGTAAGTGTTTTTAATTCACTCAGTGAAATACGATACAGACAAAGTCAAATTAGATTTAAAATGATAAGGTGAAGTAAACTGTTTACTTTACTCATTCCAAGAAATTTTAAACGGTCTCAAATTGAGAAACTTTCCAAATTGCAATATTACCAGAAACAATTAAATTAAAAACCAAAAAAAGACTATTCGGCCAATTATTGGTTCGGGAACAAAAAAAGTCGTTAGACGATAAATCAGGTGAATATGGACAATGAGATATTAATTCGATGTTTTTCTCTTTCAAATAATAAATTGTCTGATGTGCTGTGTGAGAGCTGGCATTGTCAAAATGAAGAATGATGCGACGGGTGTCGGTTGTTTTTCCTGACTTCATAGAAGATTTCGGGTAAATATATTCCTCTATACTACTCAGCAACTATTCTTGTTTCGTCACTTGTTACGATGTTGTATACGTATTCTAAAGTTCTTCTGTTGAATGTACTAAGTATTTCCTTATACCAATTGACACGAGTACTTTTCTGTGTTTGTACCAAAACGACACCTCTAATGACATGCTTATCAAACAACTTTTTTGTTTCCTTGTGTTCCTAAATCATCTTTTCTTCCCGCGCCTAAAATCTTTGATCTCCAGTTTCATACGTAATAAAATTTTGAAAATTTAAGTCTGTTCCTATACTACATCTCCTATAATTTGTTACCTACTTCTAATTGGATTTCTAAAAACTGAACGTTATTGGCGCGAATCTTAGAACTATATGATTAGTCACATATGTACCTGTAGTTGCCCCACAACTCTTCGTAAATCTTCGCCTTGCTTGTTTAATTTTACCGTTGAGTAAAGGAATTGTAATGACACGCAACCGTATAAGTATAACGGGAACCAAAATAGCGTTCGACATGTAGATGGCGCATCAAGTCGAATGGGAACCGAGATTCTCGAATCCCATAAAACCGAGCTGGTACAGTCTCTCTTGAGCTACCTTAGTGGTAGCATCGATTGGGTTTAATATAGCAATTCTAGAAAGATGACTACCGCAAATCATATGTGCGTTTATGTAAATTGCTTAAAAGATAAGAAGTATAAGTTTTTTCAAATTTCCTGAGAAAGAGTGGATACGAAATTGCGGCAATGTTAATATTGTATTGATGGACATCGATAGGTTAAGACACAAATTAATCTGCGAGAAACATTTTAAGCCAATAGACATTCTAATTAATAATAAACGTAAATTATGTGATATATATGCGCCTATACGGATATTGTTTTATCCGGAGTAACTAAAATATTCTTTTTCGAAATTAGATAGAGCGGGCAATCTTTTAATGTCTTTCATTAGTACCTAAGCATTATATATACAGGTGTCTCACCGGGAACTGCATCGATCGATATATGCAACGGTATACAATACATTGAATAACTTTGCAATATGCAATAAGCTGTATGTATTATTAAACCAAAAATTTTGTTAGTAATTTTTCATTTCCGGTTATACCGGAAGTAGCTGTCAATTTATTCTGAATGGAACAACTACACAATATCACATTTTTGAATTCCTAATTCAATTTTAGGGTTTGTCTCATACAACTATATTGCTATTTCTTAAGATATTTCAAATATTTGCATTTTTTGAAGTGCCTGTGAACTTTTATAGCTGTAAGTGTGTAATTTGGAAAATTGAAAGTTTGCAGAACTGTTGACAATGTAGGGTAGTATTCAGTGGCGGTGGGTGATGACGTAAATGGCAGGCACTAACAGTGATTCGACTCCCTCGTGTATTTTCCTTGCATACTGTGCACATTGTATTATGCAATGGCAATACACGAGCGAGTCGAATCACTGTACGCGGTCTGTTCACCCACCGCCGCTGGTAGTATTATAATTCGAATAAATGTTTCGAAAATATTATACAGGCTGTGCGATAATTACGATTAAACTTTCAAATATAAGAAGTGTAAAAACTTAATTTTTTAAATACATCTATTTTTCCCTATCTTATCGAATTTCTCTTAAAAAAAATACAACAAAAATGTCGCATCTGAAATTGATACTGTTCAAGATATTTTAGAAAATGTATATTGTAGCACAAACTACTTTAAAATGTCATCCTACTTTGTATGTCTATGTCTAAGTGAGTCATGATCATTACAAAACAATCCAGCACTGATGAACCCGTTTTTTTTGTCATCAACGGTATACGTTCATGCTTTTTTGCCTTGACGTATCCGACGTTTTTAAAATTCTTTATTACTCGTTTAACTATTTTTGGTGACAGTTTCTGTTATTGTAGTTACCGAGCAGCAAAGGAATCGTATACTCCTCATATCGGTTTATTCATTCGGGTTGTAATATTACATGGTCAGTAGTTCTGCAGATTTCCAAATTTTCACGTTACATCTTCGCAGCTATAAAGGTTTACATGCACTTGTCCATCTGTTAAAAACGTTAAGTGTTTCTATATGATCTTTTCAGAGTCAAGTAATGGAATGCTTTTAGATTGAATGCTGTCTACATCCGTTTGTATTCGCTTTATATTAAAAATTGATTTACATCGAAATTTCGATTAAAGAGCAATTTTTCGATTAATCGGGATTCTACTGTAGCAACAAAGTAAAATTAAATAATCATTTATTGCTGTTATTATTATATTATAGCAGCAGAAGAAAATCTAGATACTCGTCCTTCCACAAGTAATACGTCCAACATATTACTGAAAACCTACGGAAGGAAAAGGAAACTTAGCGATTCCAATGGTTTAACATAACTAGAAAATTTGAAACGTAAATTACCAAAGTACCATCATCCAGCAGCAGCTGTAGTAGTATCTCAAAAGTGAGTGAACCTATACTGCGGATGCCATCATCAAAGACTGACATTGTTAAATTAAGAAATAAGAAGTTATCCTACACCGTTAAGAAGTTGTCGAGGAAATGCAAAGCTTTGTATTAGCAAAGGTATAAAATATCAAAGAAGAAAAGTATAGCAAATTCAACCGTGCAAAGCGTACTCAGTGATCCAGTAAAGATGTTTGTGAATATGCAATGCTTTCATTCTCCGAGAACACCATGGTCTACATCAGAGAAGCAACTGGCTATGTCACTGTATTACAAATCAGCTAGTTGTTACAAATTTATGAGAAATAATTAAAAATTTTGTTTGCCGTTAGTACGCGTTATTCAATCCTGGTTAAAGTTGCCAATTTCTCTACAGGAGCAAGCACTGCTTTTACTAAGATGCTAAAATTAAAAGCAAGTACAATGACCGATCGTGAAAAACATTGTGTGCTCATGTTTGATGAAATTGCTTTAAAAGGAAAACTTGAATATAATAAAGCTGTCGATGTTGTTAAGGGCTACCAAGATCTTGCGACTTTGGGTAAAGAAGAAAAATTAGGTAACACTGCGGTTGTGTTTCTAATTCGTGCTCGTCAACTACGAGTTGCACTTCAGCATAATATAAGTATTCGACTCCAAATAGCATCTGAAACTAGCAACTCCGAAGTGGACGATAGTGATTTCCTTCATATTACCTGCCATTCTGAAACAGCTTCTACTTTACAATCAACTCCTCAAAACATAAGCGGCAACGAGACCGATACTCGCCAAAATTTGGATGCTTATTTGCACACTCAATCTACCTCATTAGAAACAATATTTACGTTGCTGGATACCTTGCCCCTCGTATACTAAAAAAAAGAAAGTGTGACACATGCGGAGAAAAATTAATTGCTAACGTTTAATAGACAAGAATGAATTATTATTATTATATAAAGATTACACAGGCTCTCGAAAAACGAAAAATATCGAAACCTAAAAGGACCATCGCTTGTGTTTAGAAGCATTGTAAGTATGTTGTTAAAAGAATTTAATATAGTGTTCGACAGGTATAAATGCGCGCATGGTGTAGTTCATAAAATAGAAACTCATCTACTTCGGAGTCTCGAAGGTATTCAAGAGGAATGCTTCTGTGAATTGCATAAGTTTGAATGTATATTGATGATATTGACCATCATCAAAATATATAGAAACTTTAAATGGGAAACCGAAACTCCCGGATGAAAAAAAAAGTGATTAACAAATGGAAAATGAATATTTTATGTTCCAGTTGAAAATGAGAATTGCTTTTATAATTTAGCCATTAGACTGGGACCAAATTTTGCATTAGAATATCAGTTCAATACGGATATCCCCGTGGAGGACATCATTGCTGATGTCGAGGTAACCATATACTCACTACCCTTTAGACGACAAAATTTCAATTAGATCTAAGATTTGTAACGTAATTTCTAACTTCGGAAATTCATCCAAAAATAATAATACACACGAAAATTTCATTTCACAAAAAAATATTTAAAAAATTAAACGATTTTTGCCTAATAATCCCTAATAATGCCTAATAATAATTTACCAATTAGTATTTTTGTTTTATTTTACATATCACGAATGACAGATATTTTTAAAAAAACCTGGGTTCGATATATTGCCTCTTAAAACCGAACACGCCATAAAAATATACAATTTCTCCAACAGCTAATAGATACAATTGTTCTTTAAATGTCCAAAGACAAAAATAACGCATTTCCTTATTTCATTCATATTCGCCAGCTGCCTATGTCATTGTTCAGGGTTTATTAAAAAAATCTATAGAGGGCTGCATTTAGCTGCAAATATTTTTGTCTAGAGAGAGACATATATTCCCAATTGTCCCATTTGGTTGCGTCTCTTTACAATTCCTTCACTCGACGATTTCACTTTAAACCCGTGGTGTATCGCATCGATTTTTCTACTCTTTTCTTTTGAACATCTGACAGAAGGTATTACTCCAGTAGTATGTGCAATTTACATTGGCAGTAAATAAAGTGCAGTTTACTTACATTTATTAACTCTCCCTATCACTTCTTTTGTTTCATTCTAGCTTATTATGCATACCGGTTAATATGATATACATCCATTACGTTGCAATGAATCGCTGTCTGTCACGATTTTATATTATCTAAAACAATAAAAGAATGATTAATTTCATTTTACTATCAAACTTTTCGAAAATCCTGTAGGTTTATTGTGCATAGCAGTATATATTTGCCTTATCTACCCATGTATATTTTTGTCTTATTTGTGCGGTGTACGTCATTCAGAAGAAGAGCTACGGCCCTGTCTCACTTGTAGCGCTGACGGCGAATAACGCTGTCCGGGTAAGATTTCCCTTTGTAACACTGATGGTGGATAATACCGTTCAAGTTGAGCTATTCGGACATTTACGGCGCTGACGGCATATAATGATGTTCACAACGCTGATGGAGCATAACGCTGTTGGAGGCGAGGTAACCCGTATTTGTAAGAGTTTACTAAACAAGGGTGCAAATTATTTGAATTAAAACCGCATCTATCGTCCGTAAGTTGGTCTGTCGAATTTAAATTCAACTCATTGGCGAGAAAAACTATTATTTGTTTCTTTGCAAATAAATTAGATAACTAAACGTTACCGGAAGTTGAACACATTTCTCCTTTTCATATTGTAAATATTTTTTTACCTCCAGAATTAGTTGTATTACCGAATGTAAGAGAGGTTTTGTTTAATTTAATTTAATTTTTATTAATAATTTCTCGAAGCCAGATTAAGTGCTGGTGCCATACTAGCGTTAATCCCAAATATTCAAATTTGATTTATGAAGCGTAAGTAGGAATTTTCCTGTTATCAGAATTTTTTACCAAATATTAAAACAATTAATTAATTAATTACAAGTTCG
Organism: Oryctes borbonicus; assembly: GCA_902654985.2. Taxonomy (NCBI): domain Eukaryota; kingdom Metazoa; phylum Arthropoda; class Insecta; order Coleoptera; family Scarabaeidae; genus Oryctes; species Oryctes borbonicus. The sequence goes on from LR736910.1 coordinate 122,973, forward strand.
CTGAAATTAGCTAATAGTAATCCTCCGCATTTTGAAAACAAAAATTCATCAGAGACCCATCAGAGACCAATTCCAGAGAAAACAATACTCGTTACGATCCCTCTACACCACAATTTTTATTATAGATGAAAGTTGAAAATAATGGAAAACTTGCGTCGTGTGTTGTTAAATGCTAAAATGACGCGAATCCTAACAGAGTGATGCTCAATGCAATAAGTTTATTATTCATACTACTATCAATTTACTTTGGATCTAGAAATAAGGTCCAAACCATAAGATACTTGCTGTAACTATCCAAAAGATACCTTTTCGGATAGACCCTATGCGTATCCTTTTTCTATCCCTGGATTTGCAGATATGTTTCCAGCGTAAACTGAACATCCACTGGAAATCCTGTGTTACCGAGGCACACATTTCTTCTATACATATGTTGAAGGTCAAACAAATATGTCCGCAGGCTGTGATTTTTCATTACACACTCTTTAGCTTTAATCAACATACTTTCAAAAAGTCACCAACAATAAAATTGTTACTTTAAAAACAAAAGAAAAAAGTGAACGAAAGTCTGTTTTTTTTTTAGTTCAAAACCGTGTATATACCAAAACTGTATTTCTTGCGTTAATTAGTGACAGTTATGTAAATAAACTCAAATAATAGAAATAAATTTTAATTTAAAGTGAATATTAGATTAATCTATATTCATAGACATAATTAGCACCTGATACGATTACGATTACAAAATTACAAAATGATGATAATCAGGTAAAGATTCCCTTTATTATTTGCACTGATTGTAAATAAATACACATATTAGAAAGGACTATTTGGTTGTGGTTAGAATTTCATTGCTGTCAAAAACTATGTCTCTCACGACAAAAAAGATTTTGCAAGGAAAGGAAACTAGATCCTCACGCTGCTTACTTATTTACAATAATTTTTCTTTAAACATGGGAGGTACTCTACAATATTGTTTTTATATATACTTTCTGTCCACGTTTCGTTGTTCACCATTTGCATCTTGATTATTAGAAGATATAGAGCAGCGGTTAAGTGGGGAATGTTTTTAGGAATTCAATACTCGCAGTAAATCTTTTTGAAAAAAAGAAAGTTTACCAATTTCAATTTTCTTCAATAACTGGACAGATCGCTTCTAAAGTTTTCCAATGTTCAGACACTTGTTTAATTTTTTATTAACACATATATAAATTTACTTTTAATAATACGAAATTAGTAGAGTATAAAATCAAACCTCAATGGGAAATGAAAGCGAGCAGATACACTATGTAATACAGTAAAATACCAAAAAAGATATGAAAAGTCGTAAAAGCAAAGAAAGAGTGCTAAAGGTTCAGATTAGCTTAAAGAAATTGTTCAATATGATGCGCGTTCTTTTGACATCCTATTTTAACAGAGTTACAAACTGTACGAGGTGTGCTTCCGTTTAATGCCCTTAGCACATCCTGCACTCTTTGTTCTTCTGGCGCTTCTGGTGATTGCAAACTGACTGCCTCGTTTTTAGTGGTACTCCATAAACGAAAGTTAATGGGAATAAGGTCGAATGACCTCGCCGCCCATTACACTAGTTCATTATTTAAAAGCAATGCCTCATTAAAGTAGTATCCCAAAAGATGTTACAGGTGACAAGCGTTATGTGAATACCTCCAAGTATCCGGTAACAGTTAAATTATAATCAGAAACAAAAGGACCTATTGGGTGATTATCTAAAATGAAAAGAAACTCAGTGTACAAATAAAAATATAAACAACATTTCATACCAATTAAGCCACACAAGAAATTAAAACCAATTGTTGGTTTGTAAGGGTAATATTTGTTTTTCCTCAATACTTTGTAAACAATGGATTTTCTAAATCCAGTTTCTCGAGCCACTCCGCGAACTGATGTTCTTGGATTATTTGTAACATTTTGCAAAATAATATTTCAACGTATATCAGCATTGTTAACTTTGTAATTAGCTCTGTTTGTTCGAAGCTTTCAAGATTCAGTACAGTCCGAATTATCCTGTTAAAAATTGTCCTGCGTAGTTTTTGTCCTTCCAAATGCAGCAGAGTTTCTATTTTCTTAGAAAGACCGTTCCAACAAATCAATTTCATTTGAATATTTATCTGCCATACTTATTACTCTTAATTCTAACATCTTATATTTACTATGAATACCCAAGGTTTTAATAAATTAATCTCCGTAACTCTAATTCTACTTTGATAACTTATTTTGTTTCACACTAACAGTTTATGTTTTGTTATATTATGAAATTAAGCGACCATATTTTTTCGTTATTTTATAGTATTTTTTCGCCGCGGTATGTCATCGAGATACCAGTGATGAACATCGTGAACACAGTGTTTGTATAAATACAGTGTTACAGAGCCACACGTATTTCTACGAAAAATTTATTGTAAATAAAAATAGTGTATAAGCACTCTTTTTATAATATATGCTTTAACTAAGAATTTATCAGAACAGCGTCTGTACATGTTATATATATACTTATACTGTACATTTTTAACAGAATTCAGAAGATTTTTTTTGCGTAAAGAAAAACTAAAAACGTTCGACGCGAAATGGTCGATTGTTGCCATCGTTTTGAGAATGGTACCAAGCCTATAATTGTTAAATTTGTTAATCCATATGTTAAAAAAGATATTCACAAAAACAAATGTAAACTCAAGGGTACGAAGATCATTCCTCGAGAGGACTTGATAAAATGGAACCTAGATCTTCTTTTTCTTTCTTGATATAATTTTGATTATTATGTTTTGTTTTCAAGACAAGTAATCGATTCACATCCTGCATTTTCTTGTTTAGTGTGTATCCTGTTTAACAGTTATTATTAGTATTATTATTATTTATATTTTTATTGTTATTGATTGATAAATAAAATTCATCATAAGTATTATTATACTATTGTAGATATTACAGTCACTTTCTTTTGTTCTTCTTTTGTTAATTGCACTTCACTACTTGTCAAATGACTTTCCAATTGTTTTATAATACTAGCCATATTTTATCAAGTAAATTCAATTTCTGTCAAATGCGTTTCTTTATCTGTCAATTTAATTTCCCATGAGTGAATATTTGCTTTATCATTGTGGAAAATAATAATAATAATCGTTAGAAGAGGAAAAATAACAAAGAAACAACGAAGTACGCAAATTAATCATTAATTCTTTAAATAGCTGTTCTACAGTTAGGAATATAGGAGAACAATTTGGGATTTCGCCGGATGTAATAAGAAAAATGTATGCATCCTACAGCAGAATTAATAATACCTATTGCAAAGGTGAACGCTGACAACGGCAACAAAAATGATTAAACGCTCAAAATGAGCAGAAAAAATACTAGGACAACAAAAATGAAAGCGCAATTAAGAGGGCAGCAATTACTCTATTGCTATCGCAATAAACATAAATCCCTTGTATTTGTTTCAAATTTAATATTTAGACGATTGTTTAGAAAGAAAAGAAATTTTGAATTACTAATTTGAAGCTAGTTAGGAGCTGGTAGAAATTTAGGTATATGGTATCATCGTCGTTGATAGTCATATGTAAGTAATTCATATCTATGTGGTTAAAAAAAAATAAGAGCTGAGCTTAGAGGTTTGGTTAGAACTGATTAACCGGAAATATAAGTTTACTTCACTGATTTTTACACTTTTTGAAATATTGTAGGCAGTAACAATTTTCTTTAGAGTTTATAAAATTTACTAGAATTTGCAGATGCTGCAAGTTGTGATCTGTACATTTCAGTCGCTTGTGTTAAATAATTACTGTTGATTATTTTAATATTTCTCTTTAATAAATTCATGAATTAAGTAAAGACAAAACGATGAAGAGTAATCAATCATATTACTATACTGTAGTATTGCGTACAACACCTCCCTTACTTATTAAACGAAAGTACATACCTAACCTTACGGGCGGCTTTCGCACTCTTTTCGACCTATCCAGGGGTGCAACATTAGGTTTCGAATCTTGAGGATAACTTAGAGCAATGTGCGCAGGTAAACGAAGCTTGTTTTCCTGAAGACATTCATGCGTAAACGTTATTTTTTGAACATTTCCAACATCTACACGAATTGGCCGTCATTTTCCTGCATACAATGCCTAGCCAGTTAACAACGTTAATAAATAACGAACACAAGCAGTCGATGCAGTTGATTTGAATTTAGTGTAAAAGAAATAGAATTATTTCAAGCAATGCATATAAAGTCTTTGCAGCTATAAATAAAAAATATGAACATATTAGAAGTTATTTATTAGCAAATTACAGAGCATGACTAAACAGAAATGTTTATTACACTTTTTGCTTAAATTTCCTAACACAACACGTCACTCGAACGTTATACTTTGTGTCGGAGTAACATTTCTGGAGTAATATATATTGTTATTACTCCTGAAATATTAGTAGATGTTCAGCAAAATGCAAGACATTATTTCGAGCGGATGTTGATTCTACTATAAATATCTCTAAATAATTAGATTATTTTTTATGAATATCAAACAAAACAAAAACTTATAGTATCTCGTCCTAGTTAATTTATTACAGAAAGATGCATTCTAGTTAGAGGAAAATGTTTATGAAAAAATGTCTAGGGGAGCTTCTTTATTGGACAGAAACAAAAAAAAAAACAATATATAGCAAGACAATAATACAACACGACTCAATGGGGTGCACCCCAAATTCCTTTTCATTCGAAATACATGTAGGGGGAATACCCCTTAAGTTTTTACAAAAGTAATGAAAAATAATGATAGCAAGGACTGTGGCGTAGTATGGTAAACAACACATAAGTTCAATTAATTATTATATTATTATATAATTAATTAAACTTGCGTGGTGCGGAGGTTCCCGATACTTATGTGTTGTTTACCAAAAATAATGAAACAAACAATGTTTTAGTGACAATCGTATCTGCATAGCTTTTGAAGGTTTAACAGAGTGAGGTGATAGAAATCGCTGCCCACGAACTTTTTGTTTTACATTCGGAAACAAAAAAAAAATAGACATTGTTTCGGTGTTTTTGTTCTTCAAATAATAAATTGTTTGACGTGCCGTGTGAGAGCTGGCATTGACATAATGAAGGATGATGTGACGTTGTCGATTGTTTTCCTTGATTTCATGGATGACATCTAGCAAACATATGGTTGAATACCATTCAGCATTAACTGTTCTTCGATTCTCCAAAACAATGCTTGCGACCTGTCCAATACAACGAAAGAAACAAGCAACTATTTTGAAGTGTTTCGTGAACGAACGACTTTTGTTAGATCGGTTCATCTGGGAACACCCAAACACTTCATTGTTGCTTAGTTTATATGAATCTTGTACCTCCCGCGTCGAATTTTTGGAGCATTTTCTTACACTAATTATTGGCATGAGCTTTTTTTGTGCTCGGGTCAAACGGTACGGAATCTATCAGGAATAGATCTTCTTTTACACCTAATTATTCATGCAAAATTGACTGCAGTCTTCGTAAATCTAATTTCTACCTTCTACCTCTAAGTCACATGGCGATCCTCTTGAATCATATTGCGCACGGCATCGATGTTTTTTCTCCACGAAATGCGTCACTGACGAATGTACAACCACGATGAAATTCTGCAAACGAGTTGTAAACAGTCTTTTCTGATGGTTTCATTACCAAAAGTTGAACGAAGTGATTTGAGACACTGTTGTTATGTTAGGCCGTTAAAATCGTAAAAAATCATCCAACTCACGCTTGAAATTTCAATTTTTTCATAAAATTGATTTTTCATTTTTTTTTGCCTACAGAAATAACAAATTTTGCGAAAACAGTAATGCCAAATCTCAGTAGCGCAATATAATGACCATTTGACCATTTGTAAAACTTAAGACCCCATCCTCGTAGATACAAGAATTAACATTGCGTTTTATAAATTAATACTAATAAGCTCCAATTCAATCAATGAGTAGTTTGAATAAGCCTTCTTTTTGGTGATTTTCACGTTTAAAAAAAATCTCATTAGAAAAACGAGCTTTGCAAACATCGGTCTATACAAGGTATTTCAGGAAGGAACGAAAGATTCAGAAGGCGGGGAAAGAATTTTCAGAAAGCGTTTTTAAGACTGCAGTTATTACAGAAAATAGTCACAATTAAACGTGCTTTTCTTTTGATTTTCAACTTCCTATATTCTTTTAAAGAAGTAGATAATAATGAATACTACGTTTTACCAAATGTTCAGGAATCCCCATTATTAAATCTTGTCCATCTTTTCCACCAATTTGAAGACAGCTTTCATCAAATATGAAAACATTACCTTGTTCAAAATTTTGAGAAAAAATTACTAGCAGCTGTTATAGCAGGAATCTTTCTTGGTTTTCTGGATTGAAAGCGTTGTTCTTTTAACTTTTCGTATCGTGTATTCTTCTAAAATTTGTAAACCTACTAGTCAATTTATGAACCCCTAGTCGAAAATTTCTTCGTCCTAATGTAACCAGAGCATTTAAAATCACTTCCACCAAGTATCTTTCTTCACCATTTATTTCTCTTCTCTTTCTTTATTACCTCACATACTGTAATCTTTCCTTAATCAGAGTTAACTACGCAAGTACAAATGTTCTACCAACTTTTTTTTTGTTAATTGCTGCATGATCACATAAATATTATAGTTCACAATCAACAATATTTGACATTTATCATTAACATTTGGTACTATCAAGACAAATTATTAGATGTCAGGAATCTCATAAAAGAATGTTACAAAAAAAGGAAGAACGAAAATTAAAGTTTCTAGGTGGACTATATAGGATGAGCTTTTCTGACGGGGAATCTCGGAATCTAGCGGAAGAGAGACGATCAAATAGTGCAAGAACTACAGTTTTGCGAGTTCAATAGAATGAGTCCCTTGTTTTTTGAAAAAAATGCATGGTTTAGATGGCTCGAAAAAACTGCTTCGTGTAATTTTGTTGGGTGCCTGTAACTCTGTTGTTATTGACTTTAGAAAAAGTGTAAACGGGAAAGTTGTACGTAATTTAATGCATAATAAGGTAGTCTAACCTACCTTTTCAGCTGTAATTTTTGAGTATGACAAGAAATTTGTATTTTTTAGTGGAAACCATAGTCGGCCGTGATTTTGCAAAAAAATGCATTCTTCAACGATTCCAACGATAAGTTGTTTTTATATATACATAAATTACGGTCGCTTTGTCCTTTCAATTTCGGAACTGTTCACGTAGTAAACTATGGCAACAATTAATAGATTGGAATATTAGTTAATGCCAATGGACTATATAACGGATTAAGGTTGAAAGAAGTTTCTATAAAAACAAAAATAAGAGTATATGCTCTTCTAAAGCTAACTTTATTATAGGGACCGGAAACATGGGCGATGAATACGAAAGTATAAACAAAAATACAAACATGGGAGAGAAAAGTATTACGCTGAATTTTTGGTGGGAGAGAAGGATGGGAAAGACGAACGAATATGAGTTATTTGTTAAACGAAATATCATGGACATGACATTTAGAGAGAAAGAAGAAGGCATAGGGAAAACAATAGTTTGCAGGGAACTGAAAGGGAAAAGGAAGAAACGGAAAGCTAGAAGGAAATGAGGGAAGCCATCTCAGATGATTTATAACGCACAGCTATGGGTCTGAAACGCCTGTTTAAAGCTCATATACACAGTTCTTACATATTAATTTTAATATCTGAAACCATTTTCCTAAATGTAGAAACCAATCCTTCAACTTCACAATAAAGCCTAGTTTTTGAAAACCGATAGACCTTATCCAAGGCAATAACATTTAGAAAGAAAACGCGATTGTAATATAATTTTGTTTTCTCTCAATTCAAAATGGTTTTACACGTAACTTAGTAAAATTCCTCAAACCATGATATTAATCACAACAGTATACTCCTTTGGTAAACAACACATAAGTATCGGCACCCTCCGCACCACACAAGTTT
>LR736910.1:140918-222807 GCA_902654985.2 Oryctes borbonicus
GTATAATAAAAAAGTTTCCAATTTGTTGCCAACTTTTACAGACACACAGTATATATATATATAGATGTCACGTTCATATACGCTATGAACGTGACATCTACGAAGGACAATAGTTCACTTTTGGAATAGATAATATTGAAACATAATTTTTACACTTAAAATCATCTTAAACGTATTATTCATTCACAATTATTTACAGGTTAAATCAAAAATCGTGTGATGATATGTTATGTACACTCCTATTAAAGTACTCAAGGAATCAGAAATGTTTTCGCAAATAGCAAAAAAATAGTATTCAATTTTTAAATATACGATATTATATTGCACAGCAAACTCTATTTTTGCAGATAAGCACATAAGTACATGACTAGTTTGCCCGTTGCATATTTTCTTTTATTGTTATCTATTCGTTCTCCAATTAAGTTAGAAAAGTTAGAAAGAAAAAACTTCAACTTTAAGCTTAAAGTACATCATTCTACACAGATTTTGTTTGTGTACTTCGTAACACTTTCTTTGAACTCTGTACAACATAACATCCTTGTAGTTAAATTGGAGAGGACGGACGTTAGAGATATTACTCTTAAGTAGTTTATCTCTTATCAGATAAATTTCAATTGGTGCGAACATCTGTGACCGATGATCAGAAAAACAAACTTTCCAATCAGATTTACTTGTCACAAGCGGCGTGCCTCAGGGAGCCCCATTATCGCCATGTTTCTTTTCAATAATTATTAATGGTGTTTTTTCTACAAAACTATATTGTAGTAATATGCGATGACGATAAACTGTAATGGTAACACCATACAGGAAAAAATTTCAATATGTTAAATCAACTTAACAATTGGTTTGTATCTAATAGACTGTGCATTTCTCAATACAGACAAAACAATTTGTTTTGTTACGTTACCTTCGATCATTGCATCGCAATTGAATTTATCTATGGGGAATACCATCATAAACAGAGTAACTTCGATCAGGACTCTACGTCAAGGGTTCCCAAACTTAATCAGTCCGCGGCGCACATACAGGCCAACTATCTTGTTCTGGCGCTCTTGTCAAAATATGTGTACATTAACATAAGTCGGGCAAGAAATGAAAACAACTTTTACAACAAGCCTGGCAATGTGCAGCTCAGATTTATTAAAAATGAATCACAAGAACATCGAACTAAAATATAAGAATACAAAAAAAAATATATAAAAGAAACGGTGAAAACCAGCAACGACAAATAAACTAATGTAACGGGTGAACTTGCTTATCGCCACACATTCTTTCAAATAGGAAATAAAGCTTGATACTGCCACTCTTATTTGCTTTTTATTACAGCTACAACTAAAAAGCCGGCTTTGCATAAGTAGGTTGTCGCAAAGGGAATGAGGATCGTTACAGCTTTTGAACTCAGAGTTGAGTATTCATTTTTACGTTACACAATGCAGTAGTATAGCAGCTCACATATCCATGCATAGGTTTTTGATAAATCAGGCTTTCAATGACCTAGTTTTTATGTAGTGTAATATTACAAATAAACGTGTACGAGGTTATATGTTATCAGCGCCACCCTCACATCTCTTTTTGTTTTTTTATATTGTCCGCCTATCCGAGGGTCCATCTAGTGATAGAAAGCCTTTTTTTTGACTAAAAAAACTCGTTTTTTTAGTCAAAAAAGTCTTTGGGGCGTAGAAATAATAAAAATAGTATAAGTCCAGCCAACGATAACTGTGGGAAAGACTGATGTTAACTGCTTCCATATTTCATTTTTGTTTTGCTTAATTAATGTAACATTTTTCTATGGCAAGTTTCAGTGTAAATTTTAGTCATATAAACAGTTAATACCGTCTATTAAAGATCTTTCGGTCCGTTTCATCAAAATTTTCATTGTCATTTAACGTTGTAGTGTTGTGTGTAGTCAGGAAGATCATCAAAGAACATAGAATTTCATCATCAGTTGCGTCCTCGCATCATGCTACAGCAAAAATCATTAGCTTCGGCATCTATTTCGTTAAGAATATACTTTAAATGGGAAAAACTATCATAGGTGACAATGGAATGAAAACAATTGCCAACATAAATAAACAATGGTTTTAAACAACGCGAATTTTATTTGTGACTTTATGTTTAACTGTCTCGATATCGGCCAGTTTAAAAGTGTTTATTTAAATATTTCAAATCGAAAAGTTAGAAGTATGTTAGAGTATATAATACTGAAGTAGCTGGCTATGAGCTGGAATAATTCGAAAATCAAGGTTAGTAACCATTTTCATCTCTATATCTCCTTCAGAGTTTGACCTATCAATTTGAATTGTCGAATTCATGACCCCAATATCTATAATTTAAGACTTTTGAAAAATTTCTAAATCTTCTTAAAATTCTCGTCACGAAAAACATTACAGTAGTTTACTATGTCTATGACATGTTTTAATTTCAAATTCAATTTAGAGCTCATAGACATACAATGAGTCCACATAGCATGCGGTGCTTTGCTCCTAATAAGCGCTTGCAATCACATGCCGATGCACTTTTTCCAATCCAAATCATTTTCGGTTATAAACTTGCCAAGCATCTCAAATGAGTCTTGAGTGTTTGCGCGTCCAATGATGCTTTTGAAGAACGAAAGGTCTTCAACGATAATATCATCCAGAAAGCGTACATAACAAATAAGGCGCCTTTGCGCCTTTGATCAGTAGCCTTATCAAGTTGCATACCAAACTCGGTGCTTTTCATTTTCTCTATTAATTGATTATTAAGATTCTGAACTATATAATGGATTCTCCGATTAACAGTGTTATTCGGCAAAGGTATCTTGGAAATTAATTTTCCCGCCAATTATTCCAGCATATTAACCATGTCAAGAACAACCGCTGCCATAAACTCTGAAAGCTTTTTGCACTTCGCCACTTTGTATGCGACCTTAAAACATGTAAAACAGTAATGCGTTGATTGCTACTGGTGCTTGTTTCGTGAACACACTTTTTTGCTTTTGTAAATCCTATAACTTCCTACTGAAGAATTCGCGACATTTTGCATTGCTTACTTGTACCGAGGTAAAGCCAAAATTCAAATAGTTATCATCGTATTTACAGTACTTGACGACTTTCACGTGAACTGTCGACTTGCTCATTTAATAAAAACCTTCAATTTACCTACGACTTCACGAAAACACAAAGCGGCGCACTGAAACAAAGCAGGCGTCTTAAAACTCTTTACTTTTAACGCAGATGTTTACTCTTCGATTGTTATTTAGGAACTGAACTGGTTCGCCGAAGTGGTACCGTATTTATACTGGCCGCCCCATCTACTTAGAACTTTCAGTTAAAGTTCCATACTTTTCTGTTTCGATGTTCTAGAAAGTTCCATTAGCTTCGGAACCGTTTCGAAATGTTCACTCTAGAATATTCCAGACAGCTGCCCGCTGCTCTAGGCATTTCCTTTCAGCAAAGATGAAATGGCAGATACATATTTATGACCTAAGTTTCCGCATATCCCAATTCATTTTTAAACTTGGACGGCTAAAAAAGATAATAAATTTAGACACATTAAAATTGGTGTATACTTGACATTGAAACTCATCTGAAGTATGGAATAATTTCATATGGGTCTAGTTAGACCACACGTGTCCACATGTCATAATTGGCGTTTCGCGAATTACATCATACGGACCTGAATTTATCATCATCATCCATTACCCGAACGTGTAGAGGTTCTCTTCTATTGTCACTCTTCTTCAACAAAGTTACAGCATATCTTGCGGTTTCTGGGTAGTATTCTTGCTTCTTCCCGTGATTTTCTTCTGCACTTGAATATTTCCGCTACACTGTTGTTGCAGGTGGTTCCAGGTTCTCCTTTCCTATTTTCGCCTACTTTTCTGGCTTCCTATACTTTACCCACTTATCTCGTATTGTCCGTTCATATTAAATGCCCTATTCTTTTTGACTTCTATTACTTCATTTTACTTTTCAATGTCTTCGTTTTAACTTTTTCTCTGATGTAATCGTTTCTTGCAAACAAGTATGGACACACTCCGTACCGCACAAATTGAATTAATTAATACGGGACAGCTGTTTCGAGTATGCATATGAATAGACAGGCATATTCATATTTATTCTTCAGAAAAAATCCTACGTTCATGTGTTATTTTTTCCACGCAACAGAGATTAATTTAAAGATCCAAGTATTATAACTTTACCATCGCCATATATTTACGAATTTATAGTGTTTTCCTTAAAAACTCAACGATTCTTAAATCCAACAAAAAATGGTCAACGTTTATCTATACTAAAAGTTTCAAGACTATACTAAAAAAATATTTATTGGATGATGCGTTTTGTAGTTTCCAGGAATATCTTCACAAACAGTTGCATATTTAACGTACTTTGTGATTACTAAACTTAATACTTTCTTCTTCATTTTTTATTTTCAAAAAAATGTCAGATACATTACGCATCTAAAATTGATACTTTCAAAGATACTTAGCAATGAGAATATATGTAGCATATGTATTTTTTAACATGTCATCCAACATCGGAGATATCCAACTTAGTTGTGATCATTACGGAACAATCCAGCATTGACGAATTCTATATATATTACTTAGTTTTCGTCAATGCTGGATTGTTTGAAATTATACGAACGAAGGCTACTTCAATTTGTTAATTATTTACGGAGAGTGCAATAAAGTGATGTGAAGAACATGCGATACCTTTGCCACAAAAACCGTCACCAAACTCACTTAAACGACTAATACAGAATTTGAAAAAGTTGTGATCGATCAAAGTCAAAATTCAAAAATAGTTCTTGTGAATTTATTTTAATATGGTTCCAACAGTACGAATTATATTTGGACAAGATTATTTGAACGAATAAAGAGAAATTTACACTTAACCTGTACAATTCTCATTGTTCTGAATTGTTTCCTAATGACCATGAGTAACTTGGACACCTCTAAACATGGATATTTTGAAAAACTACATAAGCTGTATTGTCATTTGGGTACTCATTTCTTTGAAAGAAAATTGTGTCACATTATATACATTTTCCTAAATATCTTTAAAAAATTTAGATGTGTAACGAACAAGGCATTTTTTTGTTCTTGTATAAGAGCACTTTTTCCATTTGAATTAATCGTAATTGCTGAACATGCTGCACAATGTTTTTCGAAATAATCATTCGGTTCCTAACTTTACCTTATGAGTAGAGTAGGCAAATTCGAGTGCGCACCATCGACACAGCTAACGAATGGACTCTCTCATGCGAAACACTAGTTTGTACCTAGTTCGCTGCCGCCTGAAGCGTACGCAACAGTAGCAGCGAAGTACTCTATGTTCTGTTTTTAATAGTGTCGAAGGTGCGTAGATTGAGAAAACAGCTATCATTAAAGACAGTGAATAGGTTCATTAAGGATTATCCGGATTTGACTTACAACGGCGTAAAAATTAAATGTTTAATGTGCGATATATATCTAACGTTTTGGTCACAAACACATTGTAAACAGCATTTACAAATGCAAACCATAATAATATTAAAACCGGTGTCGCCGCAAAATATGAATAATTCTTATATAAGTTATGTACAATGATTCAGTATAATCTGGCGTTTACTTTGTTAAACAACGATTCATTTATTTCATCTTGGAACAAATATGCCGATATCACATTACCGAGCAGGACCACTTTACGAAATTATTTACCATCTGTGCGTGTATATTTAGAAAATAAAATTAAGGCTGAACTGAAAATAAAAAGGTGTGCTTGTGTGTGGATGTAACAACTGATTGCAAAGAGAGATCTGTACTTAATGTTATGGTGCGCAACATGGGACCACATCAATCGTCATCTTCAATTTTATTAGCTTCTAGACGAATAGAAGAATGTACTGCGCAAGTAATTTCAAAAGTGGTGTTAAGCAAATTGGATCCAGAGATCAAGTCTTAATGTATATGACAGATGGTGCCGCAACCATGGTTGCTGTAGGCCGGTCTCTTAAGGAGCAGTGTGGTAACTTTTTACATATTACATGTAAAATTCATGCTCTACATCTTGTACAATTCGTAGATGTTATCCACAGGTAGATGCGCTAATTGCGAGTACAAAAGCGGTGTTTTTGAAATCCCCAAAACGTATTCGCGAATTTCACAGATTGTGTTCTCATACCCCTGAACCACCACAACCGATTCTTACACGTTAGGGAACATGGTTACAAGTGGCATTTTACTATCATAAATATTTTGAGAGTATAAGGTGGTTCTATTATTCAATCCGAAAGAATGTGCAGCTATCAAAACGGGTCAGACAAAATTTGAAGATAGTCAGGTTAAAAGTGATTTACAAACTATTCACAGCAATTACATCGGAGTGTAAGCAATAGAAAAATTACAAAATTCTTCACTGTCGTTAGAAGAATCACTGCAAATTGTGAAAGATGTACATGCACAGCTTTGTTCGGTAGAAGACGCAAAAAATGAGTTTGTTCGTTTTGCAGAAATAACTTTCGAAACGCACCTTGTGTTAAAAATATTTAATCTTGCCTCTCCAGTTTCTCAATTCACAGAAGACGCTTAAGGTAAGTTTTTTTTTAATCATCGAATTACATACACTCTCGATTTTATTTTTTATACATAGAGATGGCAATTTCCCGTGTTCATTCAGTAACATAGAGATAATTTATTGAGATCGGTTCATAATCTACAAAAACCATCTTAGAAACTTTTGTATCTAGCACCGGAATGGCACCGTTCGCGATAATATATCTCTGCATACTGACTCCCTTCGTATGCAAGAGTCCATTCGTTAGCTACGCCGATGGTGCGCACCTGAATTTGCCCACTCTACTTATGAGGTCAATAGTTATAATTTTCCATGTTAAACATTTTCACATTTATAAAAGTTCATATAATATACTCGTCTTTCTCTCAAAAACGTAGAAAAAATGCAAATATTTAAAAAATATAAAATAAAGCTTACAACATACTGCCCTGTAAATTAAAATATTTTTGGTGAATAACCATATACACGATTAGTTTATTTCTTTGTTATCATCTATATATTTTTCAATTTAATTGTGAAAGTTCTTATTATTATAAATGCCCCATTTATTACGGAGAATAAACAGAGGGTGCAGGCTAGATGACGAGCAACTTTACCTTGAATAGAAAAGTCATCCCGCTTGGGGCAGTCTTTGTAACGTTTACTATCCTCGCCATTACATGCTAAGAAGGATAATAATCTTCTAGGTTTACATACTCAGTGCGGGCGCCACCATACGTAAATCAATGTATGCCTGACAGAAAGCACTGTGAACTTAGAAAACTTAATTATCCCTTCTACGTGAATCGGAGGTTATGTAAAATGTAATTGTTTAGTTTTACATCTTACATCAGAATGTAATAAAATATTTTTAAGTATTGGTACATGTAATATCTATGCGGCTCTTATTTATTATGGGTTGCTGATAGAAAATGTATAAGTATAATGTCTTAGAGTACAAAGTGAAACAGAAACACTCGAGAAAGCTTTAAAAGCCTCGAAATTTATTGTTTTCAGAATAAGCAAGATTTGTGAAAACGTACTACGATTACCAAGAATCATAGGCTTACGTCGGACTGAAAAATCCATTGAAAATCCATTTTCTCAACACGAAAATAATCTCAGGCTGAAGGATATTTTCATTTTCGGACATTTTCAATCAGCAGAACGAAATTATATGCTTACAAATTCACATCGATGTTTATTTATTGATTTATTGATTATTTATTCATCTGATCCATGTTTCTAGAACGAAAGTATTCGTTAACTGTTTCTGACAGGAAACACGTCGTACTACTGATTACTAATTTTATAAATTCTGATATATTTCGCAGTAAATTATTTTTCATTATAGAACACGTTAAATTTAACCTAACCACTATTTGTAAAGTACTAAAATATTAGCCATCGTTAATAATGTATGCGTGTGTATATGAGTTCTTCGAAACATCACAGTAAAACATTTTGATCATATTGTTAAAGTTAGAATGTTATGCAAAAATAAACAGATATTTCTTGAATTTAGAACATATTTTCATTGTTTAAGAACAGTCTACATTAACATAAACCTTTTTTTTATAAATGACATCTCGGAATCACCATCAGCTTTTCGTTAAACGCACATGGCCTTTAACCTAATGAAACTTCGTATTCACATTTTCCTTATCTAGCACTCACTCAATTACGAATCTAGGGGAACAAAATTATAAATTGAATTAAACTACTAGTATCGTCAGAATCTGGGTTAATACGTGTTACCGTAACTTTTTCTTATGGATTATATGTTGTGACCATGGGATCCGAACTAATTTGTTTAGATTTTACAAATTTTTCTTGATTGTTCCAATCGTATTATTCGGAACTCTTTATAACGAGGTTTTTGTGCCTCTTCAAACAGCTGTCCGAGTGGATGTGAAAAATATATCACTTCTGGGCCATACAAATCTATTTTGTGCAGAGTAAGTAACATTGGGTACCAATTATAAAGAGTCGAAGAGATATATGAATTTGCAATTTCGTCACGATATTGCTTAAAGGCGGAACCGTTTACTTCATAGCCACAGGTTAATGTACGTCATATTACATAATATTGGTAAATTACTGATTATATGCTCCTATTATGTCCCCTTCGCGGTATCTAACAATAATCTAATTTCCAACCTAAATCTTTCTAATATACGCGACATGTTTCTTTTCTGGTTTACAGCGTTTTCGTCTCTGTACTTCTAATACGTAATACACATTCCATTATTCTTATTTGGGCATGTAACGTAGATGAGGCCTAAGATAACACGCGCCAGTTCTACATGTTTGAGTAATTTCTAAATTATTCATTCCCTTGGAATAAGCTTCTCTTCTGTATTAAAATGTAAAGTACGTACCTTTTCATGCAATACCCATAATAAAAAGTGTCTATAAAGAAATACTTTAATAATAATACCTTCGTAAGTGAACGCGTACGGATAGACTTACGGCCATTCTTGAAATAAGCATGCCGCTATCTCTTCTCGAAAAGGAATTAACGATAAGATTCGCTTACTTAACATGTATGAGCGGACTGTTTAGTCTATTGGTTCTTTTCTTAGAACATCAAGAATGAATATAGAGAATAGTGCTTTCTGGACTTTTGTCTGGCTAGATTCGTCATATCTATGCGTCAATGCGAAAGTATCTGCAACTATAGAGTGAGTAGTAGGCGTCGGTGTATAACTGGAGAGTGATTCCAGCACATTAGCTGAATCAGACAATATAGGATTTCGTTTCAGCACCGTAGCGTAGTGCTTCAAGGGTTGCAGTTGCCTCAACAATAAAGATGGATGCTTCAGTGTCCAATCTAAACAACAACCTTTGATATTCGTCATTAACTGAGTAGATAGCACATCCGCAGCCATCACTACTTTCAAATCCATCGGTAAAGATGATTAAATCTGGTTTGTCTTGCGCCAAAATTCCTCTACAAATCTGGCTATCATAACCTTGTAATTGGAGAGTTAATATTACACGGCTGTAAGGGTTCAAAGGCTATATTTATATTGGTAGTATTATTACGAACGTTGAACAAATTTGGCGATACATCGGAAAACTTCGCATAATTAAGTGATTTCTTTTCTCTTCAATATGGTGCCGTTAAGTCTAGCAAGGATAACCTGCTAAATTTGTGTAAAGTAAATTTCCGTTGTGTTAACTCCAACGATATGTTTAGCTGCAAGAAAGCATTTTATTATTTATTTTTAATTTTATCGGTGGCCATTTTGCTTCAATTTGCAATGAGTTGATGGACCTCGATAGCACCTACACACATTCGGAGTGCTTTATTTTGTATAATGTCCAATCTACGTAGATTTGTTGCAATATAACGTACTTCCATAATCGATCCACAATAATTATATGTTACGTACTGGAACCCTGCGTACCTTTAAACCTCGAAATCTGTCTTTTACTTGGTATTTATGATGGAAGAATCTGAACATGTGAAATATAATTTGATACTAAATTATAATCGAATTTCCTTTATTCTAAAAATAACATAATGCATGCCATTCAAGAACCCGACTAAAAAACTGACTATATGACATTCTGTAACTTTTGACGTTACAGGCAATTTTTAAACGTTGACCTTTCCTAACGTACACAACAATCGACAATTTTTTCACCGCAAATATTTAATTTTAGAAATTACGACAGAGATACGACGACCATTTATATAATTCAATGATTTCGGAGAATAAAAAAAATCGGGAGTTACATCATTACATAAAAACCAGAAGTGGGGGTAACTTAAAACTGATTCAAAAATCTTTATTTAAAACAAATAAGATTGACCTATCCGAACATTTTTTTGAAAAACAAATTACTTTAAATTAAGTGAATTTATTCGGTAATTTTACTGTGCATTGTATACTAATCTATAATTAAGGTTTTATGTTGCATAAATATTTATTGTTATGATTTATTACCCGCCACAGAGCTACTTATGTAGATAAAGGCATTTATAAGGTGATTACATAATACCGTTAATAATAATAATCGACAACCATCAAAGTATAATATTGAAATTATAAATTCTAGTATCTATCTAGGTCTTTAGCAGGAGTTCAATTACATTTCTGGATGTTTTTTTATTTTATATATTATTATTATTATATTAAAACCCCATGTATTTTTGGAAAGGTAATCGAAAGACGAGTGCAATGGTACCACATACTTTAGCTTAATAAATAGTATGCAATGTTATGCAACGTTCACTAGGAAAGAGCTGCAGATCGTCTCCTGTGACACCAAGTTGATCCAAAGAGCTTCTTGCTAAACAATATAATAACAACTACCAAACTATCAAATCTCAATTCTAAAGGCATAAATTACTCTTGTTATTTATTGTTATTATATCCTGCATTTTTCTTTTCTTCTCGTTATTGTTCTCTTGTTTGTACTTATTTTGTTAATTGTTGTTATTTCCTTACTTTATCCAACCTTATTACAATTAATTAATTATGGCAGCTTTGTTTAAAATTGTTAACATTAATATTCGTCGTGGCGCGACATCAGATCGTGCGTATAACTAGAAATAATTAGCATGGCGGATATTTTACATTACATAACATTTAATTCTTCGGACAATAAATAATAATAAGATACATTTCAAAAAACATTTAGATTATTTCAGATTGTATCTCATAACTAAGGTTCGCTGCTTCCCGTGGGCAGGCGTCGGTATGGGAGTGATCGTTCGGGTGTGTGATTCGTATTTTCGCAAATATATGCTTTGCATACTAGACTATGCAATGGAATGGGGACGCGAGAAGACCTTGTTACCGATGTGAGTATAGAAGTAGAGAGATTTATTCTATCTGAAAGAATGAAATCTGCATTTGGTTTTCTGCTATTAAAGTAATATGTATAAACATACGAAAAAAAAGAATATTATAGCAGCATTGTATGTATAAATAAAATCGATGATGTGTGAAATCGGTGATTTCAGAGTTGTGTTGCGTGTGTGAGTTAAAGCACATGAAAGAGAAAAAAACACTTACCTTTGTACCTTTGTTACCATCGTACATTAAATCCAGGAAATCTTTAATAAACTCATTCTCTTTATCTAACAATGGTCGTTTCCTTGATCCACTTATCGACATTTTATTACAACCGACCGCCAAACACGTTACTGCTGCAATAAGATCGCTTGCGCATGTATTACGAATCACACACCCAAACGACCCCTCCCATACCAACGCCTGTGAAGCGCACGGAAAGTGGCGAACTTTACTTATAAGGATACATATAATATTGAATTTGTTAGAGCTATGACTTATTTTCTCCAAATTAAGAAAAAAAAAGGACAAATTCAATACGCATGATGAACTTGTGTGATCTCTTCAAAGAGATACGAAGTTGCCTAATGTGTTATTAATATTCCCCTTATTTTCGGAGATATGGATTAAAAACGAGTGAATGGGTACTTAAAAAAACCTCCGTTGTTCTTACTACAAACCTACAAAGATACAATTTCTTTTGAAGCACAAAGTTCAAATATTTCCGACTAGACAAGGACAGCCTTCATTATGTCTGTGGTAATTTTTGTCAAATTCAATGAATATTAAACTTACTTGAACTTCATCATCCATGCGTAGGCGTTTATAAAAAAACTGAGAAATGAGTCTTTCAAGTTGTCTATCAAGAATTGACAAACAAACAAACCCGCTAAGTAAGGCAGAATAGACGCGAATTGCATTGACAGATGATAATAAGGTTTAAATTATTGAAGAATTGGTTGTGCAATCATGGCAAATAAGGTGATAGTTGTTGTCAAATACACATAGTATTAAA
This sequence comes from Oryctes borbonicus, assembly GCA_902654985.2. Classification (NCBI taxonomy): domain Eukaryota; kingdom Metazoa; phylum Arthropoda; class Insecta; order Coleoptera; family Scarabaeidae; genus Oryctes; species Oryctes borbonicus. The sequence goes on from LR736910.1 coordinate 153,260, forward strand.
CTTGACCCAGTCATTTTATACAAAGGAACAACGGACATACTGTCTACTAAAACTGATATATTTAAACAAATCTGCTATAACTAATTAATTCGAACAAAGTTCGAGAAAGAGACAAGAGAAAGATGAAATACCAAAAATACGGAACACAGAATTGTTGCTGAAATGTAGACCTTTTGTTGGCAATGTAATATACATATATTAACTAAAATTCACTATCTTTATTAGTTTGCCGCTTCTTCCAAGAAACGTGAATATCAAGTAAATAAAAAGGATAGTACATGTAATTTGCCTTATCTTATGTTAACAAACTCTTACAACTATATATTGATTATGTTTTATGGAAAATATAATATGTACATATACATACCAGTAGCTGGTGGCGACGTAAATAGCAAAGCTGTGATTCCCTCGTGTACGGTAAGCAAAATAACTTATGTCTCTTCCTATCTGTCACCGATTATCATCACTACCTTCCACACGTCAGAGAGTGGGCTCCGGGTGTTTTATGAATCAGAGGTGACAAAGAGCGCAGATACTGCGAAATCTCTTATGTGTGGAGTTTCATAACATATTTACATTTGATGGTTTATATCTCGTTTCATTGTGGGCAGTGACACCATAAAAAGTATTCGTATCTTGTTGATAATCTTAAAAAAATACATTATAGAAATAATAACTCTTAACAACACCTACTCCTTGTAGTTTTCTTACGAAAGAAAATAAATACATCTTTAGATTAGATATTTAAATGAACTTTAGATGAATCATATACAAAGAATATTTATTGTGTAACGTAAACACACAAAGTTGTTTGTAATTAAAATGTAAATTAAAAAATGCAGGACAAAATAGTTAAACTAATGGATTTAGTACTGCATACACAATTGCATTAGAGTGCAACATGCAGCAGCCCAGAAGAAGCTCCATGTAACAGAGCGAAACGTCGGCAGATTCATGCAATTACGGCAACAAATTCGTTAAAAGAAACCAACGACCGCGGAGGTCTACAACAGCATACGCTTTAGAATGTTAAAAGCATGACAGTGGTTGCTTTTATTGGCAGCTTTATTATTACTTTAAATGCTTTAACAGCTACTATTTATGTTTTTTAATATATAGAGTAGCATATACAGAACTTAAAACGAAGATTTCTGATCTTTTTAATGTAATCATTCACTACTGTTGCTTCTTTTATTATGGGTTATAATCTGCAGAAACGAGTACACTTTCCGCGCGCTTCACAAAATTAGCAGCGACTAGACAGACTCGTATTTTGTCGACTCTCGGGGAAACCAGTAGGCTACACGAACCCATTCTCATGAGACGAATAAACACTGTCTAGTCTCTGCTAATTTCGTGAAGCACAACTCGTTTCTGCAGGCTTACTTATAACTTGATGGTGCGCTGTTCTTTCCTTGCTTACTTATTTGGACGGTTTAGAAATTATACATTTTGAATGTATAGAAAAGTGCAGCTCCTTCATGTTGATTGAAAACACCTTTTGTTATGATATTTACAGAAAAATTAAAATAAAATACAAATCTTGTCTTCTCACGGATGTATATTTCAGATATTTCAGAACGGACAACTGTAACCGAAGAAAATATATAATATATAAAAGTCCTCATCGCGTAAATATGTACGTCTAGGATAATGTCTCAGGAGGAGCAAAAAGGCTGAGAACGACTACAATCTACAGTATCTATAGAAGAGTGGCGCAATAGTTAATAGTCACAAAAAGCAAAAAAACAGGTTTGGAGATCCCCGATAAAATAAATAATGGGTATTAGAAGTATGATATGTAGTCGCAATGACAGAAGAGCTAAAAAGATATAAAAAATAACTGCGAAAAGCTGATGAAAAATAACGATTAAATAAAAGGTTCAACAGAAAAAATGGCCCGAAGAGAGGAAAAACGAAGGAAAGCAACGGAAATTTGGCAGGAGGAAAAGAAAACATTAAACAAAAAGATTAGCGAATTAGAAAATGAATTCGAAGCGCAGAAGAAAAACGAGAAAAGAAACAATATAATTATTGGAAATGGATTTGGGTAACAGAAACAGTCCTTGAAGTAAGCTGTTACCGAATTCATAAATCAAGAACGCCAAATATACCCCGATGTTTTGCACATCTATAAATTACGAAAAAGCGGACCAGTACTGGTTAAATTCGGTTAAAAACGTTTCAGAATAACATGAATATTTTTAGAAAGAGAACGTCATTATACGGTAAAAATGTATACATAGATAATGACTATACAAAGAAGAAGCTGACAATTCAATCTCAGATTAGAGCACGTGCACGAAAAGAAAGCAAAATGGTCATTCTATAAAGGTTTTACATCGGAAGTTAAAAGTTAATGATCAATTATACGTATAGGACCACCAACAAAATAAATTAATATGTAAAGGCTCCAACACATAAGTATCGGCACCCTCCGCACCACAGAAGCTTAATTTATTATATAATAATATAATAAAAAGTCCGGGACGGCCGTTTCGAGGACACGAATGGTCCTCATCATCAACCGGTGACCGAATGATGTGAGAAAAAAACTTTTTCTAAAACTATACATGCATGTACTATCCCTACTTCTTAGAACAGATATCCTTTACAAGTGCCTATTTGAACCTCCTGCACGCCTTGAAGCTACGACGTGCGAAAAATAACATGCATGAACTATCCCTTCTTCCGAGAAGAAATATTGTATTTTACAAGTGCCTAATTCTACCCTCTACGCGTCTTAAACTACGACATGCGAAAAACACGGCCAGATGGACGGGAAGATCTCTTTTATAACCCAACATATAAACGAGTGCCAGCCTACTGCAAAAGGGCAAAATGGACAGAGTACGATAACGGTCCGTTTTCTCTGTTCATCAGATTTTTGTTAGCTTTTATGTAAACTGTCTCGCACGCATCTAATTCTCGCGGCGACGTTACGTTTTTAATCAATTTTAAGTCTTCTAATTTAATACTATGCCCGGTTTTATTTATATGTTGTGCCACACTCGACGCGTCCAATCTTCCGTAGCGATAATTTCTTATATGTTCTTTGAATCTAGTTTCTATCGCTCTTTTTGTTTGACCAATATAGGCTTTATTACAGTGACTACATTCAATTTTATAAATACCCGACCTTTCTCCCATTTTCGGTTTATCTTTAGGATTACCGAGAAGATTTTTAAGTGTGTTGCGCGAACCGAAGCATACGTTCATATCTTGACTCTTCAAAAGCTTACTCACGCCTTTCGATATGCTGTGAAAGGGGAGTTTCACGAATTTCTTACTATTAGTTTCTATCGGGGTTAAGGTGGTGGAATTTCTTACGTAAAGCCTATGTTGGACTTTCTTAAGCATGCGATCGACTTCTATAGAAGAGTAACCGTCATAAATAGCTACGTTTTTTATGAATTTAAGTTCTCTGTTAAATCTACTTCTACTTAGAGGGAATTTAACTAATCTATAAATTAAGAAGCTAATCGCGGCCATTTTTTGTTGTCCACAGTGGTTAGAATCGTTCATAATGTACCTACTAGTGTTGGTTTCCTTTCTATAGATGTCAATTTCCAGTTTATTATTATTTTTAGTCACTAAACTATCTAGGAACGGAAGTTGATTGTTCACTTCTTCTTCTACTGTGAATTTAATGGTTTCAAATGTTGAGTTGAGGGTCACGAGAAAATCCGGAATATTACTTTTCTTAGTATCAAAAACCGCGAAAATATCATCCACGTACCTATGCCAGATTCTAGGAAAATATGCGGCATCGGCTCTCATACATATCTTAAAATTGCTCACGAACAAGTTGGCTGCGAAGGGGGACAGGGGGTTGCCCATTGTTGTACCTTCTAATTGTTTGTAGTACTTGCCCTCGACTTGAAAACAATTTTGCTTCATGCAGAAATCAGATATCAGTATACAAGACGTAGTCATTTAGAAGTAGACCTACATGAATTGCACCTTAAGATAACGCGCTTTTTAGATGGATACAGTTTTCAAAGGTGGTGTGATTTCCAAAGAGGTTTAATCGAACAGATTAATCATAAATTCAAATCGAAAATGCAAGCTCTCAGTAAGAAATTCAAGAAAATTTGTCAAAAAAAGAACAAAAACACCGTACGTTCCTTGGAGAACGCACCACTGGTTTCTAATCAATCGTCGGAGACCTTTAGTAAAACCGAAATCGCACTGTTAATAAGGGGTTAAAACATTGTATTCGCGACCCAAAGACCCCAATTGAAGAACTGATCGCGTCGGTAGAAATGTCCATAAAAAATTTAGATGCCACAACAAAAGATTACGTACGAAACGCTTGCAAAATTACTATTTCCAAAAACTTAAACGATGTTAAAAGTTTAAATCATAACAAAGGTGATCTCGGGATTATTAAGGGGCTTAAAAATAAAAACTGTTTCTATCAGAAAGCAGACAAAGGGAACAAAATAGTCATTCTGGACAAGTCGGACTACTTCAACCGCGTCAATAGCTTATCATCAGGACCTTATAGAGAAATGAGAAAAAACCCTTTACCAGCTATGATTAGGGAAACGAAAGAAACTCTGAAAAATTGTCCAAAACTCATTAACGCGAACCTTAAGTTTAAACTGTCAATTTCAAACCCAACAGTGCCTAAAATGTACTGCCTATCGAAAATCCATAAACCGGGTAAATCTATGAGACCAATTGTTTCAGGCATAGATTCACCCACGTACAAACTGTCCAAATGGCTAGTAAATGAATACAAAAATTTACCCATCAAAGCAGACAGCCTCGCAGTAGAAAATTCATTAGATTTTGTAAATAAAGTAAACAATATCAAACTAGAAGATGGGGACATTTTAGTATCGTTCGATGTTTGTTCACTCTTCCCTAGTGTACCGATCCCTGAAACCATAGAGTATTTAGTTGAGCTCTTAAAGCTCAACAATATTGAAGATACCAAAATAGCAGAATATAAGAGACTAACGTCACTCTGCATGAAGCAAAATTGTTTTCAAGTCGAGGGAAAGTACTATGAACAATTAGAAGGTACAACAATGGGCAACCCCCTGTCCCCCTTCATAGCCAACTTGTTCATGAGCAAATTTGAGACATGTATGAGAGCGGATGCCGCATATTTTCCTAGAATCTGGCATAGGTACGTAGATGATATTTTCGCGGTTTTTGATACTAAGAAAAGTAATATTCTGGATTTTCTCGCGACCCTCAACTCAAAATTTGAAACCATTAAATTCACAGTAGAAGAAGAAGTGAACAATCAACTTCCGTTCCTAGATAGTTTAGTGATTAAAAATAATAATAAACTGGAAATTGACATCTATAGAAAGGAAACCTACACTAGTAGGTACATTATGAACGATTCTAACCACTGTGGACAACAAAAAATGGCCGCGATTAGCTTCTTAATTTATAGATTAGTTAAATTCCCTCTAAGTAGAAGTAGATTTAACAGAGAACTTAAATTCATAAAAAACGTAGCTATTTATAACGGTTACTCTTCTATAGAAGTCGATCGCATGCTTAAGAAAGTCCAACATAGGCTTTACGTAAGAAATTCCACCACCTTAACCCCGGTAGAAACTAATAGTAAGAAATTCGTGAAACTCCCCTTTCACAGCATATCGGAAGGCGTGAGTAAGCTTTTGAAGAGTCAAGATATGAACGTATGCTTCGGTTCGCGCAACACACTTAAAAATCTTCTCGGTAATCCTAAAGATAAACCGAAAATGGGAGAAAGGTCGGGTATTTATAAAATTGAATGTAGTCACTGTAATAAAGCCTATATTGGTCAAACAAAAAGAGCGATAGAAACTAGATTCAAAGAACATATAAGAAATTATCGCTACGGAAGATTGGACGCGTCGAGTGTGGCACAACATATAAATAAAACCGGGCATAGTATTAAATTAGAAGACTTAAAATTGATTAAAAACGTAACGTCGCCGCGAGAATTAGATGCGTGCGAGACAGTTTACATAAAAGCTAACAAAAATCTGATGAACAGAGGAAACGGACCGTTATCGTACTCTGCCGTTTTGCCCTTTTGCAGTAGGCTGGCACTCGTTTATATGTTGGGTTATAAAAGAGATCTTCCCGTCCATCTGGCCGTGTTTTTCGCATGTCGTAGTTTAAGACGCGTAGAGGGTAGAATTAGGCACTTGTAAAATACAATATTTCTTCTCGGAAGAAGGGATAGTTCATGCATGTTATTTTTCGCACGTCGTAGCTTCAAGGCGTGCAGGAGGTAGAAATAGGCACTTGTAAAGAATATCTGTTCTAAGAAGTAGGGATAGTACATGCATGTTTAGTTTTAGAAAAAGTTTTTTTCTCACATCATTCGGTCACCGGTTGATGATGAGGATCCTCAAAATCCTGATGAAAATGATCCTCGAAACGGCCGTCCCGGACTAATTATTATATTATTATATAATTAATTAAACTTGTGTGATGCGGAGGGTGCCGCTACTTATGTGTTGTTTACCATACTACGCCACAGTCCTTGCTTTCATTATTAATGTAAAGGATCCAAAAACACATAGATGCATTGGAATCACGTAATGAATGAAAACTAGAAACATCATTTCTTTCAGGGATGTGGAATTAAAAATTTGTTTAATTTAAATATATTGTCGAGAATAAACTCTTTGCTTTTATTTTTACTTTTAGAAAAGACGCTAACTGGATTTCCACTGGTTTCTTATTGTCTATATTATTGTTACGTAATTATTCTTCGATCGGTGACCCGTGATCTCGAGCTGACTGAGCGTCTGGACAATCGCTGTGTAAGATTATATTCTCTCGGTCAATTTGAGAACGTCAGACTTTGATGCTTCCGATCAAACACCGGAAGGACAGTTAATAGTAGGGATTAGGTAAGTTATAAATATAGGTACTTTTGCTAGAATAACCGACTTCTTGAACTTCTTCGACTTAAACTTGGACTTGACTATTTTTAATAATTAATATTATATTAAATTAACAAAGATGTACAGTGAAGTTAGGAGTCATTGTTTTAGAGTGGGTGTCTAAGCTGCTAACCTAAGAGGTAGGTGGATGTTTATGTATGTTTCTTTAAGCGAGTATCTACCCTGATCTGCCCCTATCACGGTAGTCCATGATAATACAACAACAACGGCAAACTCACGAAATCGATATATTGTGTGTGTCGGAGCCTTGGTTTTTAGAAAATGCTATTAATTTACAGTCATATTTACAAGAATACATCGGGTGCCACGAAACATATGAGCATGGGCAGATCATACATATTAATGTTACTGTTGTAGGAAATACAAGCTTATGGATCATTAGCTATGTTTAATAGGAAAGTAACAATATCGTATTGATGGTGAATTATTGGAAACCTACCGCAGATATTGACGTTTGTGTTGAAGCTCTATACGATTCGTTAAACGAACTTATGGTGAGTGAGTAATTAGAGATGACTTCAACGCGAGGGTAGGGAATTTTAATCAAATAGAACGGGAATCATTTCAATTTTTAAACCTCCAGTACGAAAAACGAAAACTGCTATAAATGGACGAACAAAAGCGGATTTACCAGCAGAATATACATACACTACTAGGACGGGTAAAAGTGTAATTGACCTTGTATTTGTAAATGATAACTAGGCTGATATTATAAGATATATGAAAATTTGTGATTTTTCACACGTATCGAGTTATCCTGGACACTATAAGTACTATAAAACACCCAACACTGAGTAAATAGCGACGGAATGCAAAACAGACGTTACTTTGCTGGAAAGAAGGAAAGGCAAATGAATTCAAAGGGACATTGGAACAGTTACGTAGAATGCACTGCAATAGTAATGACGATTCTAAACAGCAATTTGGTCAGCGCTATGATGGACTCAGTTAGCACAAATCAGTTGCTCGTTGTAAGAAGGCCGTCCACACATCAAAAATAATCCCTGGTTTGACACTGCTTACTATGAGAAGAAAAGGGAATTAAGACGAATATTTAAACAATATAAACGAGAAAAGTAACGAACCACTACAATGTTACATATGTTCCAAACGAGAATATAACCTACTAATAAAAACGAAAAAGATTTCCAACCAGGAGATAGTTCATAAAAAACTTGCAGAGGTAAAGAATTCAAGAATCCTTTGGAAAACGATTAAATAGTTCACCAAAACAACAAAAACTTGATTGGCGTCAAGGAATGGGAGATGTTCATAAGAGCTTGGTATGGCAACATAATCAAGAATGACTCCACATTTATATCTGTTTTGCATCCTGATTTGGACTTACAATGGAAAAATTGCCAAGCATCTTGATGAAATGCAAACTGAATAAAACTTCCGAACGCGATCAGATTCCCGACGAATATTACAAGAATTTACCACCGTTTTGGCAATATTATTTGTTGAATTTATACGATCAGGTACTACTAACTGAAAAACTGCAAAAAAAAAAACTGGTGTAAAATCAACCTGTATATGCTACACAAAAAGGTAGAAAAAAATGGACCCAAATAACTATCGAAGGAACAGTCGGAATTCAGTCAGGGGAGAGGCTTCATTGACAACATATTTATGTTGAACAGTTTTGGTGACTATAAATAGTAGCCCAAGATCACGTTACTTATATGAAATTTTTATAGATTTTAGAAAAGCTTTCGTCTCCATCTGTCACGGCAGGCTGTGGAGAAAATTAAACGACTTTGGCATAAGTACCAAACTAACCAAAACTATTAAAGATCTTTACGACTATGCTAATACTAGAGTAATTACTAAAACAAACTGATACCATAGCAATGTCCAAAGAATTGCTGCAAGGCGACTGTTTATCCCCACTGTTATTTTCTATATTTCCTTCGAATATTGTGAAGTACTTCGAAGAACGTGGTGCCAAAGGAGTAAAGATAACTAGTACTCAGTAATTACTATTATTATCTAAGCTCTTAGTAAATATAGACAAAACCTGCGTAGTACCTTTCCATAGAGGCAAAATTGCGAAAATTGTCATTTCACTTATGGTAATGTATAAAACGCAACAAGTCGATTGCCTAGCAGTAGTGTCACTGTGTTGGGTTAACCGAAATAAACGTGCGCGTTATTTAGAACATAAAACAATAAGAGGATTTATGAAAACGCAAACATAATATAGCAAACAACTTACCGAATATGCTCAGATGGCCGAAGAGAGTCCGTTGCGGCGTATATATCTGCTTTTATACACAGAAAAACATGTAATATTCGCGTACTTAAAGTGGTCTTTGAATTTGTATAACGGATCTTCCGCAACATTATTGTTAAAAAGATGGCGTAATCTAGAAAAATAGACATTTTTACGTAATATAGTATTAAATTTTTCTCTGACCGAAACACTTCTTTCATCATCTAAAATATGTGGCACTGTTTATAGGTGGTCAACAAATTCACACGAATCTCGTAGGGATAACGGTGTTTTGCAATTTTTTATTGCGTCGGCTACTAGAACGTAATCGTCGTTAATAGTTTCTAAATCTGCTGCAACTTGAGGATTTTGGAAGTGCATTTGACTTAGCTTTATTGCAGCCGCTTCTTTAGCATCCAGTTGTAAAATCACTAATTTGGTCTTTTCAAAATGTTTAAAATTATGTAACCATGTATCCCATCGTGCTATATAGTATGTGCAGCAAATTCGGTTGAACAGTTTCCAATAATTGACCTGTGCGAAGCATAACTGCGACAGCATCGGCAATAGCATTAACACTTGCTTTGGTGAAATTTCAATGTTGTCTAGTGTTCTAACTAATACACTATCTTCGGTAGTACATCTTTGTTGTCTTTTATAGGCTAGCAAATAAGGGTGTGACGGTACTTTCAAGGTCATTGTCCGTGCTACAATCGATACCACGGAATTTTTTTTAATGTCTGTAGTTTCATTTATAGTTAGCCACAACTGTTCATTTTTTACTACGGTTTTTAAATAATTCTCAATCTTCTCGCGCACTGACGGCAAATGCTTACGTAGTGTCTGCGGACTTGGTAGTTCCCACGTTAGATTGTATTCATTCTAAAACTGACGAAACATTTTGTTGTTTTTGTTTTAATTTATGTTGGGCTATTCACATGGTTCCTACGCATATATCCGGTTTCCAACATAATAAACATTTATCCCCTGATTTCTTTACCACTATATATATAGTCTAGAAATTGCCACAAATACGTGTTTACCCTGTTAGCAAACAGACAAGCTGATGCATTTCTACGCATTTTCAACATTTTTAATCCTTTCCGTTCAATTTTGGTACTTATCACTGCGATATCTATTACACATAGCACACATCGTAGAAGGCTGGGAAGTGCCGATATGTAACGAAGCAGCTCTGTCTCCCCCCAACCTCTCGCGGTTAAACACCACTGGAAAGAAAGTGAGAATGTTGCGCTCTAGTAATGCAAAACTAGAATTGCGTATATGAGAGTGCCTTTTTGTAGCAACGCTGTGGTTTTAGAGACAGTCAATAGTTTTGTAAGGCAACAAGGGCGACGGGTAGAGTTGGGGATATACTAGGAGAAACGAAACCAGGCAGCTTTGTCACGCAAGTAAAGTTGTTTAATTCGATAATAAGTGCTACGTTACTATATAGTAGCGAAGTGTGGTTCTTGAAATACTTTCATATCATCGAAAGGGGCTTTTTCAAAGGCCTCTTCCACTGACCGAGTAACACCACGAATTATATAGTCCGTCTAGAGACTGGACAACTACATCTAAATACACAAGTCCTGTCACGCGCAATTACATTATGTAAAAAGGTATTAGTAATAGCGCTTTAATGTAATTGGCTGAAAATGATGGATATGCGAGAACGTTAAATTGGATCAATCAAGTAAAAACGGCTTTTCAATCATATGTCTTGTCTTCATACTGAACTCACATATCACATCGACATTTCTAGTGTTCTTTGGCACTAGAGGGCGCCAAGAAATGTCGAGTTTGTTATTTTGAAAGTTGTGGCATTAACTGTGAGGCAACAGCGATAGAAGATAGAGATAAAAAATACTCTCGAAACCACGCTGATGACGCCGGGTAGGCAGAACATGTTCGTGTGTTATTGTATTTTTTTCTCTCCTTTTGTTGCGTTCAAATTTATAAATCTGTTAGAAATACGCACATATTATAATGGCATTTATTCTAGATGGAGAAGCCAAATACGAAATAATATACAGGGTGTTTCATCTAAAATAAAGTTGGTGTCTAGTTCACTACTTATCAATCATTTTATGTACACAAAAATATGTTGAAAGAATCTCTATGATGTCTATTACGTCATTGGAAGATATTAGTTTCTACTGTGTATGCAATAGACACAATTTTGCAATTCCAAATTCCACAACTTAACATACATACACCGCGTATGTATGTTAAGTTGTGATGAACCGTTGACCGTTCGCCTGAATTTAAAAACTCTTGAGCTAAAAAGAAAGTTAATATTATTAGTAAAATAATTTTGTGTTAATTCTTTAAACTATTTTCTATTGAGATCCATTTCGCTAGATAATTTTTGACACCATTGTATGTTACTTTTAAGCAATATTGTATTTGACTTACAATCTAGTATTATAAATTTGTTTTTGCTTCCATCTGAATTTTAGGCATAAAACAGCAGTGCGTTACTTTCATCCTTTCTGTTCCTAGTAATACCTGTAGTATATGCCTCTTCCTATTTGTGGAGATTGAAATGTGCACAGCTCACATTTAAAAAACAAACATCTCAGCAATGATTTGTCCCCCACCTAGGTATAACACTATTAATTTATCTCGTTAATTTGTCGATTACACTCGGTATATTTCCTAATTGTTTTAAAATTTCAGCAGTCGTACCAAGACAAGACGCAAGAAGGATAGCAAAATCAGCATTAAAAACTACAGACCGATATCTTTAACATGACAATTTTTGAATAGTGCGTGACTATTGTCCTCCCTCACCAAACACAAGATCCTACACAGTAATCATTATGGGTTAAGTGTTAATATACTATTAAGCGTATATTGCGCAGAAATACAATCAAGATTGGCATACGTAATTTTACATTGGGATTCATTACCTTGGAGATGACACCACAGAAACGAATTCTAAGAATTCTTAGAAACTTAAATTCAACTGAAGCTTGTAACCCAATCTTTGTGGCACTAAAAATCCTAAGGGACCCATCTTTACATACATTAAAACAAGTAATAATAATAATTAATATTTCCGAATCCTGCTTGTCATCGTCAGACTTTCCAAAACTAAACTAAAACCGCCACTTCTCTTGACTGCATCAACGCCTACCATTGACCTCTGGATCGGCTACCGTCTCCACGTATTTCAGCGCCCATTAGGGGGCCGTATCGCTCCCGTTGGGAATCTATGTTTTAGAATATATCGGTAGTAGAAGTAAAAAATTCTAAATATCATTTAGAGCAGGAATAGGTATGCTAGAATTAGAAACTCTTTCTTACATTACCGTTCGTACGGTTGACAATGGGAATCCAAAAGATTTTCCAAATTAATCAAATAACTTATGGTATGATGAAGAGTGTGCCGATACTTTAGTGTTTGCCAATCAAATATTGATTCGAAACATTACTTGCAATATTTCACGAACTTGCTACTTCAAAGCAGTGATATGTTTGTTTCGTATGCAGATAGTTCAAGTAGGCAGTCGATACTTAGAAAGTATTTTTAGATAGAACATGGAATAAACATATTTGCTTCTTCATGAAGTATGTTAATTTTTACATGTTTGTACTTTTTTTTTCTAGCGATATTAGATATAGCATATTCCGTTTTATTAACAAGTAGCCATTTTAATTAGGAAAGTTTTTATAACATGTTAAATAAATAAAAGAGCGAAATGAACGTAAATCATTCGATATATTCAAGAAGCATATCTTCCGACCGGATGGCTCGTAAAAAGTTACAAATCCAATATGGCCTCATCTTAAAGATATACATACATACATATACTCAGTGCGGTTTACGTACACAAATTCTCTTTGTAGTTATTTAAAGCGTGTACGTGAACTATATTTTGTATTACGTATCCTGCTCATTGCCTGGCGTATTACTTTCTGAAATAAACAGCGGAATTATTTTCATTGTTAAAACGTGAACTTCTATTAGTACCATACACCAACAGTAATAAAAAGTTTAAGCGCAATATTTTGATTCGTGCACTAAAAATGATTTTATTATATTTTTCGTAATTGTGTTAAAATAGAAATGTGTGTAATGATAGCAGCTCGCATGTGTAGGTACTTTAATAAAATGCATATTGATGTTTTGCTAAACCAATTTAATTCGGCTAGAAAACGAGAAAATGATTTCATTAGCTAGGATTTAACATAATGCGTTAAATTTTTGAGTCCCTTCTGATGTTTCTAACAATAATACTATTCACATAATAATAGTTCTATTTAGTTAATAGTTTTATTATATTACTGAATTACAAATTAATATACAAACAAAATAATAGATTTGTAAGTGTACAATTATTGTGCGTGACTAATTAAAATCTAATTTGCTAGAATAGTATACTCCAAAAAATAAATAATGGAATGAGAAAAATATTTACTATTGATATACACATTTTATTGATGGTACATTACAATCCTATTTTCAAGGACCGCAAGCAATATTTAAAACAACCAACTGTATTAAACCTTTTTGCGTTGTCTTCTAAAGTAGATCATGATGGACTACAACCCTCATATAACGTGTTATTGTTACTCACAAAAGGAAAACCACATACAATTGGCCAGGAATTTTGTGATTATCTCATCATTTCTTTAATTCTTACTGATGTTGTGTTATTTTTAAAATGTTAGTAAACAATCTTATTGTACATTTGGTTGTCGTTTTATTAATTTCTACTTTATGATTTGTAATAGATAAATTAAGTACAGATATCATGCAACAATTTTTTAATATTTCATATAAAATTGACTATTATAGACGACAGGGCGTTGGAATCTTTTTTCTTCTAAAGAGGGCGGTGGTCCAGAGAAGGTTGGGAACCTCTGCTCTAAAACATGTGAAATATATAAAATTAAAACAAAAGGTTTTTGTCTGTAACATAGAACGTAAACATGTGTCCCCTCTACATCAATAAGTCTATCAAGTATGAGTGGTTAAGTGGGATCTTTTCTGTTTAAACGATTTGCATTCTTTCTCAAATAAATGGTTTCGTAAACGTCTAATTTTCGTGGCGATGTTAATTCATTTGACGTTTTCTAACTTATTATTATGCCCGGACTCGTTTGTGCTGTGCTACACATGACCATTCAATCCTTCCATGGCGGTAATGAGTAGCGGTAATACTTTGAATGTAGTGCCTATCAGTCATTTCGTTGGTTCAATTTATCACAGTCACCGCATAGGATTTTATAATTCCCTACGTCCTTCGGGTTGCCTACAAAGTTTCCGAGGGTATTTTGCGAGCTGAGATAGGTTCATATCCTGCCACCTAAAAACTTTATTAACATCTTTCTATAAAATTCTAAGTCTCTGCGTACTTTATTTATGCTTCATCAGTGAAAAACAACTAATTAACATCATTGATTGCAACTTACTAAAATTTAGCAATACGTAATCAAAATAAAAATATTCTATTCTGGACTTTGCTAGTAAATAAGTCGTAACTGTAAGATATTTGTATTGAACCATTAGCAAAGTAAAATAATGTTACTGACAACAATTTCAGTGATTCTTATTCACGAACACACACATACAAATAATCTATTTACAATGTTTTTATATAACTGATGGAATGGTGGTTCTGTTGGAATCACCGATCTTTACCCAGTTTAGGGATCACGATAAGGGTAACACGCAGAAAAATTATGAAGAAGCAAAATAGCGCTGACCACACACGCAGTGGTTCCAACAGAGCAATTGAGTAGACATTCGCATCAAAGTCAAAAATTCGGTGCTGAATATTTTAGTCGATGGAGTTTCGTATCCTCATTAACTATTTTCTAGTACAATTTTTTAAAATCACGTTTTCCTATTTATAATAAAATAATAACCGTTTTCTTTGTATAAGAAAGCATATTTAATTTTTTTCAAAAAGTTTGAAAATGCTAGCCACTGGGATCTTTGCTCCTGTTTTCCCTCTTGTGTTCTAAGATGGTATTAGCGAATATTGATGGATGTTTCTACTAGGTACTTCTAATGTATCTTCTTTATTATATGATTGTTATACTGCTTCTTGAATGTTCCTGGTCTTCACCCTCGTTGGGAGTCGTTCTTGGGCTCGACTGCGACCAGGTTAGTAGATTCCCGGGTCCTTTCCCAAGTACTCTAGACCAGTTCTTTGAGGTATACCTTGAAAGTCGGCACCTGGAGGTCTTTTTTCTTCTGTTGTACTTCTAACGTTTTCAGTTGGTATTCGACAACCGCACATCAGGCGATCGGACCACAGGCCATCACCGGTCTCAGCGTGCAGGTATAATTTTTAACTTTATTACGTAGATCCATTGCATTGTTCTTGCCCAATATTAAATAAAGGATGTTCTTCGCGATGGTCAACTTCCTTTCGACCCTCAACCTCTTATCGAGTACGTGGCCGAGAATTTTCTTTTCCTAGAGCCGAGGAATTTCATCAACCGTGACATTTCTGGAAGCTTCCTTATTCGTAAATCCGATCGCTACACGCTTCGCTGGGTTTACTGTATGTCTCCGGGTTTGGCACCAACTGGTAAACAGATCTATGATAGTCTGGAGTTTTCGTACCCGCATCTTCTCGTTTCTATAAGTGGAATGGCGACATAGTCTGCATATTACTAGATCGGTTTCCGAGTACATATGTGTATAAATGGTATAATAGATCCTCGCCGCAGACCTACCCTGATCGATCTTGACAGAAAAAATGTGTTCCTTACAAAACGAGTCATGGGTGAGTTTATTCCGATTTTATCATTTCGTATATTAAGTCAACGTATGGAACAGTGTCGAAGGCGCACGTCATGTCCACAAAAATGGACTACACTGTTTTACAGTCCTCCAGCGCATTCCCTATTTCCTCTGCAACTCAGAGCAGTTGAAAGTCTATTGATAGCCCGACCCTGAATTCAGATTATCCGACTGGAATTGGACTCATCTCCACCAGTTCGTCTCGGAGACGGCACAGAATCACTGCGCCCGCGACTTTTGGCATGCACGAGAACAGGCTTATGGGCCTATGGTTTCCAGGAAGTTGATCATCTTTTCCAAGTTTGCAGTATCATTGCATTAGAATGTTTCCAGCTTTTGGATAGTACAACAGTTCGAGTATTCTGTAAGGATGGCATATTGCAGTTTTCGTACTTGTTTGTGAAACCCAATAAATTTTAGAAGCGATTAGCTGCGAGTTTGAAAGCTACGCATCACATGACTTAAAAATCCATTAGATACATGGATTAAATACAGGAGATTAAAGTGATTTATATGATAACGGTATAATTTAAGTAATTTCTTGACTTTAATCCCCTGAAATGACATTGTTACTGTTATTACAGATGAAATAAAGCTAGTTAGAGAGTAGAGAAACAAATTACACTAATATACTTGAGATAGCACTAATTTCTATGAAAAAGTGTGATTATTAACCTGATTCAAGATTGAAAAGGAGATTTTATTATAAAAATTAGTTAAGCAGATTCGCTTTCAACAAAGAATTCGCTTATTATAAGATGCAGCACCATACATCTGGAGACATGTGTCAGGCGTATTATTAAGTCACCCAAGATTGCAGCTTATTGCTACTAAAATTTATTGTATTTTGAAAGAAGTGCAAAGTATAATAATATCCTATATTTAATTAGTAACACTATTAAAAAACCACAAAAAAAGAAACATGTATTTTTTCTTTAACGGGAAAATTATAGATTTTTAAAAAACTTTTTACTAGTAAAAAGGGATGTGGATCTGTTAATTAAACTCATTGTAAAAAAATCTGCAGTCTATTATTAAACAATGAACAATATGAACAAAGCTTTAAAGTGCTTTCAAGGAACGGGGCATGTGAAGACTCTTGTAGTAATCTATAGCGGTAACATAACACCGTTTTCTTGCATTTGAATTTTCTAGTTATATTCACCGTATCGCAGAATAACCCCCTAAATCAGAAAGGAAAGTTGAGTCAATTATCTAGCGCGGCTATGTGCTTCTCAATGTCAAAGTTCAACAGATGTCTTTTATCATTCAATGTGTTCTAGGTTATTGGCAGTTATTGGTACAGTATTAATAGTTACGATTGATAACATCAAGCAAAAACATCCATTCGGTAGATACTGGTGTGTTGCTTATAAAACTTCCTCCAAAATGAATGAAAAGTTAAGCTCCTCTAAACTTACTTTGTAACTTCTAAACAGTCATTATTCCAACAGATTTAACATTTCGTTACAGGACAAAATCTATGCTAGTCTATGCTACAGTAAACCATGTTCATGTATGAAATTTAATTCTAATTAAATTAAACAAAAACAGAAAAAAAAATATATTTACAAACCTAACAGAACTTCAATCTGAAAGCTTATTAAATAAAGTTTAATGAGGGATGCATTTGTTTAGAAATGTAGTTACGATGGAGAAGAGAACGATAGTGGAAGAATATGATAACAAATTATATGTGTTACGTATTCCATGTACTGGCTACATTGGCATCATATTTGTTTTGAATTTTGGTTTGTAGAAAGTAAAGCAAGACGAAGTTAATGCACGTGGTATGATATAATCAGGATAGCTCAATAACTCAGAGGCATGTTGCAATTGATCAGATTATACAAACATTTGATGTCTGCTGTGCTACCTCGTAAATCTAAGGAATCTAAAGGATCAACATTACTATAACAATAAATAAGACTATATTAAAATCAAATGCGGTTTGAAATTCATGACTTTGCACATCCCAGCAAGATGGTTGCCAAATTCAAGGTCATTAAAATCACTAACAGAAAAATCAACAGGCCCGCCAATACTTTCCATTCCGATTTACGAGAGTTATTCAGTAACCATACTTTAAAAAGGAACCTACACTTCAAAAATTGTTTTTATTTCCTTTCCCAACTTCTGCAAACTTTATATACTTTATATTCAGCTTTAGTCTGCACATTGGTACATGTTTAATTTATTGGTGCAAAAGAAAGATTAAAAAGAAATAATTAAAAAAACAAAAACGATTGTTGTCCCTGTTAATTCGAAAATGGCTTAAGATGTGTTAACCAGATTCGGCATGTGTACGCATCAATTAAAACATTTGGTTTTAAAATAAAAAGATTGTCGTTTCGTAACTCCAGAAGGCGCTGATCCGCCATTTTGGATTTTTCTTATGAAAAATTGAGTTGTCTTCTTTTAATCATTTCTACGCTAATTCAACCAATGCAATTTAAACTCTCCAAAATTTGTCGCTCTATATAGCGACCATTTGCATTCAGAAAAAATAAAAAAAAATACGAATGGTATTTTATATAACCTCTACAACCCCTACAATCCCTAAAATCCTCATCCATGGAGCAAAAATAATTTCAGAATCGATCCTTCTTATTAGTCAACTGCCGAAAGAAGCTTCGGAAGCAGCAATTCAAGCAAATGGGGTCGTATAACATGGATATTTTAGATCCTTTGTTATCTAGCTTTTCTGAAGATTGTTTGAAGATGTTTCTGCCTCCAGAACATCCACTAGACTCTAAAGAATTGTCAGAGGAAGCGAATATGGTCCTGACGAATAAATATTGTACTCACGTATATTTTTTTGTCTAATTTGGTGTTAAGTGTATCTTAACAACATTTTATAGTTGCTTAATTTTTTTATCATATCTTTAACATAACTTATTTACTTTACCAATTAACCCAAAAAATATTGAAAATTTAAAGAAATATTTATGGTCAGAAATTAGATGTCAATCCTCCCTTTGCGATGGCGAGGTGTTGAATTTTGCGAATTGATGATGGACAAAATTAACAAGGACGTAAATTTAATTAACAGGATTGCCTTTTCCGATGAAGCATAATTTTCTTTTAATTGTACTATTAATAGGCGTAATTAGCGATAGTCGTCCTCCCTGGATGATTCGGCACCATACCCAAAGAACATGAAAGTTATCGCATGGGCAAAAATTTGCTCTGAGGATATTATCGTTACTTCATGTATCAACGATCTTACTGGGGATACGTATTTAGACTTGCTGCAGAATCTTTATTCCATCCCTTAGAACACTATTCCCTAATGACGATATAGCAACTCAATATTAAAAATTACTTAAATGAAATATCCTCAAATTGTTGAACAGAAAGAAAGGGAATTATAGAATGGACACCACAATTGTCGCTATACTAACAGAGACGACGAAACAACAAAAATGGAAATGGAATATAATAGCACTTACCGTATTTAATTAACATGTATATATGTAAGCAATCCTATTGCAGAATTGTACACAACATAATTTTACTACTGATCATTAATTTAAATTGCATAATTGCCACACCATTATTATTTCTTCGATATTGTCAACGTTTTCATTCTCAACTTCAACAGTTTTTTCGTCATGGTCATTCTTCGGTCAGTGATGAGTTTCGTAAAAATCGACTCAAATCGGTTGCCGTGCCTAAACTAATGGAAGAGGACCACCGTAAGGTAGAAGCACCCTTAGGCAATATATTCGAAGACTGCAGTGTATTCGATTTTGCCTGAATATTTAGGTATAAAAATGGTCTTCCCGGTGGATTCCGTATAATTGGACTCAAGCATAAAAAAGGTTCGTGCCAATTGGTATAAGAAAATGCCCAAAAAATTCAAGGAACTTCAAAATCCGTATACAGCATCGTAATGGGTGGCGAAATTTGGATATATTTGTACGAGCCGGAACAATCAACTATTTGGGTATTCCCAGATGAACACAATCTAGACAAAACCTATTCATTCACGAACCATTCCCAAGAAAATTGTTACTTGTTCCTTTCGTTGTGTTTTAGCAAGCATAGCTTTAGAAGATCGAAGAACAGTTAATGCTGAATGGTATACTACAATTTGTTTGTCAGAATTCACCAATAAAATCAGGAAAAACAACCGACAACGTCGCATTATCCTTCTTCAATGCCTGCTCTCGCACAGCACGACAAACGATTGGTTATTTGAAAGAGAAAAATATCGAATTAATATCTCATTGCCCGTATTGACCTGATTTATCGTCTAGCGATTACCTTTTGTTTCCAAACGTTATACAAAAAATGCGTGGACAATGACTTTTATCACCTCCAGAAACCTTCAAAAACCATATTTTGGAGATGCTACTTTCAGAGTGGAAAGAATGTTTCGAGGATTAATTCGAACGCATGCAAAAATATATAAATCGTAATGGCGAGTATTTCAAGAAACGATAACAATTTCAGCAAAAGGTTTGTTTTCTTGCATTGTTTTTTTTGTGAAAATTTAACAGATATCTCTCGCATCTTTTAAAGAATTTGGGTTTCTGTGTTGAAACCGCGTCGTAATTGCATGAGAATGCTGACGTTTCGCTCTCAATTGTATGGAGCTTCTTCTGGGCTGCTGCATGTTGCGTTGCTGCTGTACGAAGAATTCAAAATTCTTTAAAAGAGAACAACGGCCGCAGAAGTCTACAACAATATATCTCTCGCATTTTGTATGAACGAAATATCATTCAGTAGGTGGGCTTCTTAACGCGCGATAAATGAGAAGTAATCAATATTTACTTCAAATATTCCAAAATTTCGCCGGGACCGAAAACTCAAAAACAATATTTTATTACTGTTAAACTCGTTAAACAATACAATAGCAAAAGAAAAAAATATGTGCTTGTTTTTCATATGTTATTGCTCTGCACATACCTATGATGACAAGAAATCAATAACCTCACCTTTTCTTTGTTAATAAAAAAATATATAAACAGGAAACAATTCTTGGACCACCATCACTAAAGCGCGCGGCAAATGCATGGAAATTTTATTAAAAAATCTATAACTTAATATACTCTGTATTGTTTGCCACTTAGTAGATTAGGTACAAGCTGGATATCGCATTTCATGGTTGTATACACAGATGGTATTTCAGACAAATTGACTTGCCAGAGTGTTTATCTTTTCAAGACGGTTCAATTACGTGACGACAATTTCTTCGAAAATCAATTGGACCTTTATACCGCAAACGGGTTGTGTGATTTACGTGGTTTATTACGATAAAGTTATAAATTTAGATTAGACAATTAGTTCAAGGTATTTTAACTTTTGAACATAGCACGCTGTGCACCTTATGCGTACTTTACACTAATATTTCTCGTTTTCCGTATTTCATGCATTAATGCACTTGACGTTTTGTAGTTTCTTCAAAAGTTTTCTAAAGATGACTTTTACATTGTATGCTAATACCTATCTGTTTGTAGGTTACTCCAGTTTTTTTATATTGTTACTGTTTTGCTGGTTTGAGTACCATGCCTTAAAAGCAAACGGGTGAAATTCACCCCGAAAATAAGAGGCAACATGTGTACCTCTTATTATTAGCTATACCTGTTAAAAGTATATGAGGAAGTGAGCAAAATAGAAATTTGATTGATGAAATTTTACAGTACAATTATTTGTAAAATAGAACTTTACAAAATCGAACTTTTTATTAATAATCAGAAAAAGAAAACAGGCATGAAACAAACAAATATACAAATGACAAAATAAAATTGAATATTATCATTTTGGTCCATGCATGCTGTTACGCTTCACATTAATTCTTGATGAGTAGCATGTTAAAGCATGTCATCTTTTGTACCAAGTTGATCTCATACGACGCTTTTAATATATCCCCATAAGAGAAAATTTAGCGAGGATAAATCCCGTGATCGTGGTGAATTACTTAAAAGGACCATTTTTAGAGATCCATCGATCGTCAAACATATCAGTAAGAATAGTCGATACTAAAGAGGAGAGCTCCATTCATTTGATACCATGCATTCCACGCTCCTTCTTTTTGTCGAAGACTTAATGATTTGCGAACAACGTTATGTCAAATTTCCTCATAACGCATTCCATTTAAATTGTTTTCATAAAAGTAAAAAGACAGAATTGCTACACAAAGCGTAGAATACGTTAAGAGCCCAAGAACCTTGAAAGTTTCATTCTCTTAATACGTGCGGGTTTTCTAAAGCCCAAAAATGAAAATTCCTAAGGTTATGCATCCCGTTTCTGCAAAATTTGGCTTCATCAGTCACAACTGTATTATCCAAAAATGCATCATCTTTTGTGTTCGAACTAAAAACCATTCACAGGATTCCCTTTTCGATGTGCAATGTCCGGATATGTGTATGTATACCTACTTTATACATAAACAAAGTTCTTTTCAAGGAAGTACTTGAAACTTTAAACCAGGTAGTATTTGCATTGCATAAGGAAATTCCATTATTTTCACTTTCAACTTCAGCTAAATAATATATATATATATAAGTTACGGAATGCGCTATAATGCATTGCCCATATAATGTATAGCGTGAAGTGTTATCTATGTTCCAAGAATTGTTATTGTCATTGCACCAGCTCACTGTGGGAAAGCCGCAGTCAGCAATTTAACTTATATAAAAGCATTGTAATGTAATTTTATAGTTTAGTTATAGTAGAGCATTAGTCGAATCTATGTCAGTCTGTATTATAATTCAAAATTGTACCTTGTACGTTGGCGAACAAATAAATTTTTTAAGATTTTTACCCCAACAAAAATCTTAACTTATATATATATATACATATATATATCATTGTCGACATGTTTATAACCTTCCTTTCTTGTCCGAATTCATTACAACAAACAATTTTTGTCCAAAACTTTTGTTCTATCTCTTACTATCACGAGTTATATACATAGACAGAGTGGAAAATTTCCATATCTCAAAAATTAGTTTCTTCCACTTAGAGTGTAATTGTGTAATATATACATATGTGCTCCACACATTCCCAAAGTCTCATAATTTTTTGAAATTTTGCGTTCGGAATTTTATCTTGTTAGTCCATTTTTTCCAAAAAAAGTACTACCTCTATCTAACACATCTCAATACATTGTTTCAATATTCTTCAGAAGACAACATGTACATGAGATGTTCTTCCACAACCAACTTTCTCCAACTTCATCAGTATGTCTGTAGAAGAAAATGAACTATATACATATACTTAATAGGACAAAATGCAAAAATGTTATTATAATATAATGAGATAGAATAAGAATAGAGAGTATTAAGTGTCTATTTAAAGTATTCCAAAAAAATGTTCACAATATGCAGGATTTTTCGTAAAAAGAAAACATGTAGTGCGTTTAACTGCCTTTTAGCTGTAAAAAGGATATATCTGCGTTTCTGCTTACTATCCGCAGGTGCTATATTTTATTTTTTTTATAACTTTTTAGCATAAAATAATGTTTGTATTGATTTACTATAGTTCTTCAAAAATGTCTAACTTTTCAAATACATATATATATTGTATTTTGTCTCCTGTAAAATTTACAAAAATTCAGATACGTCCTTGTTGCAGCAGGGTTTTTTTTCGTATCGTATTAAAACTAATAAATAAAGCGCAACAAGTCGATTTCCTAGCAGTAGCGTCACTGCCCTAGGTTAACTGAAATAAACGTGTGCATTATTTAGAACAAAAAAACAATAAGAGGATTTATGAAAACGCAAACATAATATAGCAAACAACTTATCGAATATGCTTAAATTACTGAAAAGAAATCCAGAAGTGAGGGCTTCAACATCTGTATCGTAGGGTACGTTTCTACAGTTACGTTTCTACGTTTCTACCCGCCCGTTGCGGCGTATATATCTGCTTATACGCAGAAATAGAACGTTCTACATCTAGCGATGCAATATTCGCGTGCTTAAATACTTTTAGAACGCACTGTGGATATAAGAATGGGTAACAGGTAGTATAAAACTTGTTTACGGTTTCCACATCTTCATCACGTTTATTTGTTTACACTCAAAAAATGTTTGTCAAATGTAAACTTTATAGACACAGTGAATTTCTATTTCTATATATATTTTTAGCTTATACTATATGCAAAGTTTTATGCAATCGCCTAAAACCACATTGGAAAGTCAATCACATCAAAAATGGTGGTCTACATTGATTTCTAAGAGTTCCGAATAATTGCTACAATTGTTAACATTAGGATTATTTATTATGTATATGTGCTGTCACATGAAAATATACAAATTCCTAAGATAATACAAAATAGCAGCACCTCACAATTTACATCATTAATCAAAACAATCTGCAGAAACATTTTGAATAGATGAGCCCATTACACACGTCCGCATATTTTTAACGCCAAATTAAAACGTTACAATGAAAAAACTTAAATAAACGGATCCCGTGAAAACCACAATGTTTACTCCAGCCATTCGATCGGACAGCAACTATAATAAAAAATTTATATCGTATGTAGTTTTGCTATTCTATCTAAAACGAAGACAATTACGTGTTAGTATGTTTATGTTTTAATGTTCTCTGTCCTTTCTCTCTCTACATTCTTTTTCAAGCTCTTTATTTCACAGTACGTATATAACGGGTGGATGAAATATTTTTTTTTATTCAATAGATTTTGAATCCATGTAAATCTTCCGTGCAGGGCTTTTCTGATCGAAATAGTTACCGGCTGCTTTTTAATTCTGTCAATTTATCCATTGATGTCTCAATTACCCGTAGTCGATGAAGCTAAAAATCTATGTCTAATTATTGACCACAACTTAAAATTTAATACACAAGAATTTTTAAATGTATTAAGACCGCATACATTTCCTTAAAATTAATTTACCTCTAGCGCCACTATTTAACTCATAAAATAAAAACGGAGCTCTGTGAGTCCCTAGTTTTATCATTGTTTTTCATTTTATAGCACCTACTTAACTCAAGAGATGCAGCGTAGGATACAGCCGGTTCAAAATGCTTGTATTCAGTATATATTTGATATTCGTAGGTTTGAGCGTGCAACCCATAAATTAATTGATCTGTGGTGGTTGAACATGAGGAATCGATTTATATTGCAGACGGGAGTGATCTATTTCAAGATTTTTGCATTAGAATTTCCCAGATATTTGTATAATACATTTGGCTTTCGCACTGATATCCTTAAAACTTCAATCTTCCAACACTCGTATTCCTACAACATTTCTAAATATTACCGGCGGACGTTAAGAGATGTTTCTTCTATAGATTCAGATTATGGATGCGAGAGTTCTTATTCAGCAGTCAGCAGTGAATCATGTGTCTATGGTTGTGAGATGTTCTCTTATTTAGAACTTAATTATTAGCATATGAATTATGTACTTCTGTTGTAATTTATGTGCATTTCACCTGCTGTTTGTATGCATGACAGAATTTAGTTTTCTGTTAGATATAGGCATCTTTATTCATCTTTTTTTCTTATCTAATGTATACAGGTTGGATAGAAGATCAAAACCAGCTTTGTTGTCATTTCAATCCAACCTTTTGAATTTCTATACACTGAGAATACTAAATTGTTACAATTATAACAATCTATGTTTGTTTTAACATTTTTGTGGAATTTTTTTGTTCTGTATTTCTTGATGTATTGGAATCCATGGTATATTAAAGCCATCGGGTCAGTACACTTCATCCACAAGTAGATGATGATGATGATGATTTTTTACCTACTTTAATTGAGATCCAAATCTAGGAAAACCATAACTATTTAGAACTAACTTACCTACTTATTCATAGAGGAAGTAAACAGTATCCAATATAGTAATTGATAATCTCCCTTTGAATGTATTCGGAGTTTGCTTTATAGTTGCACCACCATGCAACTGATGTCATCTGAATGTATTACTATAGCTAATTGGAATTCAGCTACAATTTCCTATTTTATTTACAGGAGCCTAACGGTGGAACAGACGTACAGGAAACAACCGCGTCCGGCCATCATGGAGTCAAACTTGGCTGGATTCAAGGCGTTCTTATACCATGTCTCCTCAATATATGGGGTGTCATGTTGTTTCTACGACTTTCCTGGGTAGTAGCACAATCTGGCATAGGTAAACATTTCCTTTATTTTACCCGTAACCTTAAATTTAAGTGGATGTTTCATTGATAACACCGGCCAACGGTGATTTTATTGTTTCCGTTATTAGAGCATTGTTGATTCCATATTTGCTAACAGTTTTATCATATTGTTTCTAGTTTTTATGCTAATGATTTTTTTTGAAAGGGTATGAAGGAGAAAACAACAAAAATAAAATTGAATTAATTAATTTATTGGCAGACAGGCAAAAAATACCTCAAATTATAATTATTCAAAGTGATTATGTATAAAATGAATATAAAACCAAAAAGTATGTTTCTAGTATAAACATATCACTACAAATGCTCATTGCATGATTTTCTATTGTTCTCAACAATCACGTTGCAAGTTCCAACAATAGTCTGCTATCATGTGTGTATCCCACCTTCCTGGATACCTTTGCTCCATTGACTGTCTTGATGGAATCGCTTCCCTTCTTCACTAAATTCACCGAGATTTTCCGGAAATCTGTCCAAATGGTTATGCAGAATATGTAATTTAATGCTCATATTAGCACCCATTCTCTTAAAATTAACCAACATATTTCGTACGAGTTCTTCATAATGTTCTGCAATATTGTTACTCAAGAATTTCTTAAGCACAGTAACAAAAGAACGCCAAAGTTTAAGCTTTTTTCTTTCCTATTGTCCATTGCCGTAAAGATTCCACACATGTTTTACACACTTTATGGGGAACCCAAGACTGATCCTGTTTTCCAATTGCAAAATCAAAATAGGAAAAATACGCCTTCA
This sequence comes from Oryctes borbonicus, assembly GCA_902654985.2. Classification (NCBI taxonomy): domain Eukaryota; kingdom Metazoa; phylum Arthropoda; class Insecta; order Coleoptera; family Scarabaeidae; genus Oryctes; species Oryctes borbonicus. The sequence goes on from LR736910.1 coordinate 180,057, forward strand.
TTACAAAATCGGTGATATTTTGCCTTTGTTTTTCCGTAGTATATTCCGAATCCGTCTGGATGGTTAAGACAATCTCTTCTAGACGAACTCATATTTATATTCATACATAACCCTTTTTCGGCAGTATTCTCGAAGCAACTAAACAAATAAATAATATCAGCTGATACATGTCCAAGATACCCTCGGCCGCGACAACTCACACTTACTCTAAGCTAATGAAAGCGCACCTTAAGATGCTACCCCATTTTGACGGTACCAGCGCAATACATATTATTATAGTTCACGTGAAAACATTGTGACATGTCGGGAAAAACCGGCAAACTCTCGTTTATCGTGATATAAAAAATTACAATTGTTGGAAATGACACAACCATTGAAAAAAATGCCGTTCTAACTAGAATAAACACAAAACTTAGTTCTTATACATTATTTCGAAAACTATTATTATATTGGCTTTATTTTTATTTTGAGAAAGATACAATGAACTTTAATAAATGTCTGATATATCAGTATCATCTTCTGATTCTCCCGACAACAAAATTGAGAGGATTCCAAGGAGATATCGTCCTTTGAAGGATAATAAATTATCTTGAGATGGATGGATGCAGGATAATAAAGAATTTAAAACAAGATTTCGTTTTTCAAAAGTAATATTGGGTGAGTTATATTACCTGAACCTTCGATCGAACAGTTTGAATAACACAAATGCGTTTTTTACAATAGAAGCTGCGTTTGAAAATTATTCGAACCAAAAAAGTTGGAATAACAGAAGCATTTGTTTACATTTACGAGCACAACCCTCATAAAACCAAAATATTTACATCACTCCCATTGTACAAAGCGAGATTGAACATTATCGATTCTAGTCGTAACTCGTCGCAATTTCAATCTGTACCTGTGGCTGACATTTGTATATCTACACTTCTAGCTATGCCTGCCGAAACGAGTGCGCACTCATTGGCGGCGATGATATATTTTGAAAGCGATTGGACATACCCGAAGTCGGGATTCATACCCGTACCGTTAGTATGTCTGTGAAAGACGGGTTGGATTGATGATGGCGAATCAACAGCGTGCTTTGTTATGTTCGACGAGTGTTAATAGATTTCTTAACCGATTTCCGACACTAGAATATACTGGCACTATTATTAAATGTATCGTTTGCATCATCAACATTTTACCGTACAGTATTTTTGTTTGTAAAAGACATGTTAATAGCAAACAGCACCTGTTAAATGCGAAATGCGATATACCATATTATAAATTTCTATATGACTTTATTTTTATGTTAAGCGTGTGCAACATTTCACAAAACATTGTAGACAATGGAGAATTTCGAAAGTTTTACGGGAAATACATTCCGGACAATGCCAACGAGAGGTCAGTTACAATCTAGCGATGGTGAAAAACACGATTACGGATTAAATCAAGACAGAGTTAAAAAATAAAATATACCTGACAGCGAACGAAACAACGGATACAAGAAAGAATTGTATTTTAAGTATGTTAGTGCGCACTTTAAAAAGCGATGCAGCATCTGTGCCTCTTCTTTTACGTAGTACAATATTACAGAAGACAAATGCAGAAGCGATGGTAGAAACTACAATAAATACCTTCAGTATATCGATAACCCAATTTGTAATGTTGGTTACAGATGGGGGTTGAAACATAGGTAAAGCTGGAAAGTTACTAAAACAATCTCATCTTGAATTGCTTGATGTAGCCTGTCTGCTCCATACATGTCATCTTGCAGTTGAATTTATTAGAAACAGTTATCCAAAAGTAGATCAATTAATAGTTTCTACCAAAAAAGTTTTTATTAAATCTCCAAATGGCATTGGTGAGTTTAAACAGGCTTGCCCGGGCATTCCTCAGCCACCACAGTCGGTATTGACGACAAATTTTTGTACATTATTAAATCTTGTATCTTAAGTTTAAATCCGCAAGAAGCCCTAGCAATTTCAGTAAGCCAGCGGCTGGTTTCAGATACCGAAATCTATACTCAAATAGAGCAAATTTTCGAAAATTATTCAATTCTTTTAGATACTATTTCGAAATTAGAGAACACCAAGCTTTCATTACATGAAGCACTAAATATAGTAGACGACCTCAAAGCCTCGTTAGGAAATCTAACAGATAATGTAGGTAGGTTATCAGCCGATAAATTATGCGCGGTTATAAATAAGAATCCCGATTTTCAAACTATAGTGCGTATAGACAAGAGTTCAAGTGAAAACCAAGAGTGCGAATGTAATGCGAACGACCTTTTTAAATTGGCGAACATCACACCATTAGACGCAAAACGCTTATTTTCCAAAAACACCAACATATTTTTACGTCACCGTAGGAGTATCAATGGAAGCCATGCTAATAATACAATTAAGCAAATTTTTATGTTACATCGAATTTTTGCGTCGGTCTACATCAACAACACAATCAAACTAAAATAGTAAGTACTTATATACATTATTTTCAGTATTTATATTAACCGAGCCGTACGCTATTGCGAAAGCACTCGTTTCTGCAGACTTACTTCTAACCTAAGTCGTACAATATTCACAATATTATCGTGCATTATTAGTGGAGGCTTATGCTAATCGCATTAAAATAAGGTGATGAAAGTATACAACATATATAAAAAGTACTGTAGGACGAAAAAGTATTAAAGTATTATTAGAGAATTCAAAAACTCATTCGCTTTGAAGAATGGTTCCTTGCTTGCTGTGAACTTGTACAAGATTCAGAATCTACTTTATGCGAAGCTTCATATAATTCCATATATGAAGAGACATGAAATCTGGTTAATTAATCTTTGACAACTTTTTAGTGATTCGTTTTTATAATAAAGCAAGTTTTATGAAAGAGAACCAAGAACCCGGAGTGTACCGCACAAACAAATTTTATTTAGTAATCAACAAAAAATTACATAAGTTGTAATGTGTATTGTAATGTGTTTATCACACGGTGTAATGCTTTGGGTTCAATATTGCTTTTCATTACCTCTTTCTGAAGTTTAGTGAGCTCCTCAGGTATTTTTTTTTACTATTCATATTCCATAAATGCGTTTACTACAAACTGTAACGGTCACCTTTTTTATAGTATTATATTTATTTTTTTTTTTAAACACTATGTTGCTGCACATACATTTTAAATTTTCTTCTAAAACATTTTTCTTTCCACAATTTTATTCATAGTCAGAACATGTATACTAATAGTAACCTAGTAACAAATCCACCGATCGGCAGTAATGAATAATGTATAAATTCATAGTGCTGCACTCAGACTTTTATTTTCAGATTTTGTAGTAGTTTATATAATGCTTTGATTACTTTCATCACATCAACGCTTCACAAAATGTTGCAAAATCTCATTTCTCTCGTTAGATGTCAAATTGCTTTTTACTGATATTTAAGTGTTAATTACTAAAACTTCATTATAAAAAATGCTGGAAAGATACGCGTATATTATACTATCAATATTGAAGTAATTTAATTTGCGTCACTTAATAGGTAATACGACGGAAACATACAAAATCCCCTACCTACCTTGCTCAGTTCTCTCGTCTTTGATCTCAAGACAGCTTCGGGAACTCCTAGAAAATTGTATTGCTCAAGACCCAACATTATTTTGGAAATTCGTCGATAATAAGCGTTCCTATGCCAGGATTCCAGGATTCTTAACACGTGATGTTATAACTCTTAACCAACTCGCCGAGCTTTTGCACATGTATTTTATGATGTGTTTGACAGGAGTATTTCCTTTATTTCTAATAAGCCCTCCAATTTCAATTACTGTTCCTTTAACATAGGATGCTTCGCTTCTAATAGTTTTGTGTGTTTGTGTGACCGAAGGATATTCGTAATTACAGACCTATCAATATTCTATCTAACTGCGTTAAGATTTTTGAGCGGTTAGTCAATGACAAGTTGTATGATAGTGTTAAGCCATTTTTATCTATCAACCAACGTGGATTTTTATTTTTATTAAAGGTTGATCAACTGCTACCAATGCAGTTGAGCTAATGTAAAACATTAGCAAATGCGTTGATAGCCTCTAGCAAATAGGATACCTTTGCCTTCCATTGAATTTTGCCCTAGCGCTGTTGCATTCATTAATTCTTACCTGTTCAACCGTTCTTGCTACGTTCATTACAATAAGTTTCTTTCCTGGCCTTTCATCGCAGCCAGTAGCATGCCTCAGGGTTCCAATTTAGGTCCGCTTTTCTTTAACATATACATAAAAAACTTCTTACTATTCCTGGATTGCAACATTCTTGCCTATATAAACGATTTAAAAATCATTAATAAAATTGTGTTTCAATCACAAACCACTGGTAGAATCCATCTAAATGTAGATGCTACCTGTTCTTCAGCTTCCAAATCGCTGAGCTTCCTATTTCGAATTTGCAAACATTTTTCCAATGATAATGCCTTAAATGCTGTGTACTTTTCCCTTGTCAATTCTAAATTAGAATATGTGTCATTGATGTGGTATTCTCATTACCATTATCTTCATATGTCATAAGGATCATAGCTGCGTGACGCAATTGGACCTAATTCAGAACAGTAAATTGCAGAAAATCTATCTCTAGTGTAAAAAAATATTATTAACGATAAGATACTTGGCAACAGGTACATTTCAGCAATTAGTGGGTGACACTATTGCTGCGCATAAGTCGACAGTGTCCATTACAATTACATACTTTGCATAAAAAAGCCAGTTGGTGAAGAGCTGCACCTAAAAGAATACCTCCCGTAATAGGTGCAATAAATTTTATGTATAGTAAAATTGAGTTTCCATGCGGTCCAATTGCAGACATCTTCCGCAACCGTCAGGAATTTTCTTATTTTTCAAAGTAGAGGGAGATTAACAGCTATACTCAAATATAAAATCACAGTCTACTATTTTAAAAATATAAAAATTGCCTTTTTTGTGGATAATTCTTTATGCATTCCACATTTACAACATCTAATTCGCTTAAAACATTGGAAATTATAACCAATAAAAAACGAGAATGCGTGGCGTTCCTTAAATGTTTTGAGTGGTTATCAAGAACTATTGAAATTTACATGAAAACTTCGCGTGTTTTTAGTGCATTTTGTTCATTTAGTCCAGGGGTCGAACTGGCCATTGATAATTAGAAAAACGTCCAATCCACTTACCGGCGAACGTTTGGTATTTCGTACTTGTAAGGTACTATGCATGGGTGCTTCATGTTGTTGGAACCACAATGTTCGTCATATGTGTAAAAGCATTTCATCTAATGTTACCAATTTCATTGAGTAGGAACTGGAGACACCTCTATGAATTAAAGTTAATAATAAACGAAAGAAAAGTGGGTCAATTATTTTATTATTCAAAATATCACACCAGAAATTTGCCTTAGATGAATATTAGTCCCTATATTCTATAATGAAATTAGGGCTTTCTTGGGCTCACCGCCTGTAGGGGGTCGTTTGGCATAACAGTGGTTTCCATCCAGTAGAATCTTTCCAGGACTGTCTATTAGCTTTCCGGTCACCTTCAAACCATGCACAGAAGTCAAATCGGGAACAAAATTCCTATCCTTGAAAGTGCTTATAAGTCTGGGTTTATAATGGTGAAAACGATTTTTGTTAGTATTCGACTGCAGCTCTTAACTGATAAAGTTTTTAACGGTTGAAATTTAAATTAATGTAAATTTACATATATTTTAATTCATATATAATGTTGGTTGCGCCGTATGTGTTCGGTTGGCTAAGTCATTATCAACATAATTTTTTTTATTAATTTAATATCTTGTATTATTATTTCTTTTTTACAATAATTCTGGCTTATTATTAGCTTTGGTTTGAGTAATTATACGTTCTTTGTACACATTGGACGTTAAACGTACTTGATGGCTTGTTGATGCTTCCTCAAAAATGTTGAGGATTTCTGAAATTTGTGAGTATATTTGGTTACTGCTAATGCAGAATTTATAGCTTCTACAAACTTGTAATTCTGTGTATCACGATTTTCTTGTATTTTACCGCTACGCGTTCGTTTAATTAAATAGAGTAGCGTCCACACTTCATTTGCTTTCTTCCATCTTAGACAATTTATATTAAGCAACTTATCCTTAATTAACTCATTTTAGATCAATTTATACTGGATTGAATTAAAATTTGTACTCGACAACCTATAATTTGTATCGGATCAATTGTATTTGGTGCTGCATCAATTCGTATAAGAACTACATGCACCCGAATTGATTCGCACTAGGTTCTCAACCGACTCTAGTTGCGATTACAACTAATTACCGGTCAAATCACCTCAGTTGTTCTTAACATTGTTTGGAACCTCACTCCGTTACAAGTATTTCAAGCTAACAAAAACCTTTAAACAAGCTAAGTACCTTTTGGTCAACCCCATTACAATATATTCATATTTTTTTTGTAAAGAACATTTGGGCCGGACATTATCTAATAGTTTACAAACATTTGTGTTTGCAAGTTTTTTCTTATTTAGTTATTTGGATTATACACTAAGACTAGGTTACTTCTGACACATATTTTACACAATCAAAGGTTTTGTTGTTTATAGACTTATCCCTACATTTGTTTGTGTTTATTATATGTATATTGGAATATACAAAAAAAGGGATGTACGCAAATATTCGATATTTTGTTCGTTGTGGATGCATGCGGTTGCATGGAGTATACTTACCCCCACCACCCTTATTTCACATGATTTTCCCGATTTTTAAACCCTTCGGCGTTTTGTTAAATAAAACTGTAGTGACGCCTCTTTATTTACAATTTATTTTAAACTATTGAAGATTTACTATCTTCTTTTCCCCACTCGAATCTCCGCTGAATTGCTGAGATGCCCAACGATCTTCATTAAGGTAGGCGGCAAGTGTATAGGCTATCGGTTAGAAAGCGCCGTAAGTCTAATATATTATGTAACTATTTGGGCTTCACTCATTGGAACGTTGCAAGTTCTGTCAGAAATTTTTCGTAAACATGTTCTGTCATTTTCAGTACATTTCACCCAAAACAGTTGAACTTCTACCCCAAAGACTAAACTTTAATACAAGCTAAAAAATGCTGCACAAAAAGATGAAAAACTAGAAAAATATTTTTGAAAACGATTTCAGGAATCAATAAAATAGAAATGGATGGCAAAAACAAAACCTAATAAAAATAAACAAATAAACAAGGGAAAAAAGGGGAAAAACAATGAATATATATATGCAAAATAAAAAACTCTTTGTTATCCCAAAATAGGTGTTTGAAAAAGTTGGCAAACAGCGCGACGAAACTTAACATATTAAACGAAAACTGAGGACAAAGAGTGTTTTTCTTTTCTCCTAATGACCGCAAATGCCAAAGTAATTAAATTTTGAAGATATCTCAAGGAAGGAAATAAGGTAAATGCTCTTCTAGCCCAAAGGGCTTTAAAAACATAAAAAGAAAACAACCTCGGAATAATACACATTCGTTGGTTACAAACGTTCTTCATACCACATCTACATCATCATAAGAATCTAAACATTTCTTCATGCACCTAGATTTTGCATCTCTGATAATTGCACGTAGTTAATAGGTTTAACCAAACTCTTGGGTACTTTTTCAAAAAAAAAACTTATCTATAATTTTTATGGATTTCACATAATAAGAGGGCATGTTCTAATGTTCCGATATCTCCACATTCACATAAGTTGATGTTTTTTAAATTTATTCTGCACAAATAACCACCGCATAGTGCGAAGCCTAATGATTGTTTTGACCAACATTTTTGATTGTGATTGGCTTTGATGAGAGGTATGGCAATACAAAAAGATATTAAATGGTTGAAAAACAAGTGCCCATCTTGACGTCCTGCAACTTCTACATTACTGGATCTTATCCTCGTAAGCAAAGATGTATTTGTATAGAAGTCAGGAACCTTTCGTATTAAATGCATCTTCTGTAAAATAAAATTCAGATTAAAAAAGAAATTAAGAGCTAATTCTATACAAAGTCCTTTAAGCACTTTCACCATGATTGTTCTGAGCGTGATCTATATGAAATCCCCTGGCATCTTACCTATTGTTGATGTGAAGGCCGGATTTTTAAACGTCAACATAACACACATATTCGATAAATATGCCCCTATTATACGTATTTCAATATCAAAACCATCAGCTCCTTGATAAAAAAAAGGCGCTATAAGAGAACAAAACAATCCTCTTATTTTATATATTACAAACCCCTTAGGAATTAGGTTAACGGAGCAATTAAGCGAGAAAAGCCTGCATATTTTACGTATGAATGTAGGTACATGTAAAAGAGCAACAGAAATCTGTGGAGATAAATTAAGGAGCTCATTCCTGAATACATATCAGAACATCTGAAGACACTGAAGTACTTAACCATTACTTTACAAGCTCAGTGGTCTCTCCTATTGTTTCAACCCAAAGTTTGTGGATGAACTTGCATGCCAGCTTTCCGCTTTGATTCCGGCTTATATCGGGATATCAACTGTTACAATTCCTGAACCAAGTATTGATAATATTGACCCTCGCATGCTTAAAATCTGCGTATTGCCACTAATAGATTATGTATTACATATATTCAACTTCTACATCAAATACTCAGCTTTCCATAAATTATGGAAATCTTCTCTAATAAAGCGATACCAAAATCTACCACTGTTGAGGGTATAAAGAATCTGAGGCGATTTAGCATATTACCAGCTTTGCATAAAAAACCAGCTACGCCAATTCATGATTGAGAGTAATAGCCTACCAGAATTTCAGGATTTTAATACTGTCGGATTTTAGTACAGCTTTTGATGCGTTTTACCATGGCATACTAGTCGATATCTTGGAAAAAGGGCTATCTCCATCTTCTCTACAACCAATACAGCCTTATCTGTCATTTAAACCGTCTTAGTATGTGGAAGCACAGAGGTGGATTAACGAAGACCTAAGGAATATCTGTAAGTACTGTGAAGCTCATTAGCTTTCTATCAACCCAGCAAAGATGCAAGTTATAGTTTTTGGCCCGAAGAATGCGCGTACGCTTGTCCACTCCTCGTTTGATGTTTCTATAAAAGCCACAAAAATAATACCAACGATGTGCGCCAAGAACTTTGGTCTTCATGTGGACTCGTTGTTGCGATCCATCAAAACACATCTTACTTGATCAAAAGAGCTATACTTTCACTTAGATTAATATCAGATATTGTATACTGTCCTTGTTTGACTGACATACAGGCGGCAAGAGTAGAGAAAGTACGTCAGAGTTATCTTTGGCATTCATGGGAGGCGAGGAGTCACAAAAAACTTAAAGATACTCAAGTACTTACATACAACATGAACACACGTCTGCTTCGCGGTTCTATATAAACGTATTAAAGTCTAGTAAGCTTGCCTAAATATAGGCATGAGCAACACAAGTTAAACATTAGGTCGAAACACCTTTTAATAATTCCAAGGCACAAACAGGAGAAATTTAAAAGGAGTTATACTTATAACTAGAGTGAGGACGTTCGGTGCGAGTGTTAGTCAGCCAAGCGTCGATCGGGTATATCCAGTAGCGTAGATAAATTAAAAGTTCTATTTTGTTAATCGTCAAGTACGTTTTAACTATGATATATTTTTCTCAATTGTCCGTTGTAAATTGGTTTCGTTGGTAAGTTAATATATTTTTAAATCTAGAAAAAGATCTTTCTACGTCACATGAAGTAACTGGTGCGAAATGGAAGTATGCAATTAAATCCTTATATTTTAAACATAAACTTTCATTCTGGATAGTAAAAGTGTTAATGGAAATTTCTTTTAATAGCACATAATCTGGATTTTCTTGTAAAACCGCATTAATTTTCTTCCGTATCTTTTCGCCAGTCGATCCCTCTATACTTTTTAAATTACTAAACGATGATGAGTGTTGAAAGGATTCAGTTAATTTTAAATTTTTTCTAGAAACTTGATCGTGTTTGTTACGCTTGAGAAATGTTTATTAATAAATTCTAATTACACGACTAAATCTTCTTTTATAATTAATGCTTAGACTGCTGTAACACTGGAAGCATCTCGTTTTAACTTTAATACAAAAGGTTTTAAAATACGAAAGTGTTGGGTATAAAAATACGGCTTCTGGCTGGAAAGGTATATTCGGATACATTTCTTTAAATAACTTTATCCTAGTTGGTGCTTTCAATAAAATCTTTTTAAATGAGTTAATTAATAAATTAACACCCGGAAATTCTTCACGAATAAGCAATGCGATGTATTCCATGCACAACACATGTTAGATGTAACATGTTTGGAAAACGTTTTTTAAGCTCCTTTCCTGTTTTTAACATTACGCTTGCAGAATCTGAGAGAAAGAGTAGAACTTTTAAGCAGTCGTCCCCAGCTACATTTTTTACGCTGTTAGTGATACCGTTTGCAGTGACACGCAATCTGATTTTTGTAGCTACTAAAAATGACATTGGAGGATTTTCCGTATGCAATGTGCCAACCATTACATTAACAAGGCACCTTCCTTTAATGTCTGTCGTTTCATCTGCGCTTATCCAGAGATTTTCACCTAGTTTTGACTTGATTTGATTTATTGTTTTGTCGAATTGCTTAGGTACATAATATTTTCTAATTGTCGATAGATGGGGAACATCTTGGATGGTATATTTTTTAAGAAACTCACGGAAAAGTGGATCCTGTAATTTATTTAATGGGATATTGGCACCAAGAAAAGCTGCGTATAAATCAATTACAAATTTATCATGTGAAATACCTCTTTGGTATCCAATATGCCTCGTATTTTTCAGATGCCGCTCAAGAGTATATTTGCCCCTGAATCCTAATTTCGCAGAACGATTGGTGCAAAGCACTTCTAAAGTAGGGTAGTAATGAAATAAATTAAAAAAGCGCTCTTAAAATCGCACCGTAACAAAGTATACCAAAAAGGACACCTGTAAAATGAAATTCTAACGAAATATCTAGATATTTTAAGCTGAACGTCACTATGATACTCTCTACAGGCGAGACTTAGCCTGCCACTGTACGCCAATGACAAACTGCACGCAACGTCGCCACTCTACTTATAACATCGCATATGTTATTAATAACATCGTGCTATCTACCACACCATGTTATAACTTCATAAAATTTCTACTGGGGATTTAATTTTAATTGTTTTGTACAAATTTTAGCAATCATTGGATTTACTTTGGATAAGCTGATGTCTTTTCGACACTTTTACAGTTATTATTATCAGTATTCGTTGATTAATTAATAATCTGTTTATATACGTTAAAACTACGAGGATATCCACCATTTCAGAATTAAACACTGACATAATGGAGTTTAGTCTATCCTGGGGTGAGTTCGAAAACCAAAGTACAGGTATACAGTATATAGCGTAGATGAAAACAATGCACATATGGATGTGATACATGTGAAAAAAGTAGTAGCTAAAAAACTACCGTGGTAAATTTCATCATCTTTGATATTGTTGTAGTAAATAGTAAATATTAAAGCAGCGCTGTCGCCGATAGAAATCTTGGCCTTGGACGGGTTAACGCCGATCTGACTGTTTCTGCGGCGACAGATGAGGAGACAGGCTGGTACTCAGGTTCAGTGGAAAACAAAATACAGCCATATGATAAAAATAAATATGAAGAAGAAATATAGGCAAGATAAATTAGATATAACATAAAGTATGATAATATAGATGAGGAGCGAACTAAAAGAATATAAGCAAGGAACAAGCATGTTAAAAAAAGAAAACGAACTTAAAAAAAATACCAAATGACAACAAAAGAAAACACATAAATAAGAAGAGAACTTGAGAGAAAAAGTAAAACAAGTGTGATAATAACAGGAAAAATTATATATATATTATGTATATATAACCAATTCACCACTAAATAAACTAGCAAACACTATGAACAATTTGATAAAAGAAAATCTAGATATTCCCGCAAATATCAAAGCAATACATAAGTTTAGAGAGAAAACATATTTGATGGAATTCACAAATTCCCATGATAAGAACTAAATAATGAAGAACAAACAAACTGTAGAGACTAACGGAAAACGTATACATTAATAACGATATATTAAAGAAGGACGGGGAAATACAAAAACAAATGAGATTAAAACTACAGGAAGCAAGAAAACTGGGAAAACACGCAAAAATTGGGAACAATATGATACAAATAGATAACGAACCTTGCAAATACATTTACAAAAGTAAAATAGTCAAGAAATTAGAAAATCTTTCTGGACTGTACATAATACTGACGACCGAGCAATTGACAATGTAAAGGATGTGTTAGACAAAAGAGTAACAAAATTTCCCTGGAAAATTGACATGTAGAATAGAGAAGCATGGCAGCAAAAGTTGAATTTGTAGAAGAAATGGAAAGAATCAATGTAGATATATTGGGTATTACTACATATACAAAAAAGAAAGGAAAAGGAGAAATGGTACTACCAGGAGGACATGTATTTATATAAAGTGGAGTAAAAGAAGAATTTAGAGCCAAGAAAGGAGTTGGATGTTTCATCAAGAAAGAAAATGTTACATACATATGTAAATACTTTTTCTGAAAGATACGACCGAAAACTCTGTGAAAATGTTGACGTCTATCAGGAAATCTACGGCGATACTCTCTAAATGCCTGTAGACCGTTACCATTGCAATACTCATACACATAAACAATATCTGCATATTCAGCTGCACTAAACTCATTCCTTTTGAAAGCCGCCCAATTAATTTCTTAACAAATTATGTTGTTCAGCTTTTAAATATAGACTACTACATTGCCTAATCTAAACTAAAAACTGCGCTAAACTCATTCATTTTGAGAACTGTCAATTTCAATCAGTCTGTTGTACTTACCTATGAAACTAGGGAATCTCGTTTCCAAAATAGATTTTGGGTGAATGTTTGGGGTGGCATTATTAATTACCTTTTCATTAGCCCGTTTATAATAGAAGACCCTTTATTAATTACGTTTCCTGGAAAATTTCCAGTAAAATTACTGGATGACGTCATTCTTGACGTAAGATTTGTGGATGCAACCCGATAGCGCACTTTGGTGGACAAGTAATAACAGATTTTCTTAATCAAAACTATACGTACCGCTAAATTGAAAGAGACCTAACTCCCTTCGATTATTTTCTTTGGGGATGGTTGAAAATGTTGTTTATGCAGTAAATCCTGGAAACAGAGAACAACTTATTGCTAGGATTATGGATGCTGTTGTAAATATTTGTGCTGATCCTGAAACTATTGACGTTCGCAATATACAAGGTGTTCAATTTTAAAAACCAAACTTGCATGGTTGTAGCCAGAAACTAAACATCCTGTGTACTTGAACGTAATTTTATGTTGTGCAGGATTTTTTATCCCAATTACTCCTCCACATACCATACGACCGTACAGTTGACAGAATGGAAACGAATTGCCGAAAAAAAATTTTATACTACTTTGGTGTTTACCATACTACCCAATCTTTTTACTGTCAATAATGTTTATTTGTGGATGACAAATAATTTGTGCTAAGCTCGAGGACGTTTCTGAATAATTGTATCTCGTTTGGATAAAGAAACTACCGTCCAAAAACAGTCCAGAAACACTTAGACTATTTAAAACTTATCACGTGTTTCATCGCGATGAAGGAAACGGATAAAAAGTAACGAAATACTTTAATAAATAGCAAATTACTTTTTATTGTACGACAAATATTTAGTACATACAGTCCCGAAGACTGTATTGCTTTGTTTATAGACTCTTCTGAATAATCTCCGTTCATCATCGTTTATTCAACCTCAAATCCCCATTTTTCTTCCTTCCAAAATAGGATTATAAATACAAACACGAATGTTGAAATGATTTTGTCTATTGAACTTCTAAGAAACGCTCATTATTATTAGATGTATGCAATCCAATTCAAATTGATAATTAACGAATAATGATACATTACATTCTAGAGGAATCATGTCATTTCTAGGCAATTAAAACTTACGTCCAATGTTTGTGACCATAGAAGTGCCTGACGCATATTGTTACAAATTCTGTTTTAATTCAAATAAATATATGGATAAAAAATGTGAGGCCATACTCATCTATATCATGCAATATTTCATACTTGTTTTTTGTATTTACAGGAGAGACACTTCTAATAATTGGATTATCAGCAGTCGTCTGCGTTATAACAACGTTGTCCCTGTCGGCTATAAGCACAAATGGTGAAGTTAAGGGAGGTGAGTTGCTTATCTATAGATAGACAGCTAGCAGGTGCTCTGAGCAAGCGTTTTCCTAATTTAGATTTTTTAAGTTAAAGATAAGCCTTTACAGTTGAGCAGAAATTATATTTGTCTCTAGTAAACTACCTGTTCCGTTCACCGTATTCCAGGTACAGTTACAGTTATACACAATAAAAAGTTATGGTGTTGTGCACATTTTCTGAATGATTAGCCCACTTTGATAAAATTCATTACTTGTTAATTTCATTTCAGGTAAAGTACTTTTCCCGTTTACAATACGCCAATGTGCTGCTAAAAAAAGTTGTGTATGATGAAAAGTTACGGAGTTATAAAAATATTCAGAATGTTCGATCTACTTTGATAGTCGTAATAATAATAATAGGAGGAACAGTTTTAATACTAATTTTACGCATACGATATAAAAATCTTAAATCAGGTCATAGAATGTTATAACATTAAGGAAACACAACTTGTTTATTTTAAACAAAACTTTTAGAAAACAAATCCGTCAATTATCTAAAGTCACACACAAATTTTCAAATCATAATTCCATACACTTATTCTACGTAGCTACCTTTTGCCTCAATACCTTTTTCTGCTTTAGTTTTAAAAGAGATGTTGAGTGGGGTAGTGTCAGATGACTTAGCGGGATAATAGATTCTACCAAACCTACCCATCCACTTTTCAGGAAAATCATGGTCTAACTATTGTTTGTTGTTACGCAGGTTTCAGTCCTAAATTATTTTAAAATTATAAAACAAATGTTCACAATATGCGCAAATACTCGTGCCGATTTAAATTTTCCTCTATAAAATATCGACCAACGATCCCATCAACGAAAATTCCGCACCATACACTAACTTCTCTAGAACGTTGACTTGTTCTGTCAATTACATAATCTGTTATCCCATGCCCAGTAACAACCATTTTGGATAGGTATGCAGTTAAACATTTTCCTGTGTAAAGTAAAAAAAAACAGGTGTGCGTGTCAAAACTAACACCAAATTTTGTGAAATTATTACGAAAATCAATTTGGTCTTATTGATTACTTAGGGCTCAACACGAACAGATGTGTGGAGTGGTTTAGAGTGGTACAGGTGCACTGGAACGTGGAGTGGCCTAGAGTGATGTTCAGTGATGAATCTTGATTTGATATAAGGAAGTACGATGGCTGCATGAGAGACAGAAGACTTGGGGAACGTCGCGGTATTCCATTTTCTGTTGAAAAACTACTCTCAGTTGGTTTTCATCCGGGGCACCATGAGCGCCCAACGTTACTTTAATGAAGTGGTGGAACACCATACTCTTCCATATCTTCAGCAGCCCAAAGACCTACCTTTCCAGCACGATAATGCCCATCTCTACGTACGAGAACTTCTGTAAACCAGTTCGAAAAGGCCCGTGTCAATATCTTGTCATTGCTACTCACCTCTCACCAAACGAACATGCATGGGACATTATAGGAAGAAAACTGCAGAACTTAGCGAAGTCTTCACAAATACTGGAGTCTCTCCGGCATAAATTGCAGGCTACTTCGGACACCATACACTAAGAGAACATCGACCACCTACTGGAACGAAGAGCCACATTATTCATAAAAATAAAATCAAATTGTGTTAGTCTTTTGTTTTTTTTTTCATCGAATAACTGACAGTTATTACGTTTCTGCTAAGTTTGCTCAAAAAATTCGCACTTCTTCTTGGCGTTGCAATTTCCATGTCAAGTAGACTGTAATTTGGCCGTACCCATAAACAAACTTCTAAACGTCTCTGTTCACCTCCAACATTTTTATATCCACTCTGTGTGCACGCTTTCTTAAAGAGAATTTAGGTTTATCTGCAAATAATCTGATGGTTAATAATGTAGATAAATCATTTTCACCGTAAGTTTATTTCACACCTATTACTGAAGCTTCAGCGAATTTATTAATTATTTTTCACAATGCCTCCTTCGGGACAGCTGTATTAAAAAATTTCTGATAGAAGAGATCAATTGCAGATTGATAGGATACATATTCAATTTCGTAACATTGTATTAAGTAACCACGCTCTTCTTTCAAAAATGATCCCAGGAAAAAAAAATACTGACAGCAATGTAAATTGACGTTTACTAAAGTAACTACCTTTATTTTTTATTCAACGCTGCTAGTAATCGTACAAAACAGCAAGATATACAGGGCGCAACAACTACAAATCATTTGTAAAGTGTACAACGAATTTCTAAGAGCAGAACTTTTGATAAAAGATTACTTTTCCTCGTAAAATTAATAAGATTTATTTCTTATTAACTCCATCGTGATTATCAAATAAGCCGATCATAACTCCATAACTTTTCGTTTTAAGCAATCTTAATAACAGATTAGCGCACTGTGAACGAAAAAAGTACTTTACTTGAAACGAAACTGACAAATAATAGATCTTATCAAAGTAGACCGATCATTCAGAAAATTTACATGACATCAGAACTTTTCATTCGGAATAACATTTCCTGGTAGCACCTTGCCATACTTTGAATGGAAAAGATACCCGAAAGCCTACTTGCCAAAGCAAAGTAAAAATAAGTTTCAAGTCAAACAGGAATTGCTTCCCAAATATTAAATCCCAACTCAAAAACTTTTTGTCCTAAAAAATGTTACAGCACAACCAAAGTTGTTTTTCTTATACAAACTTGAACATCCTATAGATTACATCCATTTTATATTGTGATTATTTATTATGAGACGCTATACAATTTAAAGTAATTACAGTTTATAATAGTACGCTGCATAATTGTTTTTTGCATTATATTATACTGCCCTTTTATTGGATTTTTTTTGTAAATATCTTAGGCATTAAAATTGTGTTTATTTTGGTATTTATCAATGAGCATTATTTTATTGCTTCTCGAAAATATTTACGGTTACAGGTCTAATTTTTCTCTTCCCTTATAAGCCTTGAACCTATTGAAAAAATTGTTTGGTACAAATCGTTTTATTGTTTTTTCCGCCATTAAGACTTACATACTTTGGAATAGTTCTTAAAAAAAGTTTTCCACTTAAAAAGTGGTATATTCAAAACTTGGTATTTAAAGGCTTTGAGAGCTCTTTGGTAATAGGAACCGCTGTTCACGCGCTTTTTGTTTGACATTCGGGAATAAAAGACCTAACGACTCCTTTTATAGATGAGGTGAATACAGGCAATGAAACATTAATTCAGTGTTGTTCTATTTCAAATAATTGCTTGACGTGCTATGTGAAAGCCTAGCATGCTTATAATAGATGATGATGCGACATTGTCGATTGTATTTCCTGATTTTATCGATTACCACAACTGGGAACAGATCGTTTTCGCAAATAAATATTCATCCAAATTGAATGTACTACAGTCTTCGATATGCCTAAGGATGCCACTATCTAGCGGTAAATTACATACCGATTCTTTCCAATCCCGTCGCGCACAGCACCGATATTTTTTAGAACAACAAGCGATTTTAGTCGACCTTTACGAAATTCACCACTGCCAGAAGCACGACCACGCTGAAATTTTGTACGATAACGTATCTGTAAAGTTAATTAAGGTTTATGGCTATGCATGAAATAGGGACTATTTCCTAATTAATTAATTAATTTTTAAAAACGGGGATAAGTCAGAAATCAGTAATTATAGGCCGATATCAATTTTACCCGTCATATCGAAGTTTTCTAAGTGAGCACTGTACGACAAAATATGTAGGTAATTACTTAAAACAAGTAGTATTACGCAAAACGAGTTCATGAAAAGAAAGAATACTAATAGAGCAACTGGGATTAACAAAAGTGAACATACTGCTGCTTTACTCATGGACTTGAGTAAAGATTTTGACAGTGTTACGTACGACGCAACACTCTTGGTTTGATCAAATACTATTTGACAAAACGTTTGTAGAGAGTGGAAAGGTATGACTACGTCAGAAATAGAAAAACATACTCCAATTGGCAGGTTGCACAGAGAGGTGTCCCACAGAGATCAATATTAGGCCGGCTACTATTTTTGATATGTGTCAATATAAACTCAATGCACAGGATTATTTTGTATGCGTATGGCACTGCGGTAGTAATAAGATCCAAAAATAATTTAGATGAGAAAATCACAGACACTCTAAATACATTTGACAAATGGTTTAAAGGAAATGATTTATAATTAAATATACAGAAGACAAATTTACGTATTGGATTTAAAGTATTTCAAACGGAATAAAGATGAATTTATATACAAATACGAAATACTTACCACAACTACAAACGCTAAGTTCCTTGGAATAGTTCTTAATTATCAACTTGCCGTATAAAATACCGGGAACAACCACAACAGAAGCAGGAATCACTACACGTGTATTCAAGAATTAAGTATGGTATTATATTTTGGAGCAATTCAGTAGACTCTTCTAGGACCTTTCCGTTAAAAGAAGTGCCCGCGTAGTGCTTTCGAAACATTGCTTTCATTTTGCGCTTCCTATCGGAATGTGTTCGGTATAAACGAGATACTGACTCTTCCTACCATATATATATAAGGTATTTCATGAAACTCGTTAGATAAATGTTTTGATGATATTATGAATGGGGCTTTCTGAAATTTTGGAATAGGAAGTTACAGCAGCGGACCTTTCAATTTAAAATATTTTTGCCTTGAAACACTTCCGGTTTCATACAATGATATATTTCTTATCAGCTTAATCGATTGTACAGATCGCATGTAAATAATTTGATTAGGGCTTCTTAATTTGTATTAGGGCTTCACATACCTTATCGTTATAATTACTAAAATGTATTTAGAATGTTTGAAACTGTTTCCAAACATAGATATCTTTAAACTGAAAAAACCGTGGTATGCTTAACTACACTAGTGGATGGAAAAGGATATTTATCATCGATTCATATTAGGTTTTGTTTACGGTATTTTGCATAGTTCTCGATATATTAACGATTCTTTCTTTAAGCAGTATACAATGAGTTAACGTTTTAAAATAATGTGCCATGAAATTAAGTGACATTATAATATCTGAATATCTAGCATCAATAACCGTCCAATTGTTGTCAAACAGCACAACTTTTCAACTAAAGATTGCAGAATAAATTCCACTCATTGCATAGCACACTGTTGTAAAACTTTAATCGATTAAGAAAGAATTGGTAATATCTTGAAAATTATTAAAAATAGCTATATCAAACCTTGATATGAATCAATTTCCTCTCCAATCCAATACTATAGTTAAAATTTGTAACGGTCCATTTGGGAAAAGGATTTTATAAACACCATGTATAACGACTATAGTCTGTGATACGCATAACCTTCCGTTTCGTTCCTACAAAAGTAAATACCTTAATCTTCATGACAATCATGACATTCTCAAACATTTACTCTTAACAAGAGCGGTGCAAATGCTAAGATTTCATCATGATCGTAAATATCTCGATGGAAATAGGAGTAAGATTCCCCAAAGCGATGTGTACAATCGACTAAGCTGACAAAGAATATAATATTGTAGTTAAAATAAGAAAATTGGTAATAACCTTCGGTTCAACCGGAAGTGTTTAATAAGCGAAAATATTTTAAATTAATAGGTGCGATGTTATAACTGCCTATTCCAAAATGTCAGAACTCCATTCATAATAGCATCGTTAAAACTTGTAACTAACGAGTTTCGTGAAATAGCCTGTATATGTGAATATGCGCTGTTCTATATTAAACATTACCATCTTTTTCCCAAAAGCTATCGAAGAAAGTTAATACACGCTCAACGAATATTTTTAAATCCTATCTGTGATATTTAGCCTAAGCTGTGTGTTGTACAATTTCTAACATCGATTTATTCATATTGCAGGAGGCATATACTACATCATATCAAGATCCCTCGGTCCGGAATTCGGCGCGTCTGTTGGTATAGTATTCGCTATTGCTAATGCCGTAGCAGCGTCAATGAACACAATTGGCTTTTGTGACAGTCTTAACGATTTACTAGCAAGTTATGACACCTACATCATAGACGGTGGAATCAACGATGTAAGGCTTGTCGGTGTCATCGCCATTTTTGTCATGATCCTTATATGTGCGGTTGGCATGGAATGGGAAAGTAAAGCACAAAACTTTCTGATAGCCATAATTGTAGGAGCTATGATAGATTTCCTTGTTGGTACAGCTATTGGACCCTTAAATGATGATCAGCGCGCTAAGGGATTTGCAGGATTCAGTAGTAAGTAACTAATAACAATAATTACTTTAGTAATACAATATTTAAGTAAGCAACTTTGATTATTTTGTACTAACTTACGTAACAAGCCAGTAAAATTATTGCTTACGGTGGAGTTGTAGAAATTTCGGTAACCACATCGAGACTAATGATGTTGCGAGTCGAATATTTCATTAACTCGTGCAACGCGATAATATATGAGTGGGGTACCACATTCATATCGGCCTTTATACGAAAAATATTTTTAACATAATCCTGTATATTATTACATATTTTGATAATGCGCGCTAAATAAAGGCAAGTTAGTGTTATGTTTCCTGTATCAGTAGTTAAACAATAACAGTTCTGCAACACTTTCAAAGTCACTCGTGTTCAAAATGATGGCACCATTTTCTAAGATGGCGGCTCCATGTTTCAAAATGGCGATAAGATGGGGCCATCGTCTGCGATTCGCAGCATAATTCGCGTCTTCGTTCACGGCATACTTCGCAGTTGATGATGTAATAGTCTTACCTCGTTATTTTGTACATTCTTTTTTCTTGGAACTGCTGACGTAGTAGCCTAATGATATATTAGTTATTGCATTCTTGGAAGCAATACTGTAAATTCAGAACCTAATTTAATGACATGTTTAGACATGTTTATTTAGATGATTCAAAGAGAAACTTTTCTTGGAACCAGCTCTTTATCATGTCAGTGCCCTTATTCATTACTCTATCTACTTGTACTAGTGGTAGTGTTATTCCTTCAACTGTCTTCACAACATATTACTCGTAAGTATTTTCCTTTAGTTTTTATATTCACTTAGTTTTAGTTAGTATTTGTTTTACGCTTTCTTTATATGTGAATACTTTAAGTAAATATTAATTTATATTTATGTTTTTCTATATTAATTGCTATTATTTTAATTTAAAAGCTTTCATTGTTTTAAATTGTAATATTTAATGATGATTATAACGATTCGAATTTCTGCTTTTAAAATGGCCTCAGGAAGTAATGACACTAAGATACCAACAGACGAAAAGTTATGGGAGGCATACGATAGTGACATACGGAGGACAATAGAGGAGGATGGAGCGAGTAGTGTACGAAGGGCATTGAAATGCAAGTCGAAAAAATATCAATGAATTTGAAGTCCATATTTCAAAGAATGGAGAATTATCCAACATCGCAAACATTACTGCTCAGGATATTACATATACCGGAAGGCGTTTGGTTTTATTTTGTTAATTATTCAGATTGTTTGATTAGGTATTATATGCAAATACTAAACGTTTATACAATCTCTAATTTACGAGTAAGATGTCTTTAAGTTAATATATTGTTTTATTTAATTATAAATATCGTCCCCAAAACTTATGAAGGTAAATAGTATTTTTACACTGTTTGATATAATCTACTGTGCTTATTTTTAACTTTAATAGATGAGCAACGTTTATCAAGTAACCGGAAGAATACATTAAATCGTAGACACTACTCCGTCATATCTTTATTGTTGATGACGAGCAACTAAATTAGGATAACAGGAAAAACGCCGCTATAGCACAATTGCATACTATATTTTATGATTTTGAGGTGATCTTAAGTTATTGTTAATAATACACACCTGAACTTGTTTAAACTTTGTTATTCAACAAAGATGAACTATTGCACATACATTATGTTTTAATCTGAAGACATAGACATAGACATAAACATAGCATCTCTATGTCGTTTTGTACACCTTTAATGGACGTCAGAAGCCTGCATCCTCTAATTCATAGAGTTTCTGATGCAAGCTGCCCCAGTACACAGAACAGGGAACTTGGACAACTGCGAGCTAAAAGTAGAAGGCTGTTTAGCAAAACCAAAAACTTAAAGTTCGAACACCAATGGGAGATGTACAGACAGTTCATAACTACAATTCCGAAATAAGAAACGCCAAGAGAAAAACTTGGTGGAGCTTCTACGAAGGCATAAATAATACGCCAACAGCAGCCCGTCTATACAAAGTTCTCTCAAGTATAGGGAACCTGTATCTCATCTACCCTGCATAATTTTTGTTTTACAATCAACTCTAATGTTGGCAAAAAATACATTTCTCAAAAACGGCATGAGTTAGGTAAAGGAAACAACTCGCCTTTATTTAGCGTGTATTGTCAAAATATGCAATAATATACAGAGTATTTCAGCTAAATTTTCACAACTTTGATATCTAACTTCTTTTGAGTTACCCAGTTGCCCCCAATGACAACCTTCAATAAATAAACACCCTTAAATAAAAATATTTTTAAAATATATTATCGTTTTTCCCACATAAGTCGACGCGAATGTGGTGCTCCACCCTGTTATTTTATCAACTCAAGTCGTAAACCTAATTACAATTCGAGTCCAACTTTGATTCGTTGGCACGATATAAGTTCTTAGTCGGTTTCGTTTCGAATTACAATTTCGACTTAACCGACACATAAGTCGACATTCAGAATATTTTACCCCATGTCGATAGGTTTTCACAAAACCACCGGCAACACTAGTCTCGCAATAACTAAATATGTTTATAGTAGGTACACACATCTTTAATTTGGTACTTCAAAATTACCAGAATATTGTTCTAAACTTTCTTCATTAATTGTCGCTTAAGCTTAGTATTAACAACCACTCTTTTCACAGCATCAGAGCTATGCCTGTCAATTAAGTTATCAACCCCATGAATCGCTGACTTACTGTGTTTTAACAAGGAATAACTTTATCCTGTTGATCTAAAGAGTTCTTTAAGGTCTGTCTCGCTTAATGAAAAACCCCGATCGCGACATACAGCTGTCGACTTAACTAATGCAGTTCTTCTTCTGATGAATAGAGTGGACGGTATATGAACTCGAATTCGTGAATGTTTGCCATTGCGATCACTGAAGTTTGAAACGGTGTGTTGTCTTGATGGAGCAAAACTTTCTTTTTTCGTAAAATGTGGCTGCTTTTCGAAAATTTCTGCCTTTAGCTCATCAAATAATGATGTGTAGTATGGCCCCATTATTGATAGTCAAATGAACTCATCGACATCTTTTACGAACAAAAAAAAAACAATCGCGATCACTTTTCCGGCCGGTGGAACGGTTTTCACCTTTTTCGGAGCTGATTTACTTTTCGCAGTTTATTGTTTTGGCTGTGCCTTGGCTTCAGGAGTGTACCGGTGTACTCAAGTTCATCTACAGTTATTAAGTTAGAATGTGCGGCTAACTTTTTCATGCTAAAATCTTTAGTTATACGACAAACACGTTCTTTCGAGATGTCCGCAGCCTCTGTTATCTCCCTATCCCTAATTCGACGATCATCTAACACCACTTGATGAACTTTTTCGTCGTTATCGATAATGGTTGCAGTTCATCGTCAACTAAGTTGGTACGATCACGTTTAAGTTCCGTTTCCCAAAGATTCACTGTAGCAAATGATGGCGCAAGGTTCCCATAAACAGCGTCCATTTCGACTTTAGTTTGCTTAGAGGTATTGTCTTTTAAACCCAAGAATTTAATGACGGGTCGATATTCGATTTTTTCCGTTTTTGCAGAAACACTAATATTGACTGACCCGGCTACGGCTAAAATTAACGCCATTTTCATGTAAAGGCCTGAAACTTTTCAGACTACCGCCCGATATGATCTTAAATCTTTTAATAAAAACTAACTGCTCGTCAACAACTTTCTGTGGCTCTTCTTCAACAACTGTATCGAAACAGTTGATGTATATCCACCACGAATGTTGTTTTTATACTTGCGAACTGTTTCTCTAACTATATGAAGCAGAAGTTTGCATTCGCTCTCATTATCAGCTATTTTACTAGTGAATTGATAGTGAGGTAACTTTGGTTCTGGAATCAAAGTAGCCCGCTAACTTTGTTCAAACTTATCATGCAGAAAGTTTATTGCTTCAGTAGAAACGAAAACCAATAAAGGATAATTTCTTCAGACAAAAGTTAGGATCAATAGGCTTTCCAATAAAAAATATCATAAAAGTTATTTTAACGCAACAACCTCTGGAAATAGAACGTAGAAGCTAGCAATTCCCTTCACTTGATGCCAAACTTTTCGGCTATTGCCAAATGTAAACTCCTGGCAGCAGTTAAATATCTTACAATAAAGGTGATAAGAAAAGAGAGAAAGCCTTGGCTTTAATAAAATTGTAAAACTTTTGTAAAAGAGGACAAACACAAGGTCCAGCAATCAGTACCGATGATTTTTAGTTGGCTATAGATCGAAAACTAACAGATAGCTAGTTGTCAGATATACGTTATTTTGTACCAATTGTCAGCTACTTAAGTTATAATGGCTTGCTTTACGTTAAATTAGCGAGTATTCGCTGTTGAAAAGTTTTGTCAAACACAAAGCGAAGACCCTTTAAGCATGAATTTCAAGAAAAAATGAAAAAGACGTCAGTGAAAACGTAAAAAAAGTGGACATGGTAGCAAATAGACGTAACAGTAATATATTAAACAGTAATATATTAAGCTAACTGTTGCCAACCAACTTTCCCTCTCCTGAAGAAGTCCCATACGATTGTGGGCGAAACGTCGAGTTTTATTTTAACAAAAACAACATGACACGGTTCAAACCCGGAAAATGTTTAGTTTCAGTAAGTTAGTTTCAGTCCTTTCCGATTGAGTACGTATCACAAGCATACGATCCGAATATATAGCCAATAGAAGCAGCAGTAAGTCGTTTCCGCTTCTTGAATTCAAAAACGTGAGGGTACAACAAACAAAGAAAAATAAATGATGGTGATATCTTAGAAATATTATCTAAATATACAATCTGTACAAATAGTATAGTAATTACCGTATATAGACCACCATCCGGAGACGTCAATATTTTCTTGGATATATTAAATTCGGTGTTAACGAATATTTCAGAGTCCTTCAAAACAGCTAATGTATACCTGGTTAATTTCTACAAAGAGAGCAGAAAAAGAACACAGATTCTTGAAGTCTGCAACTGCTTTGACTTGTTTTTTGCTTTAAAGGACTACTCTAGGATAGGCAGACACGAAAAAGTTGTATAGACGATATATTTACAAATAATCCAGATATAATAGATACAAGAACGGTAAAAACACACATGATCACATGGCACAACAAATTCGAGTACGTATTAACTTGCGCCTAAAAATAAATCCTAGCAATAGTAAAAAAGCTATCCAATTTCGAGATATAAACAAAAACGGTATTGAAACATTCAAAAATATGTTACTTACCTTTAGGTGGAGTGACATCACAAATGATTGCGCACAACAGCAGTATAGTAATTTTCACAAAGCTGTATTGGAAATGTATTATCGATGTTTTCCTCAAAAAGAGAAACGTATTTCAGTAGAATCAAACATTAAATGGAAGAAGTCAGAAGTGATACTCGAAGCAAAAACAAATTAGACGGTATGTATACTATTGCCAAAGTGAGAAATGACGTTGAAGCTTATCAAGCATACAAAGACTATAAACAATATTATATAGAATTAAACAAAAAAAAACAAAAACATAATGAGCAGATTATTTTTAACGCTGAAAATCAACACCGAGCTATCTCGCAAGTAATAAATAAGGAATCTGGTAAAAAAACATAAAGATTGTGGTACGACTAACACGGTTCTCATTCCAGATGTATTTACTGATTATTTTGGTAGCATCGGAAAAACTGAAGCTGATGACAATTTCAATAGTCTGGGCTACAATTTTTTTCTAACGAACGGAACCATGCGCCCTCATAATTCTTGCTTTTTTGAACTTGTTACCATCGGTGAAATTCAAAGCACTATCTACCTTCTAAAAAATAAAAGAACCAGAGATGTGTATAGATTTCGATGTTGGAGTGTTAAAGCGGGTAGCCATTGAGATTTCTGTACCTCTAATGCATGTAATAAACACATGCATTAACCAGGGAATATTCCCGAACGAGCTTAAGTTAGCTAAGGTTGTTCCTATCTATAAAGCTGGAGAAAAGAACAATAAAGAAAACTACAGACCTATCTCTTTGTTACCTATTATGTCAATGGTGTTCGAATCCATCATAAGGAAAATAATACTACCGTTTTTTGAAGAAAACTTCAGAAAATGGAAAAGAAATGACCTTTGACCGTAATGAATACAACAGATTGCGTTCTATAGTAAAACGTGAAACGCGTATTGCTTATAAAAACTATCAATCCGCAATGCAATCTAAAATTATTAGCGACCCGCAGATGTTCTGAAAATACAATGTAGATAGGAGAAATACTAGAATACCTGGCTGCATGTCAAGCAACAATCAAGAACTTACGAAACCACAAGACATCGTTGATGCCTTCCCAGAAATTTTCTCGAATTACTTCCATTCCTCGTCACCGGTTGCCTTCACTTTCAATAACACACCAAACTGTATATCACTTTAAGAATTTTCTGAGCGAGGAATGTTTTGTAGCATGACGAAGCTTAATTCCACTTTCGCATCCGGTCATGATGGTATACCTAGTTTCGTTGGAAAGGATTGTGCAAGAGTATTGTGTGAGCCGTTAACAACTATCTTCAATTTGATTATAAGAACTTGCTTGTTTCCCGAAACATGGAAAATTAGTAGAGTCAAGCCTGTGGGATAAAGCTGACATACATAACTATCGACCAAATAATATGATTAACAATTTCTCCAAGGGATTTGAAAGTTGTATAATCAATTGTTCAACAAATGTAAACATCAGTTTCATCTGCAACAGCATGGTTCTTAGTGGCCGATCTACTATAACTGATCTAGTAGAAATTACACTATACATCAGCAAAGCTATGGACACAAGGAACCAAGTTGACGTCATTTACACTAATTTCACGAAAGCTTTCGACTCTATAGATCACTTTATACTTATATCTAAATTTGATGCCTTTAGTTCCTCTGGTACTTTTTTGCAACTTATATCTTCGTATCTAACTAATAGATCACGCTACGTTTCCTACAATTGATTCAATTCGAGGCATTACACACCATCCTCTTACATAGCACAGGGAACAAATCTCCGTCCCTTCTTGCTCAATATATTAATGATTTTCTTGAAACATTGAGCTGTAGAGCTCTGGCATATGCAGATAATTTCAAGATTTTTACAAGAACAAGGACACTAGACGATTGCAGGAATCTGCTAGAGAAACTTCAGAACATACAAAGTTGGTGCGACCGTAATAGAATTAGTCTAAACATTAACAAATGTGCGACAGACCACAACACCCATTACTTTCTCGTACGCAATAAATGAAATCCTTATACCACGAGTGAAAATATTTAAAGACTTGAGTATTTTGTTTGACTCATACTTACGTTTCAATGACCACATCCGTGATATTTGCGCATCAACCAATAAAGCCTTGGACTTTATTATGAGATCCTGTAGACAATTTACTAATTCTGCAACTTTGAAGTCTATATTATAAATAAATTGGAATACGCTAGCGCAGAGACGATTTTTAAGTCATTTAAGTGTGATGGTTCGTACTCAGAGAGAAATATAGATTATGGCAGTTCCTTGGATCGGCATTCCTTGGATACAGTTGATAGCAGAAGAGAAAAACAAAGCCCCGAATTTCTAGTACAGCTGATCCAAAATAAAGTTGATTCCCCGTCTTTGCTAGCTCAGATAAATTTTGTAGTGCCAACACATTTAACGCGGTCTTTTGATACCTACGGCAAGAACCAACACATTGTTGAAGGCTTCTTTGTACCGCATGACTAGTAATTGCAATAAACTTTATGCGGATCCATTTTTCTCATAACATATTATTATTTCATACGTGACATCATTGCTGAACCTAGTATGTGTCGTTTCTATCTTTGCATTTCACTTTCCTTTCGCTGTTTCAATGTTTACGTTATTATTTTTTTTATATTTATCTATGTTTATTTGTCCTGTAAGTGAAATTAATCTGTTGGACAATAAAGAACATCATTATTATTATTACTAAATTGCAATTGTTGAATTGCAAATTGTTCCTATTTGTGAGTTGTTGCCTTAACATTTCTAACAATTCAAGGTTGTTAAGGGAATTGTCTTTATTCGCTATATACAAAACGGTAGAATTATCCTGAACGTTAAATATATGGTTATTATTCTTTTCTTTTCTCGTCTTCATTATGAATAACTCGAACAAAATCATTGTGGACTTTATAGTTGCATCTTCCACATCCCTAATGCATTAGTTTAAACTACAAAAGTGCACATTAACGCCTCCTATTCGATACTACTTCAACGTGGTTGAAACAAGTTCATAGTATCGATTCTTTTAGTCTTTATGATGTATACGCAAATGTGTTATGTAAATATGATTACATTCGAACATCTCTTGAGAAATTAGATCATATATGTATTAAAAAACGCGCAGAACCTATACATTAAGGTAATTGCGTTTATTAAATTTAATTAATGTACACAGTAAGGATTCCAACATTACCATAAACGTAAATCGTCAGAATAACTTATGACTTTTGGTTTCTATGAAAACGAAAAGATCTTGCATTATATTTTTAGTATGTTGCACATGTAATTACTACCATTTCGTATGATTTCCTAAAATTCGTAAATGACACGAAGAGTTGGTATCCGGAAATCAGTAAATAAGGCGAAATTGTTGTGAAAACTTCCTAATTAGATCGCTTCTATGCTGCATTAATTTCCTTTTGTACAAATAAGGCAAAGATTCGGTACCAATATTACCGGAACTGTAATAATCGATATCTAGGGAGTTTGAGATATTTGAAATTTGCTAGTTACTCCGTATACCTTATGTCTTTGAGTACATCTACCATTAATAAAGCCAAAGATTTTCCTCTTCTACTGAAAACGTATTGGCAACCACGCTACAGCAAATGAGTCTAACCAAAACAAAAACCCACGATATCGAATTACTGCAACTGGCGGACAGAATGCAGCATTCATAATCATGGAGCGTAAATCGACATACGCCGATCGCTTTAAGGACGCTTTCCTTGAAAATGAAATAAAACTATTTTTGTAAGAAAATATACAATACATTTCCATAGAGATTTTAAACGAGTTGATGGAATTGTTAAATGCAGATATAAATAAATAAACAGGACAGTCATACTTACTTTGACGTCTGTCTTTGTACTGGATGTAGTTCTATATGTTCACAGTAGTAGCACCAAATTTACTCCAAATGGGCACAGCTACACTTATACACGATTTTCGAATATCCCACCATAGACTGGAGCGCACACAATACTCAATTGTAATGTATTGTATGTGTGTTATTTTTCATTAATTGTATCTAATCGTTACTTTTACTGTTTATATCCGTTACTTTGAATTCGCTATTTTTGTTACTTCGATTCTACTGTCGAAAAAGTTACTGTATCCATAATAGCTTGAGTCGGAGCGCGCCGGTACCCGGTATCGTCATTGGAGATGTACAATTTCGTTACTTTCGTTACCTTTGTCGAGGTTGTTGATACATATCGGTAATAGTTACAATTGGAGCTCGATGCTACCCGGTATTGTCGTTACTGCTTGGCTTCGAAGTTCCCAACATAGCTAAGACAACATTAAATGCATTGAAAGCAATATTCATAAAGCAAATTGTAATATTTTAAACTCTTGTAACTATTTTTTACTGAAGTTTCATAGGCCTTGGCAAAATTAGACAAAATCGAGATTGGTCTATAATTATCTACTAGGTTCTTCTCTCCCTTCTTAAAAACTAGAATTACTCTAGCCCGCTCCCAAAAAGAGGGGAAGGTACAGGTCCCAATGGAGCAGTTAATTATAGTAAGACAGGTTCGGTAAGAATATGGCAAGCACTGCGTACAACGCAATTGGGAATTAAGTCATCACCAGCACTGTAATTATGAGGAAATCAAGACATGATGTTAATGAGAGCTGTTACAGAAACAACAGATACTGTAAGAGGAACACAACTGGTATGTGTGTCCTCATGATCAACTTTACCACAAAGAAGGTAAGAGGAACTGAATTTATGAGAAAAGGCGTTGACAATGACAGATTCCAGGTACGAATCACTGTAAACTAATGTTTTTAGGAGTCTTGTGGAACATTGCTTTGTTTGAAGAAATTTGAAAATTGTCTTAGGATCATTAACGACTGTTGTTTCTACATGATTAAGATATTGTGTCTAAGCCAAAGAAATTGCATACAAATTTTTCGGAGCCGTTTAAAATGATTCAGATAGCATACATTTTTAGTAAATTTCCATCGACGTCTATAATACCCCTTTAGTTTCACCAGTGAACCAAGGTGGATAACGTGATTGAATATTTTTTTATGCATATTTTGGGACACAAGAATCATACATAATACAGTATACAGTGTATTACAAAACAATTGAACAGCGAGATCAACATTATGCACATCCCTTAAAAAAGACCAAAACACAGATGCAAGCTCGCGTAGAAGTTGTATAATGTTAGATTTTCGAAAATTGTATGTGATATTGGCAATTGAAGGAAAACATGAGGATTTTGAAGAAGATGAAGGAAGTGAAACATTAATAGATAACGGAGGATGATAACGATCAACTGGTACAAACGGAAATTCTTGGAGTGAACATTAGAGACAATCTAGTCAAGATTATATTAATTAAGATAAAATACACATTACATAATATTGACAGTATGAGCAATTAGTTTACGCCACATAATTGGTACAATAATTATATAATAATGATGTTCGTAGTATACCTCGTAAGATAAAAGATAACGGATAAAATTTGTTCATTTTGTAATGCACTTGATTCTGCGACTGTCTTGTTAACTGAAACATAATGAATTTATAATGAATTTAATACAATTCCTGTGGATACGTCCTGCGTGGTGCCCTTGTTGATATTGAGTGTTGTAAGCTCTGGATAGATTTCACTCGTGTGTATATACAGTCAACATCAATATTTCTAAATTTCTGTTGGGTAAAGAAGTAATTCTGTAGAGAATTCGATGTACCACTGATTAACAATGATTCTAATGATAGGAAATCTACCACTCTTCATCAATTTGTGGAAGCTCTATCTGTTCGACAGTTGAATAATGTTACCGACATGAACGGGAAACTGCTTGATCTGATCTGCACAAACATAGACTTTTGCGACCTCACAGTTGACAAAGACACTGCACACTTTTATAAGACACCTAGGATTATCAATTTTGGTATCAATGACAATTTCAGATATTCATTTAGAAGAGCGAGCTTACTTTGGTTGTATGATATGTAGGCGGAATTCATGCTGCAATATGACGACGTTGGTTTGGCAGTTCACTTATTTTACAGGAAACTTTATTCTCAATCGCTCTGTACTGTTAATTCGTACTATACTGATTCGAGTTTACTATACTGACAAAATCTAAGAGCTCCTTTGAGTTAAAGAAATTTATTTTGAAAGATGGGAACAAACAAGTGCTATATACTTTATAACGAGTATCATCGTATATTGCTTAAGATGCGATGCGCTTATAGTGCGTGAATTGAAGAAGTTAAAGCAGGAATTGTAGACAATCCTATATATTTTGGCATGGCTTCTAGGTATTTAAATGTTAGGTATTATTTTATTGCATAACAGAAATCTGAAGAAAAGAACAAGATTCAATTAGAAGCCACCTCAGCAAAACAATTCTGTTTCGAGGACAATAAAGTATTATTAAGCATGTAATTTGCAATAGGTTTCATGCTTATTCATATTATTTACACCTCAAGCGTTTATACATATGTATAGATTCCATTTTTTAACCTATTGCTTATAGGTATCTATTTTTGTATTTCTTATTCTGTACTGAACAATTACTAAGAATTTAATCAAATAAATAATAACTTTGCAAGTTTACATTACTTAAAAATTTACATTACGCCGTTGGCATATCGTTATGGGTATTGCTTTAATAATAGTAATAAATTTATTTTCAATTAAAATATTAAATATATCGTCCGTTTGTCCAATAATGCATAAATAAAATATATAACATTTATAAACACAAAATATCAAAAATCCTTCATACAAATAAATAAATAGACACAAACGCAACAGTCTAAAAACCACATAAACAAGACTGCGCGAAAACTGGAATCTAGGCGTCCGTCTACTGTCTTGTGTTATAAATTCATGTACACTATAGCATTTCATATCATTCAGTTTTTTTCTTCTCTATATACGCACACATCTCTTTTCCATTTCAAGCTGTCCAGATGTAAACAATTTTATCAAATAACTAGAGGCAAAACACAAATTCCTATAGGTGCTTCCATGACAACACACCGTGAGAGAAGAAAGGCAGATACGACCATATGCGTGGTATTGATTCAAATGCCATCGCTTTTCTCTTACTTAATGAAACCAATATAGCTATTCGCAACTTACATTCGATACGATAATTTGCTTATCCTTACATACTTTGAATCGAGGAATCTCTAAAGATTAGACGAACGCGTGGCTAAATAAATAAACACTGACAGTGGAGATGCGCTTGAGTAGGTATCATCGTAAGAATGTAAAGATTTTGTGTGAAGCTAATGTATAATAGTAATTTGTATTTTCCTTGATGGTGTTAATATTGAAAATATTACTGGGTTTATTGTATGTTTAGGTATTACAAAAATGTAGTAGTGGTTGAAGTGATATGAATAATAGTAAATATTAGAAACGTTGATGCAAAACTTTTAAATATTCCCAACAATGTCAATTTAACAGATTTAATCGGTAAAGCAAAATTGATATATTGTTAGAGGTGTCCATATTTTGGGACTTGTTATGGCTAGGTCAGATAAAACTAGGAAAAAATGATCTTTATCTACACAAAACGCGCGATTAGGGTGGATATTGTCTAGACCGTTGACATTTCAAACCAACCAATAAAACAAATCACTTCATCATGAACTTCGGGACACACCTAACTCGTAAAAAGACTTAACGAAAAGAGAGCTTCAAAATTGTTAATCCTTACGTTCTAGAATAAATTAGTTTTTGTGATAAAACATCACTCAAGCGAACCAATCGAAAATTGTTTAATATACGTCACGTTACGACCTCTATTACGAAGAACAGAAAATAGACTGCAAAAAATTATTTCCTTAAGAAATTTTAGTAAAGTATAGATAAATGGAGGCAAAGACATTTATGCAGAATCTTCCCGAAAATTATCGAAGCTGTGAATAGGTTAAAAGAGCAGCAATATCCGATAAATAAAAACTTAATGTAGTTAATTCGGACTGTGCAAAACGGGTTGCCTAGCTATGAATCATATTCTAAGCCCATCGGGCAAAAAGTTCGTAAGGTAATCGTGATACAGGTGGCCGCAAAATTGCGCGTAACACAATTTCAGGTTTTCTAATTTAATATTAGGCCCGGTTTCGTTTATATGTGGTGTGCTACATTTGACGGTTCTATCCTTTCGTATCTATAGTACCTAATGTGCTCATTTAATTTGATGTTTATCGCTCTTTTGACCAATATAAGCTTTGTCATAGTCACTACATGCGTTTATAAATTCCCGACCTTTTCTTTATGTCCAATTTACCTTTCGGATTACCAAGAATATTTTTGAGGGCAGTTCGCGAGTCTAAACATACGTTGAATGAATATCTTGACCTCTGAAAACTTTACTAGATAATAGCTTTCGATATGCTACGGAAGGGAAACTTCACAAATTTCTTATCGCAAAATTCTGTCGGGATTAAGGTCGTAGAATTTTTTACTTGAAAATAATTTTGATTCATGAAAAGCGAAGCTAGTTTTTTATATTCTTCAATTCTGGCTGCATCAGATTTATTAAGTTTTAAGAACGGTGGTTTCTTGAATTGATACGTTAGGAAAGGGAGAACAAATATCAAACGACACCAAAATGTTCCCATCTTCTAAATGAATATGATTTTCCTTATTTACTGAATCTAGTGACTTTTCTACTTCTATACTATGTCTATTTTGATGGATAAATTTTTGTATTCGTTTAATAGCCATTTGGACAATCTGTACGTATGTGAGTCTATACCTGAAACTATCGGTTTCACAGATTTTCCCGATTTGTGGATTTTTGGTAGGCAGTATATTTTTGGAACTGTGTTTTTAGTTTTTAGTGTTCTTAGTACTTTATGAATGGAACCATGAGAAATGCCTGTTTTCCAAACAACATCATTAATAGAAATTGTTAGGTTCGCTTCAAAAAATCGTGACATATTTATTGTACTTTCTTAATTTAATACAGGAAAATTGCTATATACTTTCTTAACATTTATAAGGCTTCCGTTCACTAACAATTTCCTATTTAACTTCGTAAAAATCTGTTTGGAAGGAGCTTCGAGTCCTGGGGGAAGTCTGACTTGTTCCCTACGAGTAGCAGTTGCACTTTTATCAGGCAACAACATATAAAAACGATAACATTTAGCTTCATGAAAAGCACATAAATGCGGATATGCAAAGGTTCGTAACATGTCAAAATGAATATTATTTATTTACATAGCACATTATGACCCCACGAATATTTATATATTGTGTCAAATAAATCGGAAACTACTGGATAAAAATATAAACTACAGATGCTACTGAAATAAGAAAAAATGGTATCCAACTACTGAGAAATATACACGGTGTTCCTTTTTAAAATATAGAGGTTTTCTATACAAGATATTTCATGAAATTCGTTACTCAGAAGTTTTAATGAATGTAACTCTGAAATCTTGCACCGCTCTTGTTGAAATTAAATATTTCAGAATGTCACGGAGATTAAGGTATTTAGTTTTGTAGGAACGAAGTGAAAGGCCATGTGTACTACACCTTATCACTATCGTTACTAAATTTTATACAGGGTGTTTATAAACTGTTTCCAAATATATATAGTTTCAAACTAAAAAACTTTTTTTTAAATGAACCATGATATAACTACACTACACTATTGGACAGGAAAGGAAACTCCGCACAAATTTATATTAGAGTTTGGTATTCCTATTTGTAATAATTTTCAAGATATTAACGGTCCTTTTTTTAAACTGCATATAATGGACAAAATAGTGTGTATTCAACGAGTGGAATAGTGTGCATTCTGTAAAATTGAAAGGCCGGGACCTTTTAACAACTACTTGACAGCTATTGATGTTAGATATTCAAATAATTATAATCTCCTAATTTCATTACACCTCTGTAAAACATTAACCTATACTATATCGGCCTAATTCCAATACCCCGTGTGTATTAGAAATTGCTCGCACCTATATTTTTTACATTTACTTTTTGCAGCTACGAGGTACTAGAATTAGACCGTCGATATGCAGTTTAAAGAATCATAATTGAAAATATCCATATTTGGACACAGTTTTTGAACAGTCTGTACAAAATTTAGTAGCGATAACAATAAGGTGTGGTACGTACGACCTTCTATTTCGTTCTTACAAAGGTAAATACATTAATCTTCATGACATTCTCAAATATTTAATTTCAAGAGCGGTGTAAGTGCTTCCATTTTGCATTTTCCGGTTCAATCGGAAGTGTTTCGTAGGCAAAAATATTTTAAATCAATAGCTCCGATGCTATAACTACCCTTTCTAAAATTTCATAGTTTCATTCATAATAATAACATTAAAACTTCTAACTAACGGGTTTCGTGAATTACTCTGTATATCTTGTAAAATGAACAGTCATTTGTTTTGTTCTAAACACTAATAAAAACCTTGTATATAACCCTGCAATTTGGTTTCTGGTTCATTTTGAAAAATCAATGAGTTATGAGTAAAGTTCGCCACTTTTCGTGCGCTTCACGAAACTAGCAGCAACTAGACAGACACGTGTTTATTCGTCTCATAAGAATGGGTTGTTGCCTACTAGTTTCCCCGAGAGTCGACAAAACACGAGTCTGTCTAGTCTCTGCTAATTTCGTAAAGCGCACGGAAAGTGCTTGGCGAACTTAGTTATGAGTTATGACGTATGAAAACGTTGTCAAGATACAATGATAACGCTGTACATTTATTATCAACTGATACCTATCAATATACATATATGTATATTAGAAATATATTCTATGTGTTCTATGTATTTTATTTTCAGCGGAACTTTTCCGGGAAAATTTAGGAAACGCTTATCGTACGCAAGATAACGTTGTGTACAATTTTTTCCAAGTATTCGCCATATTCTTTCCTTCAGTTACTGGAATTCAAGCTGGGGCGAATATATCCGGAGACTTAAAGGTACTAATATAAGTAAGTGTGCAATCAGACATTTGTAAATCTTAGTTTCTTTAGGATCCCGCATCGGCCATACCAAAGGGAACCTTACTATCTGTGCTGATTTCGATGATATCGTACATCACATTTGTAATATTTGCCGGAGGTGCAGCTATGCGCGATGCAAGTGGAAATGTGACGGACCTTTACAATGGCACATTAACAGACTGCGCAGCAAACTATAGCTGTCAATATGGACTGTTTAATAGCTATTCAGTGCGTAAGATTTTGTAAACTGTAGGTTTAATAAACAAATGATTAATTAAAGAAGTAAGGTTCTTTAGAACTTCATGAGGAGTACAACTAGACTTATGAAAAAATGGTTACAATAAAGTACCAAATCAAAATTTATTTCACTTACAATGGATAATTTAAAACAGCAAATCTAATCTTCGATTAGTCATCATAATAAAATAAATGTAAAAAGCTTTAGCATATTCAAATAATATCAAATTAACATTTCAACCTTACTTGGCAGGGGGAGAGAAATGATTTCAATTTTAAACACACAAAATTGAAAACATTATTACCAACTATTACAAAAACGATTAAGAAATGAAAAGAAAACAGCTGACCAGAAACAAGGAATACAAGGTTTTGCAAAAAAAACCACCTCTTCCTTATTGTGCTGTAAAATACAGCAACATGGTTTTCTTCGTGTAATCAGCTTCGTCCATTGCTACCCTTGTCATCTTGAATAAAGTATAAATTGGGATGTTCTTTCAGGGATTCTTTTATTTTAAAAAAACAGGACCGGTAAAAGTTATAATTGCGATTCGGTGAAGCCGGCAATTAGAGACGCATGACATTACCGACATTATCAGGAATTTCACCAATAATACTCTTTACATCTGCAATGGATCGTCCAATATTGAGATCTCTGCCAACAGCAGACCCCAAATTTGGGTCCAAGAAAGAAAAAGCGAAACGTCGGTTGCAATATCAACGCTTAATATGTTTTTAAACCATTTAGTATTATTAACAAAAAATGTGCCCCTAGGCAGAAGATTACGCAACCTATCATCTACCTATTTAAATAGTAATTTGTTTCCTAACGTTGTAATGCGCTAGACTTTCCTAATTCTATATATTTAATAAGATTATTATTTCAACCACCACACTGAATTAATTGCTGAACGTATCTTCTTTTATAAAACAACCCATCAAACGGTAGGTGGAATGTAGATAATGGGTGACGCTGAATATTTTAGGTACCTACTACTAACTAAAACTAACTTAATTAAGAAATAACAGAATTATTGTAATTTATTACTCAATATTTTTAAAGTTAGTTTATTTGACTTGCAGTAGTAACAGCAGCAACGTTTTCAATTTTCGTTCTGTTTTGAGACCTTGGGAATACTTCTAAAGATAGAATTAAAGGAATGGATTGAAGATAAAATCAGTATTGGAGACGCAGTTTTATCATTTGTTATATAAAGGTGTGTGTCTACAGATTTTTTCAATATGTAACTAGAAATAGTCGACAAGTTTTCCAATATCGAACGCGTACATCACGAGTCCAAACTTTTTGATACTTTCAGATTGCGCGGCAGAGAATTCTTAGTAAATGTCATCAATATCAATCGTGTTTTTTTTTTATACACATTGAATTCAATTCAGAAGGCACAACAAGCAAGATACAGACCTAGGATGTGATTAGTTGATGAGTACTACAGCGAAATACCATAAACTTTTGATTTTCTAAGGATATTAATTAAAAATAATCCTCTAAAATCTAATTAAGTTATATATACAGTTTCAAATCTATTTGAAGCGAAGAGATTTTCCTTCGTACAAATTATAATGCGATTCCCTGTATTTTGTTGAACATTTACTAATACTTTGGGAGTAATGTTGTGTCTATTATTTATACGTGCTTGGTAACCTACTAGACAATATAACTGTGAAAATGATACAGATGCTGGAATTATACCAAAACAGATAGTTCACATATCCCTACAAGTTGTTCCATTAAAAAAACACGACTTCGATGGCCACCTGTAGACGTTAGTTGATATAAGAAAACTTTTATGTACTGTACCGCTGTAGCACGCAAAACGTTTGATATATCGACCGTGAAAGAAATAGGAGAATTGCGCAAAAATCTCAAGTTATCTCAATTATCTTAAAAATTAAGATAGATGGGTATAGGGAATATTGAAGAAAGTTGACATGAATTGAAGGGAGGCATCCTAAAGCATAATAATATACGGGATGTTCTATTTAAAGAAACTAATCTTGTATTATATGTAGCGAAATCTGAACACCCCGTATATTTAGACCTAATTTAATGTTGTATAGAACTTGTCTCCAAATTCTTTATTTAAAAACTTTCTCCAAATTGCTTAAGAAAGGAATTATCTTCCGTGTACACACCAAGTGGGTATTCTGTACAATAAACTATATTTGCAGAACAACACATAAGTATCGGCACCCTCCGCACCACACAAGTTTAATTTATTATATAGTAATATAATAATTAGTCCGGGACGGCCGTTTCGAGGACACGAATGGTCCTCATCATCAACCGGTGACCGAATGATTCGGTCACCGGTGCGGAGGGTGCCGATACTTATGTGTTGTTTACCATACTACGCCACAGTCCTTGCTATCATTATTTATATTTGCAGAGTTCCCTTTTTAAATGCAATACCTTGCAAATTACCGCTTTCTTAAATACCACTCTTAATTCTTATTGTTTCAATTTCATTCCTCACACTTATCTAGCTTAGTTTTCGAGGTAATTCAAGATTTTTGCAAAATCGTTACGAAATATGATTTATTTAAAAATAATAAGAAAATTCATCTAGATCTTTCTTTAGTGTAAATGTGAGGTTGCTGCTCAAACCGACTACTATTCTGCTGCATACAAAGTTAAAAAAAAAACTTAAAGGGTATCCCTCGTATCTTCATGAATATAAATCGCATAAAAATGAATGTAAACTCCGGCAGCCTTTCATGGAAACTATTCGATATCCACTAAAGTCTTTTGAATCTTTTTTTGTCGAAAACTATCAACTGTAACCAAGTAAAGTTTGTTTTTACAACTTGCGCTTGTCATATCATAAACCACACCTTCAATAATATGTCCACATATTTGTGAACTAATTCGCGTTTAGCGGCTGTTGATTTATACTTGCCAAATATGTTTTAAAACCTTCTGAAACATCTTTGTCTTGCCCACCTAGGTGTATGTAGCTCCTCCCATAAAAGTATTTCTATCAATCGTAATTACTTTAGTCACGACCAACATTCTTGATGATGATCTACCCTACGCTCTTGAACATCATAGTGTAACAACGTTTATTGAAGCAAGAAGTTTGAAGAGATCCCAAATATTGGGATTTGGTTCAAACAAAACAATCTCCATGCAAAGTTTGCAAAAATGAAACTAATGATCTTTTCCCTTAAAAGAGGCGATGGGGTTGATATCATATACAACAACAGTACTGGCAGTAACAAACGAAGTAAAGTAAAGCCGGAAAAAATCATATAGAGGTTGTTGCTTCCAAATTGTCCAGCTTTGTACATGCATTTCGCATAATAAAAATAATGGTTGATGTAAAGGCAACACTATCCAGCTATTATGCTTATCTAGACGCTAGAATACGTTATGGCACCGTATTCTGTAGGTAACTCATTCTACAGTTTCAAGATCCTCCGGCTACAAAAATCTTGTATAAGAAAGATATGCGGTCTGCACAGAACGGGCACATCTGCGAATGTTCTTTAAGCTAAGGGATACTTACCGCACCGGGCATTTTCATCTTTAAGTGTGCTAGTTTTGTAAAGAACAACTTCTCTCTTCCTATTATCAAAGACTCTACATGAATATTGTATACTCCTGAATTCTCCTGAAGATTCCGGACTAGAAGTTGGCTAGTATGAAGATTTAAAACCACCTGCCTGCCAGTTACAAAAATGAATCTTATAATTAATTTAAAAATACATTAAAAAGACATTTGATCCAAAATACTTTTTATTAAGTGTTTTCTTAATTTAGTGTAGCTTTCCATGGAAAACAATTTCACTTACCTCTGTGAAAAAACAAATTGATTAATTTTACTTGAGTTTTCTTTTAAATATTCCTGTTTTGTTGACGATTTTCTTTACTTGTAAGTTACAGAATAACTAATTTGAACATTAGTTGATACCGCCCAATACTGTATATAGATTTATTTAGTATAACACTATGCCCTTCCAATAAAAAAATTAACATGCTAAACAAATAAAACTGTTTTGATAAATTTTTAGTAGGCATTGCAAGAAAATTTCTAATTCTAGGTTATGCAACTTATGGCCAGCTGGGGTCTGTTCATATATGCCGGTTGCTTCGCTGCTACGCTAAGTACAGCTCTGACCAATCTCCTTTCTGTGCCAAGATTGATACAAGCTCTAGGAATTGATAAAATTTATCCGGGCTTAATATACTTCTCTAAAGGGTACGGCAAAGCTGGTGAGCCGTACCGTGGATATGTGCTGACATTTTTAGTATCTAGTGCATTCGTATTAATAGGTATACAGTTATTTATACATATTTAGAATTAGCATTGCCAATTTTTACAACATTGCAGCTGATTTAAACGCCATTGCTCCATTGATCTCTAACTTCTATTTAGCTTCCTACGCCTTAATTAATTTTTGCACCTTCCATGCTGCATTTATTAAGCCGTTGGGTTGGAGGCCAACATTTAGAGTATGTATTATTTTAATTTTCCGATAATGTGGTCTTGCATTTATTTTAATTTCAGTATTACAACACTTGGTTGAGTTTATCAGGTTTTATTATTTGTGTCGCAATAATGTTTCTGATTAACTGGCAGGCGTCCTTAATTACTTTCATAGTGATACTAGGGCTATATCTTGTAGTAATCTACAGGAAACCAGGTAAACATTGGTCTATTCAATTCTATTTACTAACCGAACAGTTAACAATTTTTTCAGATGTAAATTGGGGCTCCACAACACAAGCGCAAACTTACAAGACTGCACTAAGTACTGCACATAGACTAATAAATACAGGAGAACATGTGAAATTATATGAACCGCAGATATTGGTATTATGTGGTGCAACACATGCAAGACCTGCGCTTCTAGATTTTGCAAATTATATAACCAAAAATAATTCGCTCCTGGTTGTTGGTGACATAGTTGAAGTAAGTCAACAAGGATGGATCCCCAACCCTGAAATTTAAAAAATTATGAAGCTTTGGGAACATTTGGGACA
Source organism: Oryctes borbonicus (assembly GCA_902654985.2). Classification (NCBI taxonomy): domain Eukaryota; kingdom Metazoa; phylum Arthropoda; class Insecta; order Coleoptera; family Scarabaeidae; genus Oryctes; species Oryctes borbonicus. The sequence goes on from LR736910.1 coordinate 221,921, forward strand.
TTTACTTTGAGTAGGTGAAATGAATTTTTTAAAATTAGAAATTTTTCATTTTGCCTATACGCATAACTCGCTAACGATAAGAGGTAGAGAAAGTTTTAAGACAAAAATTGATTCTTTGAATGAGTTTTATTAAGCAAACAAGAGAAAAGGTTAATATATCAACATATTTGCATATATTTTTTAGGTGAAGTGGAGAGTTTAAATAATGTCAAGCATAATAATTTTCCTATCCAGTGCACCTGTTTTGTAGTAATGTCAAATTTGTTTCTAGTTACATGTACTGTATTGGTTTCATTAGATTAGATTGTATAGGTTGTCAAAGTAACATTCGACGGGTAAACAGTAAACATGTTTTTGTAAAAAGAATAGAATGAATGAGACAAGGAATTAGTATAGTTCACCTACACCTATACTTTTCTGCAGAAAAAAAAACGCGTAGCACATACCTACCACGATCTATATGTTCCCAAAGTTTCATAATTTTTTGAATTTCCAAGTTCGGGATCATTTCTTGTAAGAAGATATATTCCCGAAGGAATACTGTTGTAATAAAAAATATACGCTATTTTCTTATAGAAAAAGTTGTCACATAAAGTCAGAACCAACAGACGACGATTGGCCTATTCGTGGCTAAATGATCGCAAAATCAAAGCCTTCTACACAATTGTGGACGGCGTGAATTTCGAAACCGGTGCAAAAGTATTGCTACAAAGCAGTGGTATAGGGAAGTTGTCGCCGAATGTCCTCATGATGGGATATAAGAATAACTGGAGAACATGCAATTCAGAGGAACTTATAGCCTACTTTAATGTTTTACAGTAAGTTGTTTATGCCATAAGAAATTTATTGATTGAATTCACATTTGTCAGACAATGTAGTACAAGATT
>LR736910.1:232807-287058 GCA_902654985.2 Oryctes borbonicus
AATTTATTGATTGAATTCACATTTGTCAGACAATGTAGTACAAGATTGCAAACTAGTGCATAGAATTTGTTCGGACACGGGAAAGCGGTCTGGAAATAAATTATAATTCATAATAGGTAGAGCTAGAATTATACGCTCCAAGAAAAATCCAAAATATTCTTGTAAATATACGTCAAAAATGAATAAAATACGCTGTTATCCGAACAAGTATGTAAAAATGCATTTATGCTTTGTTGCCTTACGTGGAATGTAGTAAATAAGAGTATTGCCTTATAGGGACAACGGCAAATAAAAGACATTCTCGATTAATTTTTACAGCACCAACTAAAAATATTTTTTAGAATAGTAATATAATATTAATGTCCAGTGATACACTGTACGCTCCAGGAGAGATGGCGAGCGGTAGGAGTAAATTCGCCCAGCAGTAGATCCACCACTTCTACTGCTGAGAGTTGTAATTGGTTTCACATAAAGTTCCAAGATACCACTGGCGGCACAGACTAATATACATCTAATACTTAATGTATGAATAGGTATTTAAAGATATTTTAAATCCCAGTTCATAGAGTTCATTTAATTACATGCATACATGTAAAAAACAGAACTGAAGTTATCGTCGTTACTGTCACTATCATTATTTACATTAATACTATGATTAAGCTTTCTATCGTTTCATCAACTAATATTTCTCCAAATATTCAGTTTCAATATCAATCACATGTTGACATCTAGAGAAATTCTTGAAAATTCTTCTTCCCCTAATTTACGAACATCCTCTATCTTGAAACTTACGCTTCTTGTTGCGATATTGTTCTTGACGGTAGCCCAAGATTAAGATCGAGGTGATATGGTGGAAGTCTCAAAACTGTGTGTTCTTCGCGTAGCATTTCATCGAATTTATATGTTTTATATTGATCCTTATAGCGTTTAATTAACTGGTATAATTATTGCTTTAACATTCTATTTTTAAAAGGACTCCTTTTTAGCGTTAACCAGCCAATCATTTCGTCTCTTTTACTAATATTTGTTGGGGCATGATTTTTTTGTGTACTACGATAGGGCGTATTATCAATCACAATCATGGAATGTGTGGGTAAGTTTGGTATAAGCCATCTGCCATAGTTTTCTGCATTCTTATCGAAATGATACTCACCAGTTTTAACATCAGAAACGAAGATCAGTAGAGCGTTAGGAATAAAACCTTTCTTGCCCCCTGCGAGCACTGTTATTAGCCTTAAGAAGTATTCTTCAACACTTTTTGTACTTTCGTCACTCCGTATCTTGGAAGATATGATTACTGTGCATGTAAGTCTCGTCAATATATACAAATCGTGTCACGAAAATGTTTAATTTTTTGCAAGTAATCAATTCTTATTCGTTCTATCAATACTCTCCCATTACTCTATGTACATCGGAAGTTAAATCCGAAAACTGTTAACATTCTTCCTCATGATGTGCTTGATCCGTTCTATTCTATTCGTCTTGCGTCTTCTGGCGTAGAACCGATACCGTAACACGTTCTTTAGCATTATTACTTGTTCTATTACATTTCTGTAAATTATGTTTTTGGAAGAACGAATCCAACGATATGACATACGTCGAATATTACCATATGTTGCAATAAAAGTTTTGCTAATCCATCTTTGTTCTTATTCTTATGCAAGGTTGGAAAAACGACAAATTACCTCCTGTGACGCCAGGTTGATTCAAACTTCTTGCTAGATAGCAATTGCCAAACTGTTAAATTTCAATTCTAAAAACGTAAACTATTCCTGTTATTTGCATTCTGCATCTTTTGTATTTTCTAACAAATTTAAACAAACCTACCATAATTAATTAATTGCAATAAAGTTCAATAGAATAACGATATAGCAACAATTAAGGAACAGGTAAAAAAATATTAACGAGAACAAAGAAGGAGAATTATCGCTACATATCCTAATATTTAATATCTAACAAACGTTGCCATTCATCCACGCTATCGAAGGTTTAAGGTTGCCCGTTACAACAGAATCTGTACCATAAACGCATATATCTTAATTGCCATTTAGCAGTGACAGATTCAGGATGTTTATTAGCAGTAGTTCTGATAATGAAAAAGCAAAAAAGAATGTGAGAAAAAGAAAAGAATATGTAAAAACATCCCATTAATCAAACGAGCAAATCTTGGAGAGCTTAATCATTATTTGATTAATGATCTGAAAGTAAACAATAAGAAACTCTTGCAGTATCTTACAATATTTGAACTTCTAACAAGTGCCGAAATACTGCACACCCGACAGATGCGGGCCGACGATATTCGTTTGCATTATTTTAGGGTTACTGCTCACTAACCCGTCACAGCACAGTCCGATGATGTTCATTGTCTAACGGCAACGGATACCAAGTAAGATCGCCAAATTTATCGGTAACAACCAGCAGATTATGTGCTATGAACGCAACTTTTCAACCAATAACTAGCAGTGACAGTCACCAAGTTCGTTAGAGATAGTTCTGGTCATGAGAAAGTTACAGTAGTAAGAAGCAAAAAATGAAAAGGAATATGTGGATTCATCCCATTAGTCAGAAGACCGCAAATCATGGACACTTTCATCATTTGTTTAATGAACTGAAAGAAGATGAGGAATTTTTCCAGTATTTAAGAATGTCACGTCACATCTGAACTCTTACCAACAAACTCAGAAACACTGTAAAACAGGGTGTAGACAAGTTGATGCTGGATGACGATGGCCAGCGACGCACCCATTTGACCGGACCAGTATCGTACGTTCTGCTGTTTGCCGGTGAAGATCGGAGACCGGCAATCCGTAACGACAACATTCATCAATACTGTACTGTGCCGGAATAATGGGCGCTTATCCACGTTAATTTGTATTGCTTTAATTTCACCTATTTTTTACGGATCACGCGATACTGTGCTGTGACGGGCTAATGTGCGATAACCTTTGTCATGTCCGAGTTTTGATGGGACAGGCCGTATTGAGCCGTAAAGGGCAAATGTGCATCCGCCAAGAGAAGACTCTTCTAACGAAATGAAAATGAAATGGTTCTTTTCTCACAAAATTCTTTATTGTGAAATTAAGCGATCGGTCTCGTGTTTAAAAACATTCGCAGATCAGTTAATAGAGAATCCACTTAAAATCATATCCATAATATGATTAACAAACAGTGGTTATTTTTGATATAAAATAGTTAAACTAACAGGACTAACTAACAAGTCAAAATTTTAAATTATTAATAAAGATTGAAGAGATGTAAATGTGATTAAATTAAAACCTCAATAATGCAATAGCAAGTGTAGGTTTACTAGTTTGAATGAATAATTGAAAGAGAAATCAAGTAACAGATTACAGAATTATTTTTTATACTTACAATTTGTATTAGATTTTGTCATAACAGTAAAAACACTGTACAGTGTATACCTCAGTAAAGATGTAATCATAACTAGATTCGTAAGGAATTTTTTTGTTTAACTATATTAAAATTTATATATATAAATGAGATCGCAAACAGATTAAAATCGATTGTACACTAATTTTTGTTTGAAATTAATGTAATTGTTCTTTTATATACTTATTGAATAATAAAATAAATTCTGCGAGTCCCCTATGTGTGACCTCTACACTAACCGTAATATCTGAATACTATCAGAGCTATAAACCTATCCAATGTAATCAAGGGGCTATAATATTCCGGGATTCTTTTCATTTTATCTCTCCGATCTTCGTTATTTAGTTAGTTAGTAGTTTTGGACCGTTTTGTATCGTTTTATTCCAAAAATAAAAAGTTTTGTACCATCTCCGTTTGGAAGATATGAGCCATCTCCGATGGGAGCTCCAGGGAGATACCAACCCTCCCACAAGAGATTTTTAAAATGTTTTCTACGTCAATGTTTTGTACCTGTTTTATGTCGTTTTGTACCAAAAATAAGAAGTTTTGTACCATCTCGGTTTTGAAGTTATTAACGACTTCCAATAGGGAGGCCAGGGACATCCCCAGAAGGGATTTTTTTAACTTCTACGTCAAAGTTTTGTACCATTTCCGTTTAGATGATATAAACAATTTCCAGCAGGAGGAGCAAAGATATATCGACTCCTGCACATTAAGACTATCATTTTCTTTTTGCACTAATCTATTGTAGTAGCTTTGTACTGTTCTGCACCAGAACTCAAACATTTTCTACCAATGTTATTTAGTAAATATAAGCCGTTTAAGTTGGAAGTAGAGGTCATAGTGCGTAAATTTCGATTTTTTGTATTCTAGTTGATATGTTCCAGTTTTGTACTATGTGACAGTATTCTGTACTGCTCACTAAACGTTTTGTGCAGTTTTGTACTGTACCAAAGCCATTTAGCCATAAATAAAAAAAAAAAAGAGCAACCAAATGCATGATTCCTTCGTCAGCAATCTCGCACAACAGCCGAGGCTCTGTATGCCACACAGGGGTGCGGCTATCGTTTGTATCATGTTTAATGAGCAGTACAAAATAGTACAAAACTAGAACATATCAACTAGCATACAAAAACCCGAAATTTACGTATTATGGGTTCTACTTTCGTCTTAAATGGCTTATATTTGCTAAACGGCTTTGGTACATAACGTCTAGTGTGCAGTACAAAGCAGTACAAAACTGGAACATATCAAGTATCATACAAGACATGTCCTGACTTCCCCATCGGAAATAGCTAATATATTCCACACGGGGATGGTACAAACCTTTTTATATTTGGTACAAAACGATACAAAACATGTACAAAATTTTAACATAGAAAAAATATAAAATTTCGATTGTGGAGGGGCCAGGGACATGCACTCAATAAACCTACCATTTTTTAGCAGAGTAGTTAACGTTAGATAAAACATTGGTCAAGATCTGGTTATTTGTCAGTTCTAACGAACTTTTAACTGTAAAAGTGAAATAGTTATTTAGAATCTCTTTCAATTGTGAATTCAACCATGTTGTAAGGTTGTAAACTGGTGAATTGCTGAAAGCAACTACAGGTAGTAGGATTTTTTCATAATCGTCTGACTTATGTAGTTTTAACAAACCATATAACCTCGGTGGTAGAATGTTATTGGGTGACAGTTCTCTTTTAAGTTTATCATCAATAAAGTTCGCCACTTTCCGTGCGTTTCAAGAAATTAGCAGAGACTAAACAGACTCGTGTTTTGTCGACTCTCGGGGAAACTGGTAGGCAACACGACCCCACTCTCATGACACGAATGAACACGAGTCTGTCCAGTCTCTACTAATTTCTTGAAGCGCATGGAAAGTGGCGTAATTTAATCATCAATCAGATCATCGCCGATATTTAAGACTCTCTTAACTCTGTGTTAATGAAGGTGTTAATAAATAGCTTCATCTCAATTACGTTATTATCTTTCATAAAGTCATATACTTTAGAGTCGTAATCTTGATTATGTGAAATAACGGTACCGTTACCTCTCTCTGATTTTGTGACAGTTAAATTAATCTGATTTAATTCTCTTTTTGATAGAGTTAAGTGTCTGCAAGTTAATTTTGACTTATTAGCTAGTACTATAAATTTAAGGATTTTATATAGAAAATAACCCCTGTTTGTTAATCATATTCCCAATAGATTTTAGGTAGATTTTCTTTTAGTTGTCCTGAGGGTGTGTTTTTAAACACGAAACCGGTCGCTTAATTTTACGATAAAGAATTTTGTGAGCAAAAAAAAAAAAATTTTGATTTTGGCTGATAGCATATTTACCGGAAAAAGTAAAAGACGATTTTGAGTTTCATTTTAACATATCGGAACTTACAACATGGACCATCTGCAAACCTATCTTTTTCAGTGCTGCTTTCGATAACCGACTCTCCGTGGTAATATTGCGACTAACGGATGGACTCGACTATAGCAAAATTTTAGAAGAGGATGACAATGTTCCAAGTGCGGATATAAGCATGCCCATATCAAGGGCAGAACCTATTTCGTCCATATCCAGACAGTTAATGCACGCAGACTCTAACTTGAATATATCTCATCTCGTTGCGTCCGAAGGCAATATCTCTTCCAATGTGTCCTCAAGTATGTTTTATTTAGTAGATTGTTAATATTTATAACTTCATGTACCTATCTTGCAGACACGACAAGGAGTTACAACATCACTGGAAAAAACAACAGAAGTAAAAAGCCATTGAATGTAGATAAAGTGATCTTCCGAACCGATTCAGGTCAGGAACTGCATAGAACCGTCTTAGATAAAATATCCATGTTCAGAAACAAACAAAGTAATGGTACTATAGATGTTTGGTGGTTGTACGACGATGGTGGACTCACCATGCTACTGCCATATATCATATCTACGAGGACCCATTGGGCTAATAGTAAATTGAGAGTATTTGCACTAACAAGTAATAATCTTGAAATAGAAGAAGAAAAGAAGTAAGTACATATCTAATGTGTGATGTGACTTTTTTCTAATCCAATTGCAATATCACAGCATGGCAAATTTGTTGTCGAAATTCCGTCTTGAGTACTCCAGTCTGCAGATGGTAAATATATCTGACAAACCATCTGATTCTACGATACAATTTTTTGATGAGCTTTTGGAACACTTTAAAACGCCATGCGAAATAAAAGAAAACGGTAATTTGCAACCGAATAGTCTTTCTAACATGACTAATTGTGTTATGTTACAGAGTGCAAAGTGTCTGAAATAGAGATAGCCGCCTTACAAGAGAAAACATACAGACAACTGAGATTGCGCGAATTATTATTGGAACATTCAAATCAAGCGAATCTAATTGTAATGTAAGTATTTTTTTAAATATGTGGCTACTTGTCAATGCTTTCAAGATACATAGTCTGATCCGTCATCGAGACAAGAAAATTAGAATTAGATATTAAGTTATTTTAGTTAATTCATCATTTAACTAAATATATTCTTAATTACTCCTTGAGAATGCACTAAATGCCAAAATAACACTTCAACTGCTCTATATTGTTTGAGGAAAATCAAGATTAATTATATTTCTTAAAACTGTATTTCGATGTTCTGTTAGTGTCAATTATTATTTTAATGTCTACTCACACGAAAACTTGGTGGTAGTAGAAAAACAATGGTGATATTTACAAGGATCCAGATTCATATTTACCCAATGTAGGATAACACCACCCTTCTCTATTTGACTTAATAACATAAAAACTATGTCAGATACCAAAAAGAAGTGAAAACAAGATTATAATTGAATGCAGTGGTACCTCGGCCTACAATAGTATTTTGTTATGGAAGAAAATTTGGATGAATTTTTGTTTCCGAAACCGAAAGGTGCTCCCGGATACGAATCTCGGGCTACAACTTTTACGAATTCGGTAAAATTTCAACGGGACTCGTGTACATGTAGTTAATACAATGTAGTCTCATCGTTTATGTGGTTACCTCCTCGCTATTCTATCGCTTCGCTTACGTCTTCAATTCATAGATAATATTATTCTTACTTTATTGGAACATCCTTTTATTTTATGTAAAATCTCTTTCAAAGAACAAAGAACACAGTGGAAAGTTCTACAATTACTATCAAACAATTCCTTATTTTTTGTGTCACTAATATCGTCATGTATCGACACGCCAAAAAGAGTACTTATTAAAGTTATTTCTTTTTAATTTCAATCATATCAAAAGTGTTTACTGATTTCTTTACGTAACATTGTTTTCTGTATATTAAATTGTATTCAAAATACATAAGATTAATTTTTAGTTATTCTCTTGTTATGAAAACGGTTTATTTTTATTACTTTTATTTCTTATAAAAATTTTGAATAAAGTTACGAAATTTCGGATTATGAAATGTTTTCAGGAACAAATTAATCTCGTAAACTGAGGTACCACTGTATCTGTCACTGTATATTACGGACTGATTCTACCGAGCGCAACAACGATCGCGAGTACATGTATAACCTAATAGCTTAGTGATTCACAACGTAACGAAACATATGCGCACTCGACGAAAACTGCTACAAAAAGTTAAGTTTCCTTTGACATTGATTATTAAATTCCTCTCTTCCGTCGACTTCTGTTGACAAATTTCTACGGACTAATAATCTAGTAAGCCTCTGCTATTGAGAAGTAACCTGAGGTTTCAGCAATTTCCCATAGATTTTGCGTATGTCGTAAATGCTGCGGTAAATATCATGATATGGTGTCATATTTACTGAGCTTTTGGACGGTAATTATCCGATCGTGAATGTTAAAATATTCTGTTTGAATTGATGAATAAGGTACTTTCAGGTATGTACGCAGTTGTTTGTTCGTAATATCGGAAGATACATAACATTCGAAAAATGTTATTGTACTCATTTGAGTACATTGGGACGATATTTATAAGAAAATTCTATCGGTTCTTCATGAGGTTCTTCAACATGTATTTTGAATTTAAGTTCATTGCTCCTAAATGATTCTACGGCAAACGTTTTAAAACAATAGTAGAAGGAGTAAAATAAATTCCTCGTTCAAGCAATAATTGTTACCCCGCTGAGGTAGATAATCAAACAAATGAGGGAGAATTCGATGATAATGATTATAAGTACTTTCGATTTTCGGCAAGATGTTCCTGGAGAGATAGAATTTCCTCTGATGTCGAAATTCCATTAACCGAAGTAGGTTGGTATTTCGTTGTCACTACTGTTTCCCTAGCAAATTAGAATTTCAAGAAATAATAGCAGTACCCAAAAGGAGGAGCGTAAGTGAATCATGGACTATAAAGGTGTTAGTATGAGTTCTAAAACTAAGGGCTGCGAATAAAAACTGTAGAATACAAAATATGAAGACTGATAGTCCAATTCAAACTGATAATGGCACAGTAATAAAATTGATCGTTGAGCAATTACACCCTTATAAATCACAAAAAAAAAAAACAACCATAGTTTTGTGGTAAGAAGAAGAGACAAATATTTTGAAAAATCTCACTGGTTTCTAGCTACCACAAATTACCACATTAACCAATGCATTGGTGCGTTAACGGAGATACTTCTGTACCGTTTGTAGCTTCCAATATGTCCAGAAACAAATTTTAATATGAATTTTCGTCAGTGGGGATTTTTCACCCAAAGTTTTCTATAAACGAAGCTATGGTGAAACACCTTGAACATCACGCTGGTGAACAATTTCTAAAAAGAAAACCAATAAAATTTGGGTTCGACGAATGGAGACTTTACGGTTCCAACGGGTATTGTTACAACTATGATACCTACTGTGGAGCAAAACAAAAAGACAGCGAGGTGAATATGAGTTAACCATTAGGCACTAAAGCTGTTTTAGGTTTCTGCGTGTAGATATGTCGCACAACCTTCTGATCACGTTGGTTATTTTGATAACTCTTCTAGTTACAATCTAATGAAAACGCTCAGAGAAACGAGCATTAGAGGAACTGGAGTTATTCGAAAAACCGGACTAAAAATGCCCACAACAATAGATTTATACCTTTCAACTTTTGCCTTGATGGATAAGAAATGTTCAATATTCCGTGTTATTCGTTCGACTGTATTTAGCGAGCATTTCTGTTTATGTGAATACCGAACAGCATATGCTTAACATCACTTTATTACATTCTCTACAAATTGAAGGTTACAATTGAAAACTAATTGGTATTTCCTCAATGCTAGATCGTTTCGTAATGGTCATGGCTGACTTATAACCAAATATACCAAAATTGGATGATATTTACAAAAAATTACGTAAGCTACATTCTTACATCATACATATATTGGTGAGTAGTTTTTCATAGGGAAATGCCAAGGATAGTATCAGATTATTAAGAATACATTAGTTTACGTGCTACCAAGTTTTCACAATTTTAAAATGTACACTATTTCATATATCGGTCGATGCAATTCTCAGTGAGATCCAGTGTATATTAAGGTATACTTCTTTTCCTACACACAGGGCATATTATTACCAGCAATACTCTAAATATTTACCAAAATAGATAAGTATCGAAAAGGTTAGATTCCAAAATTTACCCCGTAATCTTTCACCACAATCATCACGCCCTCTATATTAACAAATATTACACTGAAGGAAATTGCTAAGTGTAAATATTTCTTTGAATGTTTTACATGCATTGTTTTCTAATTTTCTAGGTCACTGCCTATGCCCCGCAAGGGAACTGTATCAGCTCCGCTATATATGGGTTGGTTAGAGGCATTAACCAAAGATCTGCCGCCATACCTTTTAGTCAGAGGAAACCAACAGTCTGTGTTAACGTTCTATTCATAATTATATAAAAAAACTAGATGTATATTCTCAAATAGTCTGAATTTCGATCAAGTTAACGTAATAGATGCATGGAGAATATATATATATATATATATATATATATATATATATATATATATATATATATATATATAAAAAAAGCACCAAAAATACATCTACATATTTCTATTCGTAGATACTCATTACTAACACTGTTTCGATAATCTATGTTACCAAAATAAAAGATCTACTCCTTGTAGGATAAGAAATAAATATTGTTTAACATTATCAACTACATACTTTTCATTTCAACACAAATTGTGAGTAACGTCAGGCGTTTTGCGTACACTGAAGTCGGATTTAAGCGAAACTCTTACTTTATAGCCTCATTTAGTATAATAACAATCTTGCGCTAATAACTCTGACACTATAGGAAATACAAGAAAATACTAGAAATCATTTTGTGTATAGAAATTCTTTAGCAGGACCAATGTTTCTAATTTCCTGTTAAAGATATTCCAACTAGACCTTACCTCTTCTAGCAGCACCTTAAAAAGTTTATATGCTGTGCGGTAAAAAGGTTTACTATATCTTGTCGTATATAATGTTTACCTGGTAATATATTTTTCTTGCTACCAAAAAATATAATTCTGGTAAAAGAATACCAGATATTTTCAAATTTGAGATTGGCAACATTGTTGTGTAACAAATTTTATACAAATTCATGTTCACGCGGTTTCTTTCTTCCTTATTCCCTGCTCCCAACATTGCTTATCTGTTTTTCTTAAAGTAAATTATGCTACATCACTGTACAAAAACCACATAGTATTTTTATGAAAATTGTATTATTTACTTAAAATGGCAATAGGGATAAATTTCCTTATGTCTTGTTATTTTTTATTGAATTTATTCTTTAGTCATGTACAATTTTTGTAGAAGTTGAATTAAAACGCATACATTACCCTCTAGTTACCTCTTTATTTTAAAATAAAAACCATTAGGAAATATTATATTTCTTACGATTCACATTTAACAATGACATCCATAAATGTTAGATGTGTAATTCGCAATATCCAATTGTAACGTCAACAATAATCACTTGCAAAAAGTAGTAGCAACAGCAGTCACCGACGTACCGTAAAGTGGACCAATTCTAATCACATTTACAATACTATTTCTCAGCTGCATGTATTATTAATCGAAGAAATTTGAAAAAATTAATGTACGATCAGGTACCACATACTATTGAGTTAATACATAACTCAATGCATTCGAAAACAATATTTCTTAATACATCAAATATGGTCGATTTTGCCCCATACGGGCGGATAATCCAATCAGTTATTTATTTTCCAATAAAAACCGAGTAAAAACCTCATGAGGTAAATCCAATAACATTTTAATTTAAAAAAAAAGAAGAATTGCAAAACCATCAGAAAATATGTATTATAAAAGTAACAAACGGGTAAATAATGCCATAAATTATATAAACCAATAAACTGAAACTAAAACAAAAATTTACTCAACGCGTTTTCCTTTCAATTGTTCAAATATATCTTCCTCTTCTGATATCACTCCCAGTGACTATTACCGGATTAATTATTTTTTTGCAAATTTCCTGGATTTCTTCAACTTGAGGTAATACAAAATAGTCATCTTTTAAATTAATTCTTCGAGTGCTATCAAATGGACGAAGAAATAAGGATAACTGTTTGTGAATGGTTATTTTCTCAAATGGCACATTTCTGTGACAACAAACCTATAAACTCATTTTATCTTGTATCTGCATATATTTTATTTGTTTTACACTGCAACAGATAAGAAAAAATATGAGAAAAAGTCTAATAGTTTATATTTTATCCTATACGAGACTTTAACTAAAAATATTTCTAGAACTAAAAAGATGACCCAAGATCCACCCACATGTCCAATCCCTGTAAGCTTGTTTTATAATTGGTAAGTGCCTATATGTCGTTGCTACTGGATGTTTATTATGCTTAGCTTGATAAAACAGAACAACAAGAAACTAGACTATAATGTGCAGTAAACATAGATAGACTAGACCTATATTTATCTCTCACTTAGTCGAGGAAACACCTAGAAGGTTGGCCGTCTTATGGCTTCTCCACAATCCACCAGAAAAGGATCCTAGCTTCATGATAAAGTCTTTCTCGATCTGATCATTTCTTACAAACCAAGGAGGAGCTTGGGCGATAAGTTTTACAGATTTATTTCTAAAATCTCAATCTGCTTTTGGTTGGTTTTACTTGCTACTACTTTACAAGCCTCTAGATCTCGAGATAAGCCGGCAATGTCATATCCAGCCCAGATATTTGATGATATTGCTCCAGGCAATTCTTTCTTCATCGATGTAAATATTGTCTCCTAGGAGAACACGTGTTCGTGGAGTATATTACTATGCACTTAGACGCGTTGACTTGAAGCACCATTTCGGCATCCATTCTAACACGTCAAATGAAGTCTTCTCACCAGAAGTTTTTGATCTCTACAGTAGTTATATTTGGTTGTATCATTTCCGTACATTGCTGAATTCATTCGAGGTACCTTGGAATGTCACTGGTATAGAGAACAAAAAGTTCTGGTCCTAGAAAGAGACGTTAAAAGACCCCAACCATAGCTCCTTCACCGTGTACACTGACTTCCCCGATCTTACCGAGAAACTTCTGCCGCCTAAATATGAGCCAATTAGACGAACTAGCCGCACGTTAAATCCCATCCTGATCATCTTAAAAAACTCCAGTATGACACACCATGTCAGACGCTCTCACTTTCCTTAGATGATTAAATAATTGCCATTAAATCATATTAGATCGAGTTTGCCCCATGTGATCAAATTTGCCCCACTTTGCGATATTTATAACGACCACAAAACAAATTGCACTGGATGTCCCAACACTACTTTTAATGTAATATACTACTGTAAGGAAGCAATATAATCCAATAGTGCATAGCACTTAGATTAGTGCGAAAACTTCTTTTTACCCGCTATTTTGACTGAGCAGGCAAAAACAGCCAAGGTTTTTAAGTTGTCGTATTGAATGTAACTGAATATCACAAACGAATGTAAATTTTCTGCAGGAGTACCAACAGATTCTCAATGGTTCAAGGCATAATTGTGAATAAGGGAATAAGGGAACAATTTAATTAATATCTCTAGTGAAAAGAACTAAGAGGGAACTATAGCGTATGGCCGGTTGTGTGTTTCTCGCTGTTCTAATTTTTTAAACTACGCAAAGAATTAGCAAAAACTATAATTTGGTACTCCCAAGTAAGTTATTGTTTGTCGGTAGAGTCCTTTCTGAGTGTTACCGACTTTTTTTTAAAAACAGCCTCTTTGATATTAAATTCAAAAAAGAGCTCTTTACCAAAATTTTCAGTCATTTTTAAAACTTTTTCGTAAAAACAAATTCAAAATGCGAGAAGAAATAAAACCAGAATACACATTGGTCACAGTATTGAAATTGAAGAATGTAAGAGTATGATGATTCTGTACGTCAAGGTACTAACCTAGTAAACTATTATTGAATATATACATTCTTAAATGCTAATAAATATAAAACACATATCCTTTACGTTAGTACAATTTGATGAATTGCATTTAACAACACTTGTTAAAACCAAATGTGCTCCGATGCAAAATACCAATCGGAGAAAAGCCAAAGTTTTAATAGAAGCATTTTAACTCCAAAGAGGCAAAGAGCTCATGAGGTCTTTGTCAATAATGTTTTAGTAATACTTAAATAAGATTTAAAACTAAACTAATCCATTACATTGTTGTGATTTAAATGTTTCATATATGTATCATATAATAAAACTGAATTAGAAAGTTTGTTTCTATTTTTCTTGTCCTTTTACTAATTAATAATTACTTCCCAATGAGTTTTCGTGTTAAAAGGTATCAAAGACCTATTTCTTAAACTTACATTTATAAACATTAATTCATGTTGCATAATGCTTCACCTTCCGGTCTTTTGACAAAGGGGGAAAGTGGCGAGAAACCTATCTTAAATCAACAGCCGCACCTACTTACGCTTATGCGTTCAACTGGAGGTCGTCGTTCAAAGAGGAAACACTCGTGGCCGCTGTGCCCGGTCGAAGATGCACGTTCAGATCGAAACGTAAAAACAGGTCCCGCGGAAGGAGCTATCCGCTAAAACTTGCGAATGACCTTCCGTATACCGCTAACGTGGGAACTGAGGTTCTAATCCAGAAACGTCGCACAGGGTAACAGGGTTAGGTGAAAAGTCAGCTCAAGTAGTTCGTTACAAAATCGTAGCCATCAGAGATGGAGAAATACGCAAATAAACATTTATAAAATTAAACTATTAACCACATTTATTAAAAAAAAAAGAGAGAATCTGACCCAAAAAAAAAACAAAAAAAGGGCAATAAATAATTTGCCCACAATTTTAGTTTAGTTGAGATTTGATATGCTAATGATTACCGGACAAAACTTGGATAATATTATTCTGACATGATCAAAACAAGCTATCCGCACTACGTTATCTAGGCGTTACACGTCCTCTAATCTATGTAAATCAAATGTAATATTTATATACAATGATGCGTAGGCATACGCAGTATAACAAGATCTTGTTGGTTCACATAAACTTATAAAATTGCCTCTAATAAAAGGTAAATAACAAGACAAACAAATAAATCCAAATATAGACTTTTTAGTGGCGAAGTTGCTCAAAACTAACTTATTCCAATTATATAATATAAACAACCAAACTATTTGATGATGATCGTTTGAAATTGTAAGGAGTATGGCGAATTTCCGGATTTATATTATGATGGTGCTAAAATAGTGTGTAAAGTTTGCGATAAACAAATTTGGGACATAAAAACCACGTTACTCTGCGATGAGTCCCAAGCCATCAAGGGATCGAAGGCAATGAAAAGGCAGACAAGCTGCCTAAGGAAGCAGCCAACACAGCCCTTCACTGGTCCTAGCCCTTTCTGTGGCCTACAGGAGAGACACATAAAACAAGTAATTAAAGCATGGAACGACGATCAAAAGACCTCGTACTGGGAAAATGTTCCATGACAAAAACAGGCGAAAGCATTCATATCAGGCTCACCTAAGACAACAAAAATAATATTATCGTTCAGCAAAGGGGACATTAGATTACTGGCGGGATTTTTGACAGGTCATGCTGCCCTAAAGTATCACCTATTTAATCTAGGAAAAGCTTAATCAAATATGTCGTCTATGCATAGAAGATTTGGAGACGGCAGAACACATTTTATGCAATTGTGTTGCCATCAGTCGTACCCGACAACAATATTCTGACATCTACTGAACTGAGGGACGAAGATCCTAGAGTAATACTAAGGTTTATTAAGAGCCTCCATCTTCTCTAACACATATAGGAGCATCTTGTTACAATAGATCTATTAAGGTCGCAGTGACTAAAGACATCTGTGCCTCCGCCCAATAATACTAATACTTGCGATAAACAGGTATTCTGCTGGCACAAATACAAAGCATGTCAATAGTATACGGCACACAAATCGAAAAAGTGGTGTGCCATCGAGAGAGCAATTTATGCTGGATTTACTGTCCATTTTTCTCGACTACTTCGCCTACTGGATAAAAAGCCGTTTTACGACTTCTGGAATAAATACAATTTCAACTGGGAGCTACCATCTCGGACAAAGTTACGCGGGTATCTACCATCTGTGTGCGAAGATAACAAAAAAAAGTTCAAAGCCGTGGTTAAAGATAAACGTCTGTGGCTAAGCGTGGACAAAACGACAGATTGATAGAAAATTCCACTGTACATCTTACGAGGCGTGTCCTGGAACCCCTTCAACCGAATTTTGCAATCTTATTAGCAAGCAAAAGATTACAAAAGCGTACTGGTGAAGCGATTACGAGGGTAGTTACAGAAATTTGAAGTGTCACCTAATCAACGGCCAATGTGTATGAGCGATGGTGCGGCAATAATGCGTTGAGTGGGCCGTTCTCTAAAACAAGAGTGTGAACAACTTTTACATGTGACGTGTAAAGCTCATGTATTACATCTTGTGGCACAAAATAATTTTGAATAGTAAAAAAGTGTTTTTAAAATCTTCCAAACGAATTCGAAAACTTCACAGACGGTGCCCCGGTATTTTCGAACCACCAGAGCCGATTCTCATACGTTGTATGGATCATGGTTGAAGGCATGTTAAGGAAAACCAAATAAGATTTCAAGATACTTTCGTTGAAATAGATTTAGTAGCTATTTACGACAATTATACCGGTTTATTTGACGCGATAGAAAAATTTCAAAATACTGCATTATCATTTGTGGAGTCGGTGCAAATTGTAAACGATGTGCTACAAGTGATATAGAGAGTATGTGTGTTGTGGATAAATTCGAGGAAGTTATAAACAAAGACTTTGTTTTACCAGATTAACATAGTGCATCTGATCCATTATCTATTTATACAGATTATTTTAATTATGCGTGTCTCTGATCATCAGTGGATGTCGAACAGTTATTCTCAAAATAAAAGAACATTTTTTTCATCATGACGAACACAGTTCAGCGAGACAAATCTTGAAACATACCTAATGCTAGCAATCTTATTCTATTTGTAGATAAGGTAAGTGGGTTATATGTGTATAATATTTCTAATTAAATAAGTAAATTAACATTACTTTTTCCCAATATATACTTGCGTTAATCCCTAATGAATAATATAGTAATATATGTATGCATATATGAAACTTAGTGCTGTCCTGGCGTGCAGATAAAAGTGGCCCACCCTAGTTATAATGGATTAGAGCAATAAAAAAATTATTATTATTATTTATTCCCATATCTAAAACAAACAATTAGTGAACATAAATATCAAGATATTATCCTTTAATGTCTTTAACCCAAAGTTATTATATAGTATTAAGCTTCTACAGTTCAATCTGAAAATAACACAATTGTTGTTGTCTAACAAACTAATGAAACTGAATTATCACAATTAAATATGAAGTGTATATTGTTAGCATTCGATATAGCATTGTGTAATCAATATTAAAACATCCAGCTGCAGTGAATACAGGTGACACGGAGAAAATATGTTCGGCCAAATAAACTAAATTGTCTCGTATTACGTGTTCTTCGGCAGTGTCTTGGAATCGGAGTGCCAATCTAAAGCATATCTCCGATGTTCTTGTAAATTCATTAATAGTATTATCCGCAATTTTTCCCAAAGTGAATGCGACTATCTAAAACAAAAGAATTACAACAAATCAGAAGTAACATTTTATATTCTCTACTTTGTTGTGCACATCTACTGAAGCTAGGCGACGTCCAATATCTTTAAAATTATCAATGGCTTTGTATCTTATTAAGATCGTTGGAGTAAGCCTCTGCCTTTTTATAACTTTGCAGGATTCTCTAAACTACCGCAACGAAGCAGCTTACCTGAATAGTCACTAATTACGGAAGAAGTTAGATTTTATGTTATTTATTATTTCAGTGAGTATCATGTAAGATAAGTTTGTTTTCTAGAGAAAAATATGGAAATATAGGTATCAAGCAAAAAACAAAGGGTTGTGTAGAACATGTCTCATGCAGTATTCACGTCGGACCACACCGCTATAAGCAAGGAAAATTCGCTTTTCTAAAGTTATACCTCCTTGAAGTATTCTTAATCAACGCAAACCCAGTTACGTACCAATAGGTGTATTAACAAATGCGGAACGGTATGTTTCTTCGTAAAGTAGGGGCGAAAAGCCTCTTACTACGTCACATCGAACAGTAATAACAAGATCAAGTAGCGAATTTAAATTACTATTTACAAGAGGGTTGTGTGGGACTAAGTCACAAAAGTTGAATAAAATATTAACTACATTGGACTTGAAATCGTTTACCTCGTTAGCGCAGATATAGTCATAATCGAAATCTCCAAAAAGGAAAATATTGGAGAAATTGGAAAGAAACTGCAAATTTCTCAAACAAGCTCTCAGAGTCTTGATAACTTGGATTAGGTATATATAATACAAATCCATGCAATACATCACGTTTAAAGGTAAATTTACAACCAATAATATCTACGGATGAAAAATTAGTTATAAAATTCATAAGATCCAAAGTCGTAACGTTGAAGTAGTTCTTGTAAGCCAACAATACTCCCCGCCTAGATATTTTCCTATAATTTAAATCATACCATAAATTACTTTTGAGTGAAAAAGCATTTTATACAGAATGTTTGATTCATCGATGTATATCTGAAAGGAGGTGGCAGGTGAGTCGGTAGGAACTTGTTTAAGCAAAATGCCAGTATACAAAGTATCAGAGTTTCTGAGATAAAGCCAAGTTAATGATTTAACTAAATTAAACAATTTTGCTACTATGAATTATAATTAGATACTAATGCAAGTTATTGATTCCTTGTAACTTTTATTTTAATAGCCTTTGATATCTGTTCCATCAAATAAAATCATTTCATACGCTCTATATGTGATAAAAAATTATAATTCATAATAGCAAAAATTGTCTAATTTAGCTAAATCACTATGTTGGCTTTTTCTCTGGAATCGTGTTAAACGTTGTATAATGGTATTTTCGATTAAATAAATTCCAAACAGACTCGGCGAACCAAACACCCTGTTTGTTACTTATTGATTAAAAATACGTTTTAAATGGAAAAAGTTTGATAGTTTACACCGGGTCTGTAGAAGATAAACAAAGAGTATCTGGCTCATCTTAAACTCAGACGGTTTGACAAATCTACATAGAAAAAATAATTAGGACAGGAATCCTTGTATTTTTCAAATAAGAACAATTTATACTAAGAATTACAACACGTTTATTCAATCCACAAAATATGTAGTTGCTCTAACGAAAACTATAGTTGAATTTAAAATAGTCTAGCTGTCGCATATCTTACTATAAAGATGAGTCGAAGGAAGAAGCCACACTTCTGAAGTGTATTGTATACGTGAAAATAAGTTTTTGAAATAACTTAATGCATCTGTAGACGCAAATTTGTCTAAGTGCGGCAAAATCTGAATCTTTGTCTAAAACACTTAATTACAACACACTAATTTTTTGCGTGTTCTACCGAACAAAGCTGCGCGTGTACATCTTTCACCATTTGCAGTGATTTCTTTAACGACAGTGAAGAATTTTGTAATTTTTCTATCGCTTGCACTACTCCGATGTAATTGCTGTGAATAGTTTGTAAATCACTTTTAACCTGACTATCTTCAAATTTTTTCTGACTTGTTTTGGGAGCTGCACATGCTTTCGGATTGATTCTTCTTTATACTCAAAAAATATTTCTGATAGTAAAATGCCGCTTGTAACCACGTTTCACAACGTGTTAGGATCGGTTGTGTTTGTTCAAGGGTATGAGAATACAGTCTGTGAAATTCGCGAATACGTTTTGGGGATTTCAGAAACACTGCTTTTGTACTCGCAATTAGCGCATCCATCTGTGGATAACATCCACGAATTGTCTCTACCACAAGATGTAGAGCATGAATTTTATATCTAAGAGGTAAAAAGTTACCACACTACTCCTTAAGAGACCGGCCTACAGAAAGCATGGTTGCGGGACCATCTGTCATAAACATTATGACTTGATCTCTGGATATTTGAAATTTTTCCCATGTGCGTAACACCACTTTTGAAATTACTAGTCACTACATTCTTCTATTCGTCAAGAAGCTAATAAAATTGAAGATGACGATTGATGCGGTTCCATTTTGCGCACCATAACATTAAGTACAGATCTTTCTTGCAATCAGTTGTTTCATCCACACACAAGCACACTTTTTTATTTTTCAGTTCAGCCTTAATTTTACTTTCTAGATGTACACGCGCAGATGGTAAATAATTTCGTAAGGTGGTCCTGCTCGGTAATGTAATATTGGCGTATTTGTTCCAAAATGAAATAAATAAATCGTTGTTTAACAAGTAAACGCCAGAATAAACTGAATCATCATTGTACATAAATCAAATAAGACTTGTTCGTATTTTGCAGCAACACCGGTTTTGATATTATTATGGTTTGCACTTTGCACATGCCGTTTACAATGTGTTTGTGACCAACACGTTAGATATACATATATCGCACACTAAACATTTATTTTTTACGCCGTTTGTAAGTCAAATTCGGATCATCCCTAATGAACCTATTCAATTGTCTTTAATGATAGCTGTTTTCTCAATGTGCGTACCTTCGATATTATTAAAAACAAAACACAGAGTACTTCGCTGCTACTATTACGTACGCTCCAGGCGGCAGCGAACTAGATACTGACTAGCGTTTCGCATGCGAAAGTCCATTCGTTAGCTGCGCCGATGGTTCGCACCCGAATTTGCCTACTCTACATATAACTTCGGTTATCTGAAGCAATCCTTTCAAGGCTCAAATTCATTTTAACAATGTTATTATTCTGTTGTGTGTCAGTATCAATGTAATGTGACCGTTACTAAACGTTTATTTTGGAGTTTGTAGATTATTTTGCTAGAAAATGCCACGCACTTATTCAAATTTAGAATATGCAAATATGGTGCATTGAAGATTATCGTCAACGGTTTCCAGAGTTTTGGATTGGTCGCGGTGGTCTTGTCAGCTGGGCTATGGGGCTAGTTTAAAAATGAAGTTTACAAAGTAAAAGTCAACATTCAGGATGCATTAATTCGACATATTCGAAATACTGCAGCCGATATCAAAGAAATATATGAAACAATCAGGAGAACAGGTGTACCCTTTGTGAACCACAAAATGTTTGGACGTTTATTAAAAAATCTCTATGATTAAAAAATGTTAATATATGAAACTTTGTTTATTTATAATAACACTACAATTTGAAAACAATTTTTTGCATTATATTCACGTGTAGAATATACTTCTGGAGTTGGGTCCATACTTCACGACTCAACCTGTATATATTGTTATTTTAAGTATATATTTTTTCGAGCTAAGACCAGAAGGCTGTTTAATAAGGCCAATGGGTACTGTACAGGCAGGCCCTAAGCCAGTACAATTCCGAAATAAAGAAAACCAAGAACAGAGCTTGGCGAAGCTCCCGCGAAGGCATTGAAAACACGCCAACAGCAGCCCGCCTACAAAAAGTCCTCGCCAAAGAACATGCAAATGTACTCAGGCACCTTCAGAAAGCTGGTGGTAGCTTTACAGAGAAGTCTAGAGAGGCTTTAGAGATATTTCTAAATACTCACTTTCCAGCCTGCACCGTATCTACCAGCAAAGACTACCACCTTGAAATGGATTCAAGTTGTCCATCAAGGAAGATACGAAGTCTAGCAAGTAAAATCTTTACAACTAATAGAATAAGATGGGCTTTGATGAAATTTAAACCCTACAAATTACCTGGAAAAGATGGCGTCTTCCCAATGTTATTGCAGAAAGGCATAAACACTATCCTTCCAATACTTGAGCACTTATGCAAAGCCAGTTATAGTTTCAGCTATATACCAATGTTGTGGAGAGACGTTAAAGTGGTATTTATACTTAAATGAGGGAGGCGATCAGCCGCAGAGCCTAAAGCGTACAGACTCTCTCTCCTAATTCCATCTTAAAGAAATGGAAAAAGTATTAGACCAGTACGTAAGGAACGAAGTGCTTACATTATCCGCTTCATCCCAAACAACATACCTACCAGACGGCAAAAACAACAACGACGGCCCTCCAACATCTTACTAGCAGATTGAAGGCGTCGTTAATGGTAAAAGAAATAGCTCTCTGTGCACTCTTGGATAAAGAGGGTGCCTTTGACAATACCTCCTTCGAGAGCATCGAAAGAGCGACCTCCTCCCAAGGATTTCACCCGTCGTCTACAAAATGGATTAAAGCCATGCTCCAAAGTCGACGAATAAGTACTATGCTGGAATGGGAAACAACAACAATTGGAGCCGACAGAGGCTGCCCTCAAGGAGGGGTTTTGTTACCTCTAAGCCAGTGTCTAGTTGTAGATGATCTCTTACAGAACTTGACTTCCAACGGCTATGAGATGCAAGCATACGCTGACGACGTGGTAATCATGATCCGTGGAAATATAAAAATAACATGTCACGACTTATGCAAAGAGGTCTTGTCAATACATATAAATGGTGTCAAAATCATAGCCTGCATATAAACCCGAAAAAGATTACAATCGTTTCTTTCACAAGGAAAAGGAAAGTTTGCCTAAAAACACCCTCCGTTGAAGGGAAAATAATTAACTTCAGCGATGATGTTAAATACTTGGGTGTCAGGTTCGACAAAAAAGTAACATGAAACTCTCACATGTACAGAAAAAAGCTATAGCGACGTCACTAGTATGCCGCAGGCTACTAGGTAAGAACTGGGGTGTTAAGCCTCAAATAACCTTCTGGTCATACACGGCAATAATTATACCCATGATCACCTACGCCTCTTTGCCAAAAGCCAAAAGCAACTCAGAAGACTGTGCAACAGCAGCTTCAACAAAATCAGAGGTTTGCTTGTCTCAACATCACAGGTTAATGCGCACGTGTCCCACAGCAGCGCTGGAAGTCCTGCTGAAATTAACGTGGTTTCACATCCACATTCAGAAACAGATTATACTGAGTATCCTCACGCTCCTCACGCTTTGCAGAATAAAGGAACTGCAGCCTAGGGATCTTAAAGGGCATCTCAGAATCCTTGAAGATCCCAACATAAAATATTCAGCCCGAAAAAGCACCTATTCAATCTAGGGAAAGCTGAAGATCAAATCTATTGTCTATGGCAAGAAGATCTGGAGACGGTAGAACACAGTCTATGCAAGGGCATTTGTGTCATAACCCAGTGATACTAATACTAATAATATTAATATATTTTTAGCAGTATCATGTTGCCCTACATATGATTGAAAAGAATCATAATGTTGTTAATTAAAAATGCAAACAACGTTATTAAATTGTGTTGAAAGCATGGACATTTGCAGAAGCGTACTCTAATGAAATCAGATTTAGGACCTCTACATTCCACCCGTTTCTCTTTATTAAATCATATGTAACCGCGGTCAGACTATCGTTACTTTAAAAATGTATAAACATTGGTTCTCGCTTAAGTTATTAATTCAGTTTTACTGCTGAGGACAACTGTGCACCCACCGTTAATGAAGTGTTGTGACGAGGGTTTTAGTGAAGTGTTTCAGTGTTCTAGTGCCACAGTGTTCGAGTACAATCTTTATATAGTTGTTATAGAAACTATGAACTTACCAATAAAAACATTGTCCATATGACTAACATCATTCTATATTGTATTCCAGATAATCTTGTCGAGCCGTTGAAATGATTAAAATACCTGAATACAATAAACGCAAGAGATAATAAACTACTCGTAATTATTAAAAAAATCAGCAGTAATATCTGAAAGCCAAATATCCTGTTGAAATGCTCCACTGCTTCGAATAACATTATATAAATAGCATTTACTTTTCTCAAGTTTTGATAAACACTCTTTTTACTGATGGTAGGATTCAGATACATTTTCGAATGTTCTTGTCTATATCTTAACGAAGCTAGGCTGTAAAATTGATAAATTTGATTGTTTAATGCGACCATGTTCACTTTAATAATGTTCATATACTCGCATATCTCAAGAACAAACATAAATATAGGATAGTAGTTGGCATAATTTAATATATACATGATCTTCGATGTGTCTTTACCATCAGCTATGCATCCATCGTAAATAATAATACCGATAAAAATAATATGAGTGAGGAAAAGCAATAAATATTTCACTGGTTGGAAATTGGTAGAATGTGTTCTTAAACTTACACACGTTGTAAGAATTTTTGCTTCAAAGTTTTTGTAAAGCTTGCTGTTGTAAAAATTCACACTCAATATTGGTAGGACTGCTGTTAACACCATACATATTGATTTCAACATTTTGATGACACTCATCGCTGTAGAAGTGAAATTCTTCCATGTATTATATGAAGCGCATAAATTTGAGACAGCCACTACTGCTACCATTAGCAACGCATAAGTTCTCTCTACCGTGCTGTAACTTCGTGGTTGCAACGCCAAAATACGGAACATATAATTAAAAGGAGTCATGTAATTATCAATGTAGTTATTTAAACGAACGATAGAACCAGCCATAGCTGTAAAGTATGAGTCACGTTTATAAATACGAAAGATAATCGAAATGTAAGGGGAAACAAATTTAATATGTTTAAGTGGTGCTTTATTATACATAATCATTGATCAAAAATATAGTAGAAATGGAAATTATACAAGTTACAGTGTCACACAAAATTACTATATAAATAATGAATATATGAAAAAACAACAATCCATAGTACCGCGCAATAAAGACGGTCTTATACATTAATGTCTGTAAGCCTTTCGTTTTCCAGGTATGCGATATTAAGAGTTTGAAAATAGTTTTGTTCTGTACACATCAGAAAATGCATAGAAACAATAACCAACAAAATAATGCTAAGGGTTTTCATGCCTCAAATAGTGCATATTTTGTGAACAAGATTAATTACAGAAAATTTTATATACGCAATATTGTACACGGGATAAATAATCCTGTTCTAATAGGTGATTAAATTTTTTGGAAATGAAACGCGTGAAGAAACTGCTCTTTGAGGCATTCTGCATCTCTCTGTCGGAGTTTCGGAAGAATTTGATGGAGCTTCGTCATAACACATGATTATGTCCCTGTAACAACAAATAATAGAATTAATAAAAAAACAAAAACCGAAGATAACAAACTTAAAAAATTATTAACATTAAATTGACATGTACAGCCAACAACAGGTAAGCGTTTTTCAACGCCTTTAAAATATGATTATATTCTAACAGTTGAAACTAAAATAAACTAATTTTGGTTCAATTATATCTTCACAACTGGAAGAAATTAAAAAAAAATATATTTTCTGTTAAGATCCTATATCTTAAAAACAAAAGGGCTATGGGGATTAGTATAGTGTAAGACCTCTTTTTGTTATTTCAAGGTCCCCTATCGCATGATACTATGTATTGTAGTTTTTTTCAACGTCGTCCTGTAGATAAATTTTGATTTTGCACTTGCTAAATGATATGCACACGAAAATCACATGGCCTTCTTAACTGCCACTTTTGGCACTTTTTAAAGTTGTCTCACAATCCAGACCTGTGGACAGCATCTTCACCGATTGAGTTCTACCAGGGAGGTATGTCAGAAACCATTGAGCCACATTCCCCCTAATGCCGTATAAATTTAATTTATTTATTAAATTGCCGTATTGCACGCAATCGAAGACTTCCTGTAGATCACAGAGTATGCCAATAGCAAATCTATCACTTCTTTTCATTATTTCAAATGTTATTAGAACAGTTGAAGCGGACTTGTCTGTCTGAAGCTATGCCGACCGTCAGTTATTATGTCATAGTTGTTTAAAAAGAAGCTTAACCTGTCTAACACACAATACTCTAAGATTTTGGAGAACACAGATAGCAACGAAGTAGGTCTACAGTTGTTGATATTCTCCCTGTCACCCTTTTTGTATGCAAGGACTAGCAGCAGATATCGTTGGTATATAAAGAAATAAAAGCCTCGTGCACGTGTTGCAATGGCTTTTCTATCTTTAAATTCTTAATGTAACGTATTGAAAGTTAGTATAGTTATTTTAATTTAAAATTTTGCTACAATTTTGAATTATTTTATAAAATTTCGAAGTTTGAAGTTGTAGATTAATTAGTTTAATCTTTTTCAACAGTATTTTGTTCGCTATTCATTAAATACTTCTTTTTTTGTTTTGTTATTCCTCTCCCTAACTTTCCTCCCTTTAAAGTTATAGGACACAGTGTGATGCGCTGGTATAGTAATGCCATAAAGTATTTATAAAGAAAGCAAACATTACATTACAATCATTGGCGTCATGAACTTCCATTCAAGATCTATTAATAATAATAATAATAATTAATGTATTCAACAAACAAAACGTTAGAGAAAACAGTCAAGTGTGTATAGAAGAGAGACAATAGTCAGCTAACAATTAAATCACAAACTATTGAATAAGAACTAAATACAAAGTGATATTACAACGCAAGCAAATAAAAGAAAACTCGTAATGAAAGCAGAGAATAGGAAGCTGTATGGTTCTAATAATTTAAATATTCCTGTATTGAATATGGCTCTATATCGCAAAGATGCCTTATTAATTTCTTCTTAAATAAACCAATGATTGTTATTGTTTTTATACAATGTGGTAACTTATTAAAGAAAGCCATACCAGCATATTGCACAGACTTCTCACTAACAGTCAATCTGTGTTTAGGTAGCCTGTAACTATTTGTTTCTTGTAGAATATCCATGCTCGAAAATGCATTCACTAACGGTGTATTTATGTTTGCAAACAAATATTATGTATTCTAAAATATAAAGTGCGTATAATGTTAAAATGTTACCTAACTTGAAAAGTCCTCTACAAGTTTCTAGGTAGTTTTTACTAAAAATAAACCTTTTTTGTCCTTTTTTGTAAAGTAAAAATTCTGTTGATATCAGTAGACAAGCCCCAAAATCTAGCGCCAAATTTGGCTTTGAAATAAAAGTTCCGCCATTAAAGCACCCATGTCTAACGCTTGCGACAGAGTTTTAATTAGAAAACAGGTTTTGCCTAGAGATTAACAAAGTTCGTTTATGTGCAAGTTCCATCTAAGGTGTCGATCTATAAAAGTTCCCAGGAACTTATCAACGTCACTTACTCTGCAAGTATTATTGCCGAGGACAATTTCATCTGGTATTGATGCTATAGTACTACTTCTGGAAATTATACAGGAAGTTTTTTCTTTGTTTTGTACTAAATTATTTAGTGTAGACCGTTTTTCCATAATTGCAAAATGTGTGTTGCAATTTCTCAACAGGTCCTCATGTGTCCGCTCTAATTAATAGATTTGTATCATCTGCATAACTAGTTATTGTACATTAGGTACCACAAACTGACAAGAACATATCATTTAAGAGAGCAGCAGAGGACCAAGAACGATGCCCCGTAGAACCCCCACACTGATTGATTCCGGGCTAGGCCGTGCTGTTACACCGCCCTTATTTATTTTGACTGTTTAATAGCTATTAGAAACGTAACAAAGAATGATCGATGCAGTCAAAAGCGTTTGACAGGTCAAGAAAGATACCACAAGCCAGGCCGCGTCGCTCCCAGATGTGTACGATATTTGTAATATAATCAGAAAGCACAGTTTCTATAGATTTACCTGATAGGTAACCATGTTGAGAAGGCACGAATAACTTATATTTAGAAAAGAATCTAAACACACGATTAGCCACTACTGACCCAAATACTTTATTTAGCGATGTTAATACGCTTATCGGCCTGTAATTTGCAGGATCGTTTTTTTCTCCTTTTTTGTATATAGGAGTCACTAAGGCAATTTTTAGTCTGTCAGGATAAATGCCAGTTGTAAAGGATGTACTGATTATATGGAAAAGCGGAGGAACTATTACATTAACACATTTTTTCAATATAGATATAGGAATCTCATCTACACCAGATGATTTCTTATTGTCAAAGCTTATAATTAGATTTTTAAGTTCATTTGCGTCAACAGGAGCAGAAAAGAATGAATTAGAGTTAGATTTGAAACTACTAAATATCTTATCCTTTGGTTACCATATTTTATGGATTTTATTGGATTTGTAGCCATTGTAGTAAAATGAACATTAAAAGAAGTGCCACACCTATTAAAGAGTCTCCTTTAGGAAGTATTGGTTCTTTTACATCACCACGTATTTCTTGAACAATATTCCACATTTCTTTGCTTCTATTACTCGAATTCATTAATCTACGATTATAATAAGCTTTACTATGCGCTTGAAGCAATTAGTTAAGTATGAAGATATAAATAGCAAAAAAGTGCAAGGGAAACCAAACGCATCAATTTAGATATAAGTATGGAACGATCTGTTTTATGTAACCAGTGGAGGTATACGATATGATAAGAAGTTTTTTCAGTTTGAAAATATCTGTATTTGAAAACAGTTTATAAACACGCTGTATAATACTTAGAAACGTTACATTCCATTCGTTCCACAAAAGATCTCCATTACATTCACAAATATTTAATTTCAACAAGAGCGGTGCAAATGCTAAAATTTCAACAAGGACGTAAATATCTCAAACACGGTTGATTTTAGGGGCAAGATACAAAGTATTTACAGGCGATATATACAATTGATTAAGCTGATAAACAGTACACCATTGAGTTTAAAATAAGAGTTGGTGATTGCTTCCGGTTGAACCGAAAGTGTATATATATAATGACATACGTTAACAATAATACTAAACACAAATGAAGTATTTGTTAGCGGTTGAGCCTGTAAAACGTTTTGAATGAAATCTAAAATTTTATGTTATAATTTATTACCGTAAACAAAGTAAAGACAACATTATTGATTCCCGTGTTTTTTTATTAGGAAATAGCAGATCTTATTTTTTTTTTTTTCAAGTAATCATAATAATTTTTTGAGTACACCCCGTTGGGAGCTAAACTAATAGGTCAATAACTGAAAGAAGTTGATACACCTGTACTTGAATTAAAATATTGTCTGCTAATATCAGGTGCTAATATCAGGTGCTAATATCAGTGCACAAATCTTTATTCCTGAGAAGGCTTTCTGTTTTACACAATCAATTTGACTTCACCAATACAGCAGATTTTCATGATTCCTTCACTTGAATACTTTTATTTCCATTTGTTGGGGGCACAAACTTCAAGTTTTAATTTTCAAAACTTAAGTTATGTAGTTAACGGTCAGGAGAATACAATCAACTGAAGTGAGTAAGATAAGGTTTGATAAGAAAGCACAAAGAAATAAATATTAAAAAGGTTAAATATAGTATTGTCGTGTTATTTATACAATTCAGCGTGAACACCTAGAGTTTGAGCGGAACATAATTCTTTGGCTGGGCAAATTAGGGAAAACGTTTTCAGATAAACAGTATTCGGACACAAGTTCTGCACAACGTAAAATTATAGTGTTTACAATTTTTTGTAACATTTTGTATATCATTGCAGTCTTCTTCTTTCAAGATACTCTTTATTACGGACAAGAGAATTGATCACAAAGAAAATTTTCAAAAATGGCCAAAACGCAAAGTTTTCAATAGGATTATTTATATATATAAAAGAAGGAAATTTTTTACGTGAACTAATTTGTAAGTGGTGGTATTAATCCTATTTTCCATAATATATGACAACTTTAGATTTTACATTTGACATTAACGTTATTACTGCACCTTTATGCAAGCTATTATTATATATCAAGCTATTTATTTTTTTTCAAATCTGTGTCCAGTCCAGTTCGATCGACGGTAATTCTGGACAATTTGGTAGATTCGTTCGTGATGCCGTTTGCTAGAAGAGTTCTAAAGCTTCTCAACTGCAATGGTTTGCAGTAAAATCGGCCCAAAACAATACGGGTATTGTGTGCTACAATACTCAAAATGTGAATACGCGTTCCCTTAAACATCTTCTATATAAATATTGTTGTATAGCTTTCAGTAGTCACGACAACTACAGATTTTAGTCCACATGTGCTTATTGTCTGAAAAACCAAACATTTGATAGAAAATTTAGTCATACAGCGGGTCCTAAATTGTGTTGAAATCTCTCCTCGACTTTTGACGACGTAATATTCTTGACCAGGTAGCTGTTTGAAATCACTCTTGCAGTAAGTTTCGCTATCCATGAAAATACAATCAACCGTTGTTAAGCTCTTAATTGCAGATAATTTCTTCACGATTCAAGTTTTCTATGAGCAGTAGGCGTCGCGCTATATTCAGTGATAACATATCGAACCGTGCTTCTAGGAATTTATACTTGTTTTGGTAATTGCATTTGCGGCATACCTAGATTTTCAAAGAACTTAGAAACAACCAATTTGTGCTTTCCTCGGTTTGAAGTAATTTTCAAATCACTTAAACAATAAACAGAAACCAACACTGGTATTGCTCTACATATCGTACCGGATTCAGCCCATTTAACATATGTGGTTCGTTTCGCAGTAGGTGGCCAATTGTTTTTAGTGCAACGTTGAAAAGTACTGTTGACGGACCGTCATCTTGTTTTACTACAGTCCCCATTTCAATATTTTCCGTTATCACAAACAAACACTAATATGATCCATTCTAGCTACTGTGGACAACATAAAATGGCCGGAATTAGTGTCTCAATCAATGGATCGGTAAAGTTCCCCCGAATAAAAGTAGGTACAATAAAGAACTTACATTCATACAAAATGTAGCTATTTACAAATACTCTACTATAGATGTCGATCGTATTCGTAAGAAAAGTGAACATAGACATTATGTAAAAAATTTCACGACCTTAATTCCGGCAGAGACCCGGGGTAAGGAATTGTGTCAAACTTTGCTTCCACAACATATCAAAAGGTAAAGTTTTCAGGGATATAGATGTATGCTTCAGTTCGAGAAATACACAAAAAAAAAAACTACTTCACAATCCAAAAGATAAACCGGACATGAAGAATATGTCGCGAATTTATAAAATTGCATGTAGTGACTGTAATAAAGCCTATATTGGTCAAACGAAAAGAGCTATAGGCACCGGATGTAGTACATTAGGTGATACAGATACGGTAGAAGAGAGTTGTCAAGTGTAGCACAACACATAAACGAAACCGGGTACAATATTAAATTACAAAACTTGAAATTGATTAAGAACGTGACTGCCGTGGGCATTAAATGCTTACAAAATTATTTACATAAAAAGGAACACAAATTTGATGAACTAAGAAAATGGACCGCGGTCGTGTTTAGGTCTTTTTGATTTATTAAGATAAGGCGAACACATGTATTATGTTTCGTGCTACAATAACATACCCTTTCGTCTAATTTTCTGTATTTTTCGTGGTGACACCGTGTTTTAGGGTGTACAAACGGCAAAAGTAGATACTTGTAAATGAGTATGTTTCCTCGAGAGTAGGGCTAGAACAGGCATGTAGAATTAGAGTTTTTTCGCAAAAGAAGCGATAGAGATAGGTATAGAACACATGGCTTTTCGATAGAGAATTCAATTCTACATCATATGGCATAAAAATATACAGAGCGTTCCATTTGAAAAAAAAAAATACTTTTAGTACACCAAATCCACCCTAGGTTGTGGGAGAGCCTGTTTGATTTTGTTTACTTTTTATGTCTTGATTAAATAGTAGAGTACCGGTACCCTCCACAATTCACATAAAAGCTTTCTACCTTTTACTGTATAGCTGTTACACGCCTTTAATGCGTCATACGTATTTTATCTTTTTTTCAAGGTCAAAATAACTCTAAAACGGTAACCGATAGGTAAGAAGATGTTTTATAAAATTGGATTTAAAATGCCTAGTAGAATCTAAAAAAGCAACAAAAAATATATGCTTCTATTTATAATATCGAAGTTGGCCCTGACTTTCGATGTAATAGGAAGTGCGATGTTGATGAAGTTATGTTTTCTAAATAGATCACAACTAACTATGCTTAACCCCGAAGTTTCAAAATTGAAAGATCATTACAAATTCAAAAACTTTTAATGGGGGTTCCGTGAATTACTTTATATATATCTCAGCTGTTTTCACAATAAATAATTATTCCTATAAATATTGTCAGTGGGTTAATTGCCAACAAAGTCTGAGGGTGTTTGCAAACAGTACTTTTTATTTACAGACTAAGGCATTACGTTTGAAAACGTAGTTGCTCCATTTTAATAAGATGCACTATTTTTGAATAGTGAACTTGCATTCCTGTGTTTATTTTTCTTTGTTATATTTTCCTCTGGAAAATTATTATATGTTTAAACAGAGAGGGCAAATGGTAAACAGTGAAAAAATATAAAGTGGTTACGCTTAGGTAAATAAAATGTATAACACATTATACCTAACTGTATGGGGAAACAAATAATTGATTAAAACTTTCCACGATTATTAATAAAGAAGTTATTAAGCATAAATTTAACTCATGAAAAATCGTTTAGAATTACTCCACCGTACTCTATTGTGTATATTTCTTCTGCAAATGAGTCGTTGTAGATAAAAAAATACTATTTATTTAATTTAAACCCTTTTATTGCCGTAATAATATTTCCGAGTATAGCACGCCTTTTTGCCAACTAGAACATGGAAAACACACATTTTCTAAATATTATGCCCTAGTGAATACGAAAATTAAAACCAATTTATTTCTTTATTGCTTTGCTAATAATAATTGCTAACGTGACTTCTGGTAATTTTAAATTTATTTTGGTTGAACTGTAAACTAATTATAATGAGTACAACAACACGAAATAAATTGCCCGAAACATGAACATTATTACTTATATGTTTAATAATAACCTACGTTTCAGCGTATGTAACGTTATTCATAGAGTAAAGGCTGAAACATGTGCTTAGGGTTTGTATTTTAATCGAAAATTGAATTGCTTTTCCTACATTTTTCTCATTAAACTTTTTTTCAGTCATTATTATGAAGGGCGGGGTAGACCAAGTTGTTATAATTCTTACACGTATTTACTTTTAAAGTAGGTAACCTCTATTTAATTTTTTTTATTTGCAAGAATAAAAAAACAAATTTCAATATAAGCTTCTGTTTTAGGTGTGGATCAGTAGCTTTATCTTGCCATTATAAAAACAAGTGAGTTGTGTGAATAGACAGTTGCGCACAAACTCTTCCACTCCATCGTTCAGTAGTCCAAAGAAATGAAAGTTATCCTACTGATGCTGAGCTTGTACCAAAAAAGATAACGTTTACAAATTGGTGTTAACGTTTTTCTCTAAACAAAAGTTTATATTATTTTGCCGCAGCGGTATGCTTTTTAGTAAAAAACTTCTGCATAGTTCCGTATTTAAATGATTAAAATATAACGCCGTCAACAAATTCTGCCTATTAAAATGGGTTGGCAAATGCCTAAATAACATTATTTTTCTTCATCATTTCTTCAGATATGATGTTTTCTCTAAGTATTCATTGTATCGATGCTGTGATAAATTACACAAAGCAAATTAATGAATACAGATATACCGACAGAAAATACTGGAACGGCTAATTTTAATAAGTTGCTACGAAACAAACAAACGAAATCATTTACAAAATCACTGATGAAATTAAAAAAAAAACTCTTGATGCTTAGGCAGTCCTAGGTAGCGGGAGACTAAAAAAAGAACATCTAAGAAAGGTAATGGATGCGAAGCAAAGTTTCAATTCTACTTATGTTGGAAGCTTAATAACGTCGTGAAAGCAATCTGGACAGTTATTCAGAATGACAATAAGATAAAACCTTCTAATAAAGCACTGTTATTAGACGATATCTTCAATGAGTATTTCCGTAATATAGGATCGTGTGTGGACCCAAGTATTTTTTTAATTATTTGGGGGGTGCTTTAACCCCCGTGGAGGGCCAGCAAAGGATTCCGTAATTGGTTATTGCGTATAATATCGAAATATCCGCAATCTCTATAGGGTGTGGAAGTGATACCCGATCGTGTGTAGACACAGGTATTTTTTTAATTATTTAGGGGGCGTTTTAAATCCCGTGAACGGCCGGCAAGGAATTCTGTTGCCGATTGCTAGGTTTAGTATCGAAGTATCCGCAATCTCTATAAGGTGAGAAGGTGATACCCGAAGGTGTGTAGACGTAAATTTTTTTTCAATTTTTCGGGGAACATTTTAACTTCCGTGGACGGCTGGTAAGGGAATCTGTTGCTGGTAGCTGTGTGTAGTATCGAAATAACCGCAATCTCTATGTGGCCTGAAAGTGATACCCGATCGTGTGTAGACACAGGAATTTTTTTAATTTTCCGGCGACGTTTTAATTTCCATGGACGGCCGGGAATCTGATTTCCTAGTAAACGTCTACAAGGAAGCCATTTTTGTAGATAGAAAACGGTAGGGAAAAGAGAAATTAAACAATTCTTAATTAAAGATGAAGAAAAATAAAAATGATATATATAATATCTGAAACTCAGACCCTACGCCTCTAGCCCCGTCCTCGGTTAGAAATGCGATCCGCAATGGTCGCAAGAGATGCGAGACCGGCGAAAACAAGCAATATGGGCAAAAGTAGGGGCTGTTATAGGTAATCTAGACCTCTCGGAGGAGGCACGGGAATAGTTCGTACGGCGAGCGACATTCTCGAAGCATCTGGTAGGTTGAAGCGATTTTTCGATTTCGCCTCGTGGAGTCGGATATAGGCGCGAGTACGGGCCCGTGAAAAGTCCTCTACCCCACGGTGGAAAAAGAGCAACGCGATGAATGGTAGTCGCGTCAGGTCGAACTGTCAAGATGAGCGAGAAAAAACGCGAATTTTTCGCGTTCTCGCAACGAGAAGCGGTTTTCCGACGGATGGGATTGCCTTTCTGAGAGTCCACGATGCGGATAGCATCGCATCCGAACAGTTTTTATTCCATTATCGAAATTGAAATTTTAAATCAAGCCAAGTGTAAGTATCTATTATATAATTCGGACTGCAGTCAAACTAAAATAAGCGTATGCGGTTCAAATCCGACGTCGTGCGTACTTTTTTTTGCGTCCTTTAATTATTCCGTTATTATTTTTATCGTTATTTTATACAGTAAATCGAAAACCTTTTCAACGATTTGTTATTTGGAACATATGATACGAGAAAGAGGTAGGTTGACAGCAGCATTTAGTTCGACGAAAAATGAATTAGTTTTACGCTTCCAAGCCAAACTTCTGACGAAAATGCATAAACAGGAGCGAGATTATCGAATGTTGCAAACTATGATATAACTACGAATCGTAAGTTTTCCTAATTTCAAAGGGGCAAGTTAGGGCCAGCGTAATAACATACAAAATGGCCGTCCCAGCATGTCCAGATTCAAGGAATGTAACGCTCCGTAATTTTTATCGTGTTTTACAAGCGAAGAGGAACAAAAACTCCGAATTTCCAGCGAGAATAGGATGTCACCAGACCCACTTTCCATCTATACGAATTTCGCGCGTCAGCATGATTCATTAACATCGATTGTGAACATACTTCGATCGCTTAATCGTATCTTAATAACGATATTCTCATTATTTTAGGTAGAATGCAGTACAAAACAGTATTCTACTCGCTAAAGTGGTCGTTTGAAAAGGAAAGCTTCG
Source organism: Oryctes borbonicus (assembly GCA_902654985.2). NCBI lineage: Eukaryota > Metazoa > Arthropoda > Insecta > Coleoptera > Scarabaeidae > Oryctes > Oryctes borbonicus. Next base: position 268,131 of record LR736910.1, read on the forward strand.
GACAGTAATTGGTTTGAGTACCATAACCTATAATTATGACATTGAAAGCGATTTGGATATGCAAAATTGGATGAAAACCGGATAAAACAAATATCTGTATTTGAAGCACCTAGGAGAGATTTTAGTCCAGAGCATACATATTTTGGTTACGAAAGACTGTTACTAACACAGGAAATTAATCATTCATGCAGTGTCTGCATCTGCAAATTGTACGCTGATGACGAAATCCATCCAAAAAAACAATAAAAGGATGTCCATAATCATTATGACAAAAGATAGCTTAGGTTCGCAGCTAACCGTGGAGGTACAATTTGTAAGATTATTGCGATACAATATTTAAGCTTTTTTTTGCAGATTTCTTTACTGTGCCTTGATGTTTCAAAAAATAATATTTCTTTATTGTTGAAGAAAAATTTCTGTATTTACATTTAGAGAGAGTAATGATAGCAAGGACTGTGGTGTAGTATGGTAAACAACACATAAGTATCGGCACCCTCCGCACCACACAAGTTTAATTTATTATATAGTAATATAATAATTAGTCCGGGACGGCCGTTTCGAGGACACGAATGGTCCTCATCATCAACCGGTGACCGAATGAAGTGAGAAAAAACTTTTTCTAAAACTAAACATGCATTTACTATCCCTACTTCTTAGAACACTTGTAGGCACTTGTAAAGGATATCTGTTCTAAGAAGTAGGGATAGTAAATGCATGTTTAGTTTTAGAAAAAGTGTTTTCTCACTTCATTCGGTCACCGGTTGATGATGAGGACCATTCGTGTCCTCGAAACGGCCGTCCCGGACTAATTATTATATTACTATATAATAAATTAAACTTGTGTGGTGCGGAGGGTGCCGATACTTATGTGTTGTTTATTTAGAGAGAGAGCTAATAATACATATTCTACGTTAAATGCACGTATTTATTAATTATTACACATGAGAAAATCTTCCTGCATATATGTATGGAATAGGTTACAACTGCAGATGTAAGCTGCAGTATTTACAGATTGTTTCATACGTTAGTTTCATTTGATTTGATAAAGCTTAATGTCAGAGTAATGACATGATATAGACCAACGCCTGCAGATTTATTCGGTAAGTTTACGAATACAATTTATATGATAATAATTGTATTTTACTCCACTACATTTAGATTAGACAGTAATTTAAACTTTTTTCTAGATTTTTTGTTGTGTTTTGATATTTTAAAGAAAAATTCATTTGGAAAGTAATTGCCGATAGTAATTTGGAATAATGTGATTGACCCTTACGAAGCACAGGCTATTGCGAAGTCAGCTTCAGAAATTTCCCCGTTAACTGCAAGATAATTGAGCAATAAGAATAAATAATGAAAGGACAGCAGAACAAAAATAAAAGGTAAATTATTGTTTAGCTCCGTTAATTGTATATTAGAGTTCCGTTTAATAAGTGACCAGCTTAACATTTTCGTTTAGGGTTGAGTCCCTGTTGAGATAGACTATCTTAGGCAGCATAAAGGATTTCGAAGAAGGATTTTCCCTTTCGCCAGAGAAAAAATCCAATTGATGAATAATCGTCGAGAGCAATGTTGAGCAGTACGATAAACATCAGAGGTATATTATGTAGACCATTGCAAAACACGATATTTTGTATTCTTTTTTTTTGTATCTTCAGGTGTTTTGGTTTTGTCGGTCAACATTAAAAGAAAGGAATACAAGCACTGCTTCACTTCCATCTGATTGAATGAAACTATATAATATTTATCTAAGTTAAAAAGCAATTTTTAACCAATTAGCGAAAAATTCAATTATCGATTGAATTTTAAATTTTAGACTTATTTCATTTGAACTTTAATATTACATTACCTTGATAGCTATTATATAGATAGATAGATAGATAATAGATAAATTTCAAAAGCCCCTTAAACAATTGTCTCAACATTTAGGAGGATAAGTATTTCTTGATTGCAACTAGTATATAATATACCATTATAATTAAACCTTGCCTATTTTACATTGAAAAATCTGCAAGAAGAATAGATGTTTATCCTTCTTTTCAAATACCCGAAAAATTATAAGTAATTATAATTTTTCATTCATCATCGATCCATAACGATGCATGGTAAAAATACATTTTAGGAAAAAAAGTATCGTCAACAAATGTGCGGAGAGAAATGAATTTTTCTGGTTTGACCCTCATATTATAATGCAGAGTCCGACAAAATGAATCCACAGCACTGGAGAACCGGTGGACACAACGACAGAGAAACTGATTTGAGTACCAGCACAACATAAGAGTATTGGAAAAGATATTTGATTCCTGTTTAACTGTCTAATTTCTGTCGTGGACAAAGTGCAGAACCTTACAGAAGTGCGAGTAAAAAAATATGTAAGCATTTTAATAACGATATTTTCATTATTTCAGGTAGAATCCAGTACGAAACTGTATTTTACTCGCTAAAATTGTCGTTTAAAAAGAAAAGTATCTTGCAGTAATTGGTTTACGGGAGTGCCATAACTTATAATGATGATATTGAAAGCGATTTGGATATGAAAATCTGGATGAAAACCGCACAAGGCAAATATTTGTATTTCAAGCACCTCGGAGAGATTGCAAACGGGAGCATACATATTTTGGTTACAAAAAACTTACTATCACAGGAAATTCATCGGTTGCCTTAAGGAATTGTGGGTGCAGTCTTTGATGACAGGGGATAGCTTAGGTTCGCGGCTAAATAGTATTAGATAATTATGAATTCATTTGACTATAGAAGCATTAAATCTTGCTGGCAATGGGAAGTTTTTAAAGAATACGATTTTAGCTAATCAAAAAAGATGGATAAATGAAGTTTGGGAAAACGCGTTGGGTAATGTTTTTAAAAGACTGACTGGGCCTGGGAGGGGGACTGAGCAAAGTAACATTATGAAACACACCACATTCGACCATTTGAATATTAGGCGGCGCTATCGCAGCGTTCGGATTTGATGAAAATTTGTTGGGTAAACTGCCTCTGGTTTCTGTAACTTGTTTCTCTAATAAAGCCTACTCAATTTGAAATGATATAAATATTCTAACTAATCCTGAATAATGAAATCACAAACTAACAAGTAAAAGTAAGATACTAGAGATGAAAATGTTTTAAAAGAGTAAATTAAAAACGGGCACACCACCTCTCTGTCTATGAATGACTGATAAATAGAAATGCATCCGACCTTATCTATAAGGAATCACGCTGAATGTAACTAATTAATCTCTCTTAGATAAAAAAGGATCGTTGTGTCCCTTCGCATTTAATTCTTAACATAGTGTACATACCTAACACGTGGAATACTTGATATTATGCACGGATTGAATTTAGATGATGTGGCCTTGTTTCTCTTTAAATTCTACAATAAGGAACTACATCTCCATAAATAGTTAATATTTAATACATATTGCAAGTTATTAAGAAGACGTGGCATATATGTGTGTGTACGAATATTTTCAGTATTTTTTATTAGGTGGAGCTGTATATTCCATTCTAGTCTTAAAATGTTTCGATACAGATATATTTGCCTTTCATGAGTACAACCAAAACATCTGAAATAGTTTCTTTATTCGTTTGTACTTCCTTTAAAATTTTATTTTAAACGAATACGCCAATTATTAACATTAGACTTTTATTACATATAACAATAAATTTTTAGAGAGCATCAAATCTATAAATCTATTCTACCGTATTACATATACATACACAATCTCTATTATTTGTTAAATTACATATATACAGCATTTAATACATTAATATTTACAACGTAAAACAAAAGATCAAAAGTTTGAACATTTAATAAATTTCTTTATCTTGATACAATGCGGCTGTTATAAAACATATTGTGCTTTAATATTATATCACATTTGTAAAATACTTTATATTACAGATACATACAATACAATAAAATATGCATTCATTAGAAGGATTCGAATGCGCCTCCCGTTAGCTTGGTTGCATAAAAATGGATAACCTGAAAGCCAACAAACAGATGTATTAAGTAGTGTTAATATCAGTGGTAATTAAAATCAACGTGCTTAAAATATATACTTCTTTTAGACTCTATTACTCCATTTCTTAATAATTATAGGACAAATTATAGAAATAATTAAATACGCAATGCAAATAAAAATCATTATACACAAAACTTGTTTCTTGTATATTCCTTAAGGCCTAAAACTTATATGAAATAATATCTTACGAGTTACAAGGGAAAAACGAAAGGTCAAACGTATGTCTGGTGTCGCAACTGGTTTAACGTGTATCCAAACAAGTTTAAATGTTTCAATACTATTGCCAGTGTTTGAGACCAGTTTCTTAAAATTAATTTAATTTGATTATTTTCTAACATGTTGTTGTGGATGTTCCTGTTTTTTCGCATAACTTCTTTTTCAACAAAGCCGTACATACGAAGGTATAATCTGAAAGGTTTCAACCCTCATCATGAAGATGGCGTTACTTGTCAAAAATATTCGGGTAATACAACCGTGTATGTGTGGAAAGATATTTTTGAAAATTCCAGCCATGTTAAACGCTCTGTTGTTCAACAGTGGTTTGTGACAGTCGATGTTAGTGACGGTGAAAGTTCGGGATGGCCAAAAACTGGAACCTTGTGGTAACACCGAAAAAGTTAACCAAATGGTACTAGACGACCGCCGAATTAAAATTAGAGTGATCGTAAAGGCTGTGGACATCTCGAAAGCATGTGTTTGTCATACATTGACTGAAGATTTGGTCATGAACATTTCCAAAGTCCTATTGTAGCTATTTAAGCGAAATAAGTCGCAGTTTTGGGGGTCGATTAATAATTAACGATGAATCTTGAATACACCAGTACACTCCTGAAGCTAAGACATAGTTGAAACAGTAGAATGCGATCCATCTGCCGAGAACGTGATGATGTGATGTTATTTGGGATATCACGGAGTGATGTAAATCGACTATCTATACCATTTACAATTACATAGTATTAGTAGTAGGCTGCAGCAAACTATTTTCACGAAAAAACGTTTTAACTTATGCTAAAGTTCATTCCTATATTACAAGAAATCTCAAATTTGTGAGATTTGATAGGTTAAACTCCACAGCGTATCGTCACTCATCTATATGTCAGTAGCAAGATATAGAATTACTTGTCGGACAATTTGAATATATTGCCACGACGGGTGTTTGGATCCGAAGTTAAACAGATGCTTTCACAAAAACGTTTTTATAGAATCGAGGAAATCCATCAATCTACATTGCAACATTTACGGTTGGTATGCTTGGATGTTAAAGTCCTCAATTGTAATTAGTGTCGTTTTTTAATAAATATAATTTCTCTCAGAATCTTAAAGGGCATCTCAAAATCCTTGAAGAGCCCAACATAAATTATCTGATTTAGCAGAGATTACTGCTTTGAACTTGTGCGCCATACAAAACCTCGAGATAGAAATATGGGGGCAACCATAACTATATTCAGTAATAGTCAGGCAGTTCTAAAGCCTACACATACGAATCTGCTCTGATTCACGAATCTATACACAATTTAAGGCAATTGGGTCACAAAAAGCACGTTACTTTGCCATGAATCCCAAGCCAGCAAGGGATTGAAGGTAATGAATAATCGGACCAGCTGGCCAGAGAAGCAGCGAATAGGCTCTTCATCGATCCTAACCCCTTCCGTGGTAATTAAACCATGGGAGGACAATCAAAAGATCTCGTACTGGGAAAATGTTCCGAGACAAAAATAGGCAAAAGCATTCATATTAGGCTCGCTTAAGACATCAAAGACAGTGCTATCGCGGCAAAGAATTACTGGCGAGATTTCTGACAGGTCATGCAGCCCTAAAATATCACCTATTCAATATAGGGAAAGCTGAAGATCAAATCTGTTGTCTGTGCCAAGAAGATCTGGAGACGGTAGAACACATTCTATGTAAATGTGTTGCCATCAATCGCACTCGACAACAACATTCGAGTAAACCATTTTTGTCTGAAGGGAGAAGATCCTACAGTAGTATTAAGGTTTATCAAGAGCTTTCACCTATTCTAACTTATATAAAAGCATTTTGTTACAATAGATCTATCAAGCTCGCAGTGACTAAAGGCATTTGTGCCATGGCCCATTGATACTAATACTAATACTCATAAAATGCCTTACTCTATATTAATATGTATTATACTGTGTTCGACACCTCTGGTTAAAAATAATGCTTTTATCTATTTATTTGTCTTGAAAAAGTAAAAACCATAACGGCGGCATACTACACATCATCACTTGACAAGCTGAAGGCAGAAATACGAAACGGAATGGATATCTTCAAATTGTCTTGTGAATGATGCCTCTACATGGGTTTCGGCTTTTGGGTATTCCGAGCCCATTTCTGAGTGTCCTACTCCTGCCACTGGTGTACATTTGCATAGCACACGGACGGCAGTCTCTTCTTCCACCTGGCAGAATCTACATGCTGTTTCCTGTGTCAGGCCCAGACTGCTCATGTGCTTCTTGAGCATAGAGTGTCCTGTTAGCAGGCCAACTATTGTTCTAACAGACTTCTTGTCTCTGTTAAGCAAATCCGCTGTGGATGTAGGCCTGTGTCCAATCAGAAATTCCAGTGTTGAAATTTCTTATCCTTCCATTGTTTAGTGGTTGGTTTTACTACCGTATATGCCATTCCCACCGAGTGCATTGGGCGATTTTTAGCAGTTGACGAGCTTGCTCGGGTTAATTCGTCTACCTTTACGTTCCCTAACGTGGACCTCGCTCGGCAGGGTAGCGATGCACCATAGCGAGGCGACGCGACGCGACGTAAACAGAATCCCAGAATCTGTATTAATCGTAGATCGCAATAAAAGGTATGTTCACTGTTTCCCCCCTTAGCATACTTTCATATTTTCCAGGTAGTGTGCTATCTTTGTTATTAGTACTTTATTGTGCAATTCACTATAAAAATGAGTCAAACGGGCAAGCGAAAGTATGTGTCCATGCAAACAAAATTAGAAACAATAAAGCGGCTGAATAAAGGCAAAACTAATTGAATATGGTGTACTAGAGGTAACTGATGGCGAAACAGGCATAAAATTGAATAGTATTGTACACGAAATAACTGCGTAGAATTATCAAACAGCACGGAAAGCAATGAAGAGGGCTGAATACGAAGAAACTAATGGGTTCTTTTCTATTGGTTTAGTCAACAAAGAGAAAAACAAAATCCAATATCTGGACCAATGTTACAAGACAAAGCAGTATTCTTTAGAAACGAGTTTTCGGCAATTAAACATTTGCGGAGAAAATCTTTCGATTGATACAAATTCATATTTCAAGGAAGATTGAAGAGATTAATGGAAAATGATATAATAACTATGACGAAACCGGATTAAATTATAAAATGTTACCAGCGAAAAGCAAAGAAAACATAAGATGAAACTCGTTGTTGTAGGAGAATCAGTCCAACGCGGAGCAAGTAAAAATTAATCCTCTGCCTGTCTTTTATAAAATTCAGAAAAGCGCATGGATGGGCAGAGAAGTTTTTAATCCTTTCACTGCGTAGATACTTGCGAATTTATTTGCTTAGAGCATTTAACATACAGACAAGTTCCTAAAAGAAAACAATAAACCGTGCAAAGCCATTTTACTTATGGATAATGTTCTATCGCATTCAGATGAAGAGCTGCGCTCTGGTATATACACAGCATTCTGCAGACAGTGGATAGGGGCGTATCGGGAAATCTAAAAAGAAGATACAGACGACGCCTACTGCAATCAGTGGAATATGAAGAATAAACCATAACAGATCTCTTAAAAAGAATCAGTATTGAGGTTGTCATTTATTGGATGGATTGTATGGAATTACGTCAAAAACGAAAAAATAGCTAAATCGTAGAGAAAATTACAACAAGAAGTTGAAATTACTAAAATGCAAATAGAAGAAAGAGAACATACCTTAATAACCCTTATTAAAAAACTGGGAAAATTGTGACGGCACAATTGTCAATGAATTGTTAGGTAGTAATGGACAACTTGAAGTGACAAAAATTGTCAAAATTCTTATAGAAAATGTTGAGGAAATGGCTGAAAGAAATGAGTAAAATTGCATTTAGCGGATGAATTATTTCACCAAAGACGTCCCTGTCAATTTACTTGTTTATTCTCGATATTTTTGAAACATTATTAATGCAGAATAAAATAAAATAACCGTTTGGAGGTTCATGTATCAAATTTTAAAATTGTAGCTTTTTCCTATTTTTTATTGGATTGCAAAGTGGCATTTCTCCCCTTCGTGTTATGCCTCCAAAAATATTTGGTGTTATAAACGTCTAATCTTGCCTTTTTATATTAGGTAATGGAAGAAAATTAGAGAAAGAATCTTACCTTATAAATAAAACTATATTGTTCCTTGGTCTGAACAGCACTTGCTCTATCTCTTCGTATCTTATAAACAATTTTTGGAATGTCCACTTTTCTTGTGAGCTCAAATTCCCTTATAGCGATATCACAGGCAATTACTGTACCGGTCCGACCAGTACCAGGGCTGCAGTGAACGACGACTGGATTGGAATTTAGATTTATGCCGTTGCTAATATTCATATTGTTCGTTTCTTTCACCTAGGAATAGATATCAGGTTCAAAACATCAGTACGATGGTTGTACGAATAGGAAAATACAAACCTTATTCTCTCCCGTCTTCATACAACTTCTAGCTTCTATTAGAAAAGCAATGAGAGAATTTGCTTCCTCCGGCACGCCTTTCTCTGGCCAGCCCATATACCACAAATGTGTTACTTCTCTCCAACTATTCGAGACCATATTCTAAAATTTCCCGCATTTCAGTACGGATGATAGTAGTCAATGGTACGTTTTAATAAGGTATAATTGATAATTTTGTGATTTTTATTTATGAAATCTAACCGGAAATGGTTTTGTTTTTGGAAAATTCTTTTGTACCGTATATTCATAGATGGAGTTAACAATAGATATGATGGGCAACAGGTTTGGGTTGGAATCTAATATTTGGGAAATAAGTCCTGCAGCGTCTGAAACTTAGTTTTAGTTTACTTCCAATTTTTTTAAAATCAGATCGCCCTTTACAGTTGAGCAGAAACAATTTTTGTTTCAGGTAGCGTACCTTTCTGTTCACAGTATGTTAAAGTACTACTAAGGAAAGTTCAGAATGTTATGCAAATTTTCTGAACACTCGTTGTACTTTGATTGGTAACATCCATTATTTGTCAATTTCGTTTCAGTTAAACTACTTTTCCCATTCACAATAAGCATTAGGCTTTTTGTTAATAAAATAAATGCAAGTTTTTCTTGTTGTTATCTAATATGCCCGGGCTGTTTTGCATTTACTTGGTAAGGTCGATTGCCTCATAGTTGTAAGGATACAATCTACACTTTCGAAATCTTTTTTTAGCAGCTTCTGCACTAATCTGTTGAATGACGCTTTCCATTAGAGTGCTTTGTTCACCGTATTATTATTATTAGCTGTTTTTAATTTGAAAACAGTACTTGATCTTCCAGTAAAGTTGGTATAAATTTATTCTTAATGAGCAATTCATAATTCCGACGTTCTTCTAATAAACCTATGCCATCTAAAACAAAACCCTTCGGTAGCTCTTCAAGACACCCTTATGCCGCCGCTTTCAAGCATTCATCTAAACAAAGATGCCGTCCTCTCAGATGTTCTTCCAATTTCGGGAAGCTCGAACTGTAAGGTCGATGTTGGATCTCTATAAAACCGCAGTCGTACCAAACACGGTCTGCATCAGTTTTCCTGATGAAGACTGCGTTCTTATTTTCTTTTTGATGCCTGAAATTCTTTATGAACCCATTACATGGAAGCGGACTGTGTTAACGAAGTCTGGAAGAAGCTCACTATCTCGCGGAATATCCTATCTCTTATACTAATAGGGAATAGTGTGTTTAATATGGACGCCAAAGCTAAAATCTACATTTCCACGCTGCAAAGTGAGATTCTAAGATCCACTGCTTCGGCTCCACGGTATGTGCCCAATTGGAGCTACGGTAAGACATACAATTACCTACATGCACGTCGGTGCAACGTGTATTCTTCGCAACCCACAATAGGGGTTTCCCATTGATAGTACTGCTTAAAAATATCCACGGTAACTGATAAACGTAGAGATGTTTGCGGATTGAAAGTAGAGTCTAAATTTGGCGAAAGAAGCCAGTAACTTCTGCTACAAGTGGCAGTGTAATATTAGTGAAAATACTATAATAAATGGATTAATATGTAACTATGCTTCACAAATTCAAAATTAAAGAATGAAATATTATAAAAATCACATTACTAACTTTTTGTGATAAAAATGTGTACTTCGTTGAAGAAAATACTTTATACTAGAACTATTTAAAGTAGGGATAGCATTTAATTTTATCTCTACCTCAAATGATATGAATATAATATCCAATATAATAATTTGTAATTAGCGGATTTACAATTTGCAAGTTGTACACATAGGCATCACCAATCTACTCACCTTTAACTGCAAGCTAGAAATAATGTACTTGTCTTTTACTTCCCGTTTCTTTAGCGTTATTTGAAAATCTCCGAATAATCTGTGACAATCTAAGACTTCTGATGGAGGCAAATAATCAATACATTTTTCCTAAAACAATTAATATTATTACAACAGATTTAAAATTTATCAAGACATTCTGGGGTCCACAGCTGATCCAAATTGGATGTAAACTGCCGAGACCCACAAAATTGACACAAGTTTTTGAGGATCACAAGTCATTTTTAATGCATGATATCAATTGAAGACTTTTATTTATAGTACGCTATTAATTTAGCAGAATAACTAGCAATACATGCGTTGTTACTTGCTACGTGCAGGAGTATCACGTTTATTTCATAATTCAGTTCAATAACCGTTCGGTTGGTGTCAATAGTTTAACAACCTATACACAGAATGACACTATTGCTAAATATACAGTAGTGGAAGTAATTTTATGAAGACAATGTCAATTTGGAATATGAGGGTAGTCTTATTCTACAAAGCAGACGTTCACGAAAGTGGTGACCTCCTCATCTGATGAAAGTCTCTGCCTTCGGCGCGACCATTTAGCCTAGGAACCAGAAAGAAGTCGATGGCAAGTAAGGTGAGTGGTCTATCAATTCAAACCTAAATTCGTGCATCTTTGCCATGGCGACCATTGTAGTGTCCTGGGGGAACAAAACTTCCTTTTTCTTAAAATGCCACCGTTTTCCCGCAATTTCTGCCTTCAGCTTGTCAAATAATGATGTGAAGTGTGCCTCCGTTATTATTTTTTTGTTTTCTCAAGATCGACTAACACAACTCCACGACTATCCCAAAAAACAGTTGTCATCATCTTCTCAGCCGATGAAATAGTCAGAGCCGGAGTTTTTCAAAGATAAATTACCACTGCCAGTCAATTGTTTCGACTGTACCTTAGCTTCGGGGGTGTACTGTTCAAGTATCATCTACAGTTGTTAATAAAAGCCAAAAATCCGACTTATTTCGCTTAAATTTCGTCAATAGTGCTTTGGAAATGTTTATTCGAATGCATTGTTGGTCCTGAGTTGGGTACGCGCATTGCCTTTTAAATGCAAGAATCTAATGGAATTTCAATATTCGACTTTTTTCCATTTTTACAGAAACACGAATATCGACCGGTACAAACGACCGTTTAACAACATACTTCTACTACTAAATAACTTCATCATCTTCAGGTTGAGGCTTGAAACTTCAGGCTACCTCCTTATTTAGCCAATTAAGTATAAAACGTATTTTTACTATTATTCATACAATGATTTAAATTTAAATTATTGGCCGAAATGTCAGGTTACGAAATACACCTCGCATTTTAGGCATAAATTACAGTGATCATTTACCCGCCTCTACTAGAATTTTGCCAAATATCGTATTGAAACGGGGCCAACAGTTTTATTTTCTTATCGAAGAAGTCCGTCCCACTCCAAATTTGAATCCGTTTTTGAATCGAAAGGCAAATATACTAACCGTTCGACTACCGGGATGGTCTATTGCTACTTTTACTGTTGTTCTATTCTACGAGTCTGTTATCATTTGCACCAATTACGGGGGATGTTTCCAAAGTTCTAGGAATTGTGCTCAAATTCAATTACGCAGAACTTATAAGCAATGCTATTGGTGATAGACAAGTACTGACACGTTTATGCAGATTTCCAGTGCAGTGCAGTCTGAGTCAGGTGTTCGACTGATATAGGCGCGTTTTCATAGCACTGTTTTTATAACCATGGAAGACGCGGTTAAATCTCAAAGAGCAATAATTTTCTTTTTGTGGAAAGAGGGTGTAAAAACTTCAGAAATCAATCAACTCTGCAAGGAGCGTTTGGTGAATCTGCAGAATCTAAAAGTAGTGTATATAGGTGATTGATCGTTTTAAAACTGGTAGAACATCATTAGAGGATCCACGTAGTGGCTGCCCGAGTACGTGAGTAAACGAAAGAAACATTACTGCCATGGAGGACCTACTAAAGGAGTTTAGGCGAATGACTATTCGTTAAATTAGTGTACGCCTAGGAATAGGTACACGACAAGTTCATGACATCTTACATAATTGTTTGGGCATAAGCAAGGTTTCAGTCCGCTGGGTGCCAAGATTGTTGGGACCGGAACAGAAACTCAATAGGTCTAACACTTGTCAACTTCAAGAGCTGTTATCCTGTTACTGTGATGAATTTTGGCAGCGGATAGTAACCACTGACGAACCGTGGATTCCTTATTTCAATCCTGAGACCAAAAGTCAATCCAATTTGGGAACCGGAAGAAGGGCCTTCAGAAGGCGCGTACAATTCCGTCTGTTGGAAGGGTAATGCTTATTGTATTCTGGGCAGGCACTTATCAGAAAACAGACTAAAAAGTTACATAAGCGTCCGTTATTGCAACAGCATAATGCAAGACCTCATACTGCAAGAAAGACAAAGGATGTTTTGAACGATTTCCGACGGGAATTGATTCTGCATTCACCTTGAACATCAGATCTCGCACCCAGTGATTTTCATCCCAGTTTTGAAAAAACCTTTGCGGTGGGTTTGAGTGTTTAACTGATGTAAAACGTGTCATAAATAGACGGACTGCGGAGACACCGAAAAATTTCTTTGGGGAGGGCTTAAAAAAATTAGTTTATCGTTGGCATAAATGTATTTAGTTAAAGGGAGATTATGTAAAAAAACTACATTGTAATATTAATGAACACTGACAAAATAAAAAAATTATAGTTAAATTCCCAGAACTTTGGAAACATCCCTCGTACATGAAGTTTAAGAACTCTTGTGTTTGTACTAATAAAACTATTTTACTTACCACGCCATTCTCATACAAATGAGTTATCATGAGGACAACTTTAGATTGTTGTTCCCAAATCATACGCCAATAATCTTCTATTGTGTTTTGCAGGGGTGCTTGGCAGGCAATATAGTAGTGTCGAGCGGCTTGAGGACCCTAAAATATGAATATATATATATATATATTAATAGCTTAAAGATTTGTATGAAAGCTAAATGATGCGAGCGATTAAAATGTGCTAGGATCTAACAACTGCTATAAAATTATGAATGCATTGCAATGATTCCAATGATCTTACCGTTACATAGTTAGCATTAATATAATCACTACTGGGAATCCCTTCAACCGGAGTTAGGAATACTCTCGTTTCAGGAAGCGGAATCACGTTAGCGTAGCGGTTCTTCACGTCGCAACCCTCGGGCAATTCATTAGTTTTAGTCGTGACTTGTGGGATCTTTTCAAATTCAGCTCTTATTCCCTCTTGATTGTTGGAGAATCTCAATAATTCTGAGATATTTAACATGTGAGTTGGACAAGTCTAAAAAGAGGAACAAATATAAACTGTAAATGAGAACTTGTATTGTCTACTTATTATGGAGATGAATGTTTCATGTTACAAGGGTGGTTAGGCTAATATAACTTCCATGTTTATGCCTCGCAACCAACTACATTGGAAAATTCTAAAAATTTGGTAGTGTATTAAAGCCTACAGGTGCTACTGAACTAAAATAATTTCAATTATCTAAGACTTCCGATTATAGCAGAAGTAACGGTCAACATTGTTATTTTAAATAGAATACCTATATACATATTACAAAATTTTTGAATTCCTAGTTCAATTTTAGGTTTGCTTGATATAACATATTTGAAATATTAAAGGTTTTTTTGGAAATTTTTGGCAGATGCACGAGCGCACGTGAACTTTTATAAGTATGAAAGTGCGTAACTTGGAAAATCAAAATTTTCCAGAACTGTTGACAGAATTAGATTGTTGATTGAATTAGATACTATAGATACTACAGATAATAGAAAAACTGAATTTTTTGAAAACAATATATGCTGTGTCCGATAATTACGATTAAACTTTAAAATGAAGAAAATGTTTTTGTTTAATGCAACTAAATAATTGTCTCTTTATTATCAAACTGACAAGAGTATCCAGCAACGAAATGTAGTTAGAGATATCCAAGTCATGACCGTTAGGAAACAATCTAGCATTGATGAAATTCTGCCAGTCAAACAAATCAATCCCAGTAAGTTTTTGTGGATACCGAGCGGCAAAAATATCGCATGCTTTCGATTTGTCATTTTATTGCTTTCTCCATAAATAATAAACAAAGTTAAAGAATCTTCCTTAGTGTAATTTAAACACGTTAGCATTGCTTATAATTGAGAACCAGCCAACATATAACAACGTGTGTCAAAAAGTATTTGATAGCTCTTAGTTTTGTTATGGACTTTTATAAAATTGTAGCGATGCAGGAAGTAACCCATTAAACGCAATTTACCTTTAACGCATACAGAGTAGCCATTTAAAATTGAAATAGGCCCAAGAGTATTTTTTCAAAAAAGAGGAAACAGTTATTAAGAACGTACGAAATTTCTTGGAACAAACGTTCGACAGGAAGTGAATTAGCTATTCACTATCCACGGTCAGCTTCAAAATTTCAATTTTCACATTCACAGTTACAAGTTCATGCACTTGTCCATCTATTAATTTTTTTTTTAATGTAAATATTTCAAATATACTTAGAAATATCAACATAAACAAACCTTAAAATTGAACTATGAATTCAAAAATAGGTGGTCTATTTAAAATTTAAGAAAACCGCAGTTGCCAGTTACATCTGATCCGAAAGTCTTAGATAATTGAAAATATTTTAGTTCAAGAGTACATGTGGGCTTTAATATTTTATCAAGTTTTCAAAATTTTCTTAAGTACTCTTAACTTTGCAAAACAATTTTCTGCATAGTCGTGCAACTTATGAAGTTATTATTTTTCTTCGATAGAACAACATTATATAATGTTTGTATTGGATACTATATTTCGAAAATATTTTAGTAGGTACACCTTAATAATTTTAGAGATATTTACAAATTTCCCTAAACTTCACAATAACGTTGATAAAGAACTAAATATATATTTAACGACTTTAGCGTAGTAGCATGTGCAAATACATTTTCTGTATTCAATACGTTACTTCTTTTAACTGAAATGGTCCGTATACATCCCTGTGAATTTCTAATGGTTACCTTGACATCTAGAACTTTTGCTTTACCGGTACTTCAACGGTTTAAAAATTTTAGAATTACTTATTAAAATAATTGCAATGACATTTGCAAAAGATAAAGTTACCGCACAATGTTTCAATGGCGGCTTATAGTTATTTCAGGTGAGCTCTCAGCGTTTAACGTCGTGCAGACTCAGTTACAATCGAGGCCAAATCAGAATTGATTCTAAAAACACTGTCATGCATATTAATGATTAAAAAAGAGTAACAGAGTTGCGTATCGTCAGCGTACATGTGATAATTGCAATATCTTAGACTTTTCATAATATTAGATGTATAAATGGCGTATAAAAGAGGTCCCAGTATACTACCCTGTGCAACGCCCGATGTAATCAGCTGCACGGTTGAAATATCACTATCATAACGCACCTGTTGGAGGCGATTAGTTAAGTAATTACGGAAGAAATTTATTGTTTCAGGTGTAAATCCAATATTATGCATAACAGCCAAGAGGGTAGAATGATTTAAAGTGTCGAAGACCTTAGAGTAATTAAGCAGAACCAATATCGTAACCATATTATCGTCAATGCCCCTGAAAATATCATCCGTTACCTTAGCTAACGTAGTAGCACAGCTGAAACCCTTTCTAAACCCTAACTGTTCATTCGGTAATATGTCGTTTTTATCTAAGAAAAAACGTATTTGGGTATCTATAATCCTCTCCAAGACCTTCGATAGTATAGGAAGAATAGATATAGGTCTTAAGTCGCTCACATTTGCAGAAGAGTTAGTTTTAGGTACAGGAGTAACAATACTGAACTTCCAACAGTCATGAAATACGCTTTCCAACAGGCAGGTATTAATCAAATGCGTAATAACAGGTAGTATGAATGGACAATATAACAGCAACATCCTTAAAGATACACTGTCTGGACCAACTGCTTAAGATTTTATGGAATCTAGTGCTGACTCAACGTCTGATATATCTACTAAAGTATCTGCCACAGATACATTATTTTTATAATAATCAATTAGAATGGGATTCGCATTATCACCAGTCATGAAGCTGCAAAAATGACTATTAATCATGTTAACATCCAACAAATGTGTTGGTAACTTAGTGTTATTGTTTTTGTTATAAATATTTAAGGATTTTAGATCCTGCCATAAGCGTCTTCGATTACCACCCCTCAAAACATATTGTAAATATCCTCGTTTCTCACGTCCTATAGCAGAAGTAGTTAGATTGCGTAACTCCTTATAGTAATTAAAAGCAGCGGCTGTTTTCTTAAGCTTGGCCACTTTAAGTGCTTTATCTCTAAGCGACATCATGTATCTTAAGTTATCAGTCAGCCAAGGAGTTCGAGGTTTTCTAAAAAGGATTGTTCTATAAGGAGTGTGTATCAAACAGGTCAATGATAAGATTATTGAAGATAAGCATTTTACCATAGATGTCAACTATACGATATATACAGTGCCACGGTAGAGATTCTAAATCACTACAAGAGTTGTTAAAATTAAACTTTGAAAAGTCTCTAAATAAATGAAGACAAGGAATACGAGCTGGTTTGACAAAATCTAACTGAACATCAACCAAATAGTGTTCAGATATAGACAAATCATTCCGAACACCGGCCGAGATGTAAAGTGTATCAATAAAAATCGAGACTGAATCAATTAATGACGAAGTTGACATCGTCTCCCTAGTAGGATTATTAATTACCTGCTTAATACCTAAAAGAGCACACATGTTAGAAAACATATGACAATGTCTGTTATTAACATCTAAGAGATTCACGTTAAAATCACCAGGAATGACTATCTCTTGCGTGCTCAGGCATATATAGGACAGCATTTCTTCGAATTGTTGTATAAATAATGGGGTATCTGTCGAAGGAGGTCTACAGATAACACCCACCGTAACAACAGTAGCTTTACCTACAAATATTCAAAATTGACATGTAAAGTTAAGTCCAGAACCGAATAAGTAATACTGCTCTCAACATAGATCGCTACCCCCCCCAGCTCGCCTACCATCCACTCTATCCCGCCGAACAACACCATACCCACTCAAAGTAACAGCATCATCCGCGACAGCAGTCGTCAACAACGTCTCCGAAACAGCAACAATATCATGCTTATTATGGTCGAAATAATCTCTAAATAAATGAAATTGAAAATATTTTTTCAAGTTATGCGGGATACTTTAGGGTCTCACGATATACGTATATCAGATTAAGATACCTTTGTGTGAATAATGCAGGGGACTCATCCTGCACAATCCTGCTGACGAATCGATGACTATTCTTTATTTTATATCTCAATAAAGTACTTTACAATTAATTTTGACGAAGGTTTTATGTATTTTTAAATTAAAAAAGTTATTATTATATTGGGTGTATGATACTTCGTAATAACATATATTATAAAAATACAAATGCAACCTTCGATAGCTCAGTTGGTAGAGCGGTGGCATTCAATAGACATCCATAGGTCGCTAGTTAGAATCCGGCCCGAAGGAAGTTCGTTATTACTTTTTTTTTTTACATTATACTTAGTAACCTATCGTACTTTCTAATTGTACTGTGTCAAAACTACTACTATTGTGACGTAATTGTTAAATAAGAAAGAATTTATTACGTTAAGAAAAAAGAAACATTTCAAATAAAAATGGGGGAGAGTAGGAAAGAGAGAAAATTACACTGATGACATAAAAGAATAAAGAGAAATAGAAAGGTAATTTGCATAAAAATATATTTCATTAGGCAGAATACTTTGGATGAATAGAACGTAAAAAAGTTACTTGTAACCCTTTGTAGATATGCTTGAAGTAGTCGACAATACTTGGGACGAAACGTAGCCAAATAAAGTGAAACCCAAACAAAACAAAGTTGTTTGTATTAGATTCTCAAATAAAATCGAAAATATATATTTACTTACTGGATCTTCAAATGCTGGGTTTCCGTAGGACCTTTTAGAAGTCATCAAAACACCTTTCCTTCTGGTGCTGTTATGAATAGAAACATTGTCCATACTGTAGGCGTCCAAACTGACTGGTCTACATTGCTGCCCGTAATTAAAACGTTTCTGCCGTTTCTTCATAATAATCTGAAATCAAACATTTTCTTTGTTTTAGGTTTACTGTTATAATTATTTCCTATGTTCACTGGGAACGGCAAACATCTGTATTTGAAGAAATGTTAATTGGAGAAATCGGAAAATTTTCTCAGGTCTGTTCTTTTCGACTATACGACAAGTCAATACCAAGTTATTTATTTTGATGCAACAATGGTGCGAGAAATGTCATTAGCATCTTTACTAATAGTAACACACCCCAAAATAATTTTGACATATGCGGTTGAACCAGAACAGTTACATATTCTTTTAGA
>LR736910.1:332058-365550 GCA_902654985.2 Oryctes borbonicus
TTTTTTTTTTATTAAAATGTTAATGTCTGTTACCCCTTTTTTGGTTTTGAAGATCATGTAGTTTGTTTTTCTTTCGTTAATTATAAGTTTTTCTTTTTTTTTCAAGTAATAGCATTTCTTTTTTATCGTTTTTTTTTTATATAATTTTTTACCATTGTACAAGATACATGCGTCATCCCCGTATACATGAAAAATACCGTTGAGCTTGATATCGAATAGGTCATTAGGATGTAGTATATACATTTTACATATTCCTGTTATTGCTATTGCTTTTGGTTTGTGAAATAAGTGGGAGTTGGATAGATATTGAAAGTTTTTTCATGTCGAATAAGATTTTAATTAATGTGTAATTGTAAATTGTGTAAGGTTTATGTATTGATCCAAATTAATCGGCAAATAAGCTACATATGTCTTAAGAATTTTTGGCGGATTTGTATAACCTGTGGAATATCTTCCACTTTGGCTTGTTTCTTGCGAAAATCCAAAACTGCTTCGAATTGTGTGATGTATTAGACTCTAAGTTTTTTAAAAAGTTTGTGTAATTAAATGGCATTTCAGCTTCCACCTTGTTTCTAAATATTGAAAAGTAGTTATAATCAGTTCTGTTGTAAATTTGTTGTATTTTTTGTATTTGCCTTTTTTTGAGTGGTTTCAAAATTCATATTTTTTACTACTTCAAATTATTGTGAATTATTTTTATTGACTGTATTTAAGCAGTGTATGTACATATGTCCTGTACGATACATAACATACTAAATATGGAATTCCTATCGAAACTGTCTCGGCTAACTGCAAGTGAAACTTTACTTTTCGTCTTTCATATTTGAATCGAGGAATGTTGCGCAGTCAATATTGACAATATTGAAATATTATCACGTCTCTACGTAATATTGTTTACGTGAGGATACTATTTAATAGCTACAAAGCGCATAATTTAACACCAGCCTCTCAATTTCGTGTATGTATTGTTTATACGTTTTAGGTCGTGCGAAGTGTATCTGACGCATAAAGATTCATACTGTAAATTATTGATGATATCTGCGCAACATGGGAAATAACATTAACAATGCATGTAAGGCGCGTACCTTAGAACGTTTTATCGATTATGTTGCAATGGTTATAACGAATTTATTTTGTGGAGACAAATAAGTAACTTCCATCAATAGAAAGTTCAAAAAGATACAGGTCAAATCAATTTAAACACCTCGAATAATTGACATAATGATGTAATTAATGTTAATGAAGTCGTCAGACTCATGTACTTGGTTTCTGGATGATGAAATGCGAGTATTCGTAAAAAGTTATTTAGAGAATTGAATAAATGTTTAGAGGGACATCACTGGATGTATATGTTATTGCATAAAAATAAAACTAACGATAATAAAAACATGCCAACAATTAAGAAACGAGTAAATTTAAATTTCAGTGTTTTTATCACTAAACCATTAAGACAGGCATTCCATCATTTCTTTTTTAAACTACTGTCAGATGTATTATAAAACTGTCATTGAAGTTCAAGAGTAATTGTCCCGTACATACTTTTTCGTGATTTTTAACTAGTATGCTAATAATTTGTACAAGTGCTTGTTTGACTTGGAATTTAATAATTATTGCAGCTACTTTGAGAAGCTCCCAAGCTGACAAAGAAACAAACAACGTAATCCTGTAAGCCTATACACTCCGTGTTCTCTAACTTATAAAGGATAACTTTCTAAGGATTGATATACACTGCCGTTCAGAGAAGTTCGGTCGGTTAGTAAAAAACATGAAAAGGTTACAGAAACAAACGAAACTAAAAACAAAATGCAATTTTATTGTATGTACAGGTAAAAAAGACAAAAATAAATAAATAAAAAGTTATTCTGGCCTAATATAACATACTGAACATTATTTTTTTTTTCATCGAAAAAACCTCCTTGCTGTTAATCACCGCTCGAACTATTCTAGGCATTCTTTTGATAAGTTTTGTTAAAACGGATTGTGGAATATTAATCTATTCATGTTGCAGAATATTCCGTAAATGTTCTTGTGAAGTTGGGCATATTTTTCGGATCCTCCTGTCCAGTTCATCCCACAACAACTCTATAGGGTTCAAATCTGGGCTTTGTGGGGGCCATGTCATTACTTTCAGGGTGTGCTGTTCTTCTTGCTCCTTTAGATAGTTCTTACACATTAACGCAGTGTGTTTTGGGTCGTTGTCATGCATGAATGTAAAGTTACGGCCTATTATACGCAAGCCTGATGGCACTGCATGATTCTGGAGTATTGCAAAATAATTTTCCTTGCTCATTACACCCTGCACTCTGCATAAATCTCCCATCTCAGCAAAGGAGAAACATCCCCACAGAACTACACCCTTGCTTCACTGTAGGCACAATACAGTTCGAGATCACTTTTCGGTTTTAGATCTTCGGACATAAACTCGTCGATTTTGCCCAAAAACCTCAAACTTTGACTCGTCACTCCAAAGCACGTGTTTCCAATCGGCTAACGACCAATCTAGATGAGAACGGGCCTACTGTAGCCGTTTTGCTCTGTTGCCCCGACGTAATAAGGGTTTTCGAATGGCAATGCGTCCATGAAGGTCCGCTTGTTGAAGTCGACGTTTTACTGTACTCGCCGAAACTTGTTCTTCACGGCCGCGATTGACTTCGGCTGCTATTTGTGGCGCTATTAATTTTCTATTGCGTTTGCTTAATAATACAATTCTCAAATCTTCAGCTTTTGTTGTTTTCCTAGATGCTCCAGGACGAACACGATTTTCTATAGTTCCAGTTGTCCGATATCGCTTTATGATGTCATTTACTGTTGAACTTCTCATATTTATTTTTTCAGTAATTTTCAGTCCCGAATATCCTTCTTCAAACAGCGTAATAATGCGTGAACGTTTTGCTACATTGGTAGGCTTGCCACGTGCCATTTTGAAGTAAATTTTCTTAAAACTTTCGCGCAAAAACGACAGATGCACACCAACACACGTTTAACAGTAAAATGAAGCAAATTTATATCTTTACGCCTGTGATAAATGAACAAGAATGATACTGCGGTATATTTCCTAAATGTATTGTTCGTTAACGAACGACCCGTTTCAAAAGATCGGTACTTCCGAGAAATTCTTGGAATGATAATAAAAGGGACTTTATTGTGGTTGTCGCAATATTTCTACTTTACATAATAATTTATGGCTTTAATCCCTTAGAAAAGAGTGTATGCTTAATATTTTTCTAATTTTATGTATTAATAATTGTATACAGTGTGATATAATAGATTTTTATTGTATGACCGAACTTCACTGAACAGCAGTGTACATATTTGCAGTTCCCACTGGGACAACCTTCGTAACGTGATTTCATGTTCTTGAACATGAATTCTGAAAGGGACGCTCTAGAAGAGAAACTTGTTATTTATAAGAATTTCAACCTACTAATTACAACGTAGATTAACAGTGCAGTTTCAGAATAATTGAAAGAGCTACTGCTATTAAGAAATTTAGTTTCTAAACAAATTTTCTCACATATATATTCATGGTAAACTTATGAGTTTACGAAATTGTGATTATATCCTAGTGACACCATACGTAGATTATTATCTATTATCACCATACACCTAACAACAGCGTTTAATTAAAACATTACATGTAATAAAAACAATAAGAAAAACCTTGATGTTTGGAGGATAATGAACATGGTGGATAAATACCGAAATAACAAAAATATCAACGAGAATGCATTAATAAAAATTTCATAACGATGAATCTGATAAGCGTGTGTCGGCATAAATGTATGCATAATATCTGACCTTCATGCCGTTAAAGCACATTTCAATTATTTTACCGGTAATAATGACGTTTGATCAAATCTACGTATGTTTTGATAACAATACGGAAAGTATTTGTGGTACGGAAAGAATTTGTTATTCTTTTTAGTTTAGTAAATGTTACGCATGTACATAATATGAACTTATCGCTTATACGCTTTGAGGAAATGTAATATAGAAATGTTTTCATATTTCTTCCATTCATATTTATCGGTTTATCATATATTTTTTAACATTGTGGTATGGTAGTATTAATAAAGTAAGTGTAATTAATTTATATTAATACAATTTGGAATTACTTTAGGCTTGAGAAAATTATATTAAATATTCACGGGTGAGACAAAAAATGTCGTTTAATCTCCCTGAAATGTTCCAGTAAACACAAGTTATAGATTGTTATTTAGAAAAGGAAGTGACTAATCTTCTTCATTATATGAGTTACAATCGCTTAAGACGCGTTTATGGTGGAGCTGCGATACTCGACAAGAGAACTAAATTAGTAAACCAGGTCAATTGGTGCGCGTCATGGAAAGATACAATGCTCAGCGATTAGTTTGCTAACTCGCCCTTCTTATCGACTATTGCAACTCCACTGTAAACGCACTTTTACTACTGTTACTGCAACTACTGTGTTGTTTCGCATACGTCGTTACCAGCGATAGATGTCGCTTATATATATTTCGTACGATATTTTGCAAATTAGCAATAGATATATTGAAACTATCGCTAATTAATTTACAACAAAATAAATGTAGGTAGAATTGGCATCTGGTATCTACCTAACAAAGCTGCGTTTGTCGAATACCTTAAGAAAGGAAAACAAAAACGGGAGCATTCTGGAATAGTTCCATGTACATAAAGAATATTTCCTCTAAAATTTTAGTCTCATCGGAAAACAGGAAATGTTACCAATAGCAATCTAGAATTTGTAAATGTATAAATGTTATTTGTTTCGGATTATTCGCTCACTAATTCTAATTTAAATGCATGAGTAGTATTTTGCTACACTTTAAGTCACCATAAGAAATACTCTAATTCTGATTCAACAGGGAAAGGACAAGCCTTTGAAGTTTATGAAACGCTCGTTGATTGGAATTTAATAGCGATTTTGTCAATCATAGATATCTTTGTATAAGAATAAATTTAAACCGAGTGTTGAAGTCAAAAGTGTCCTGGAAATTCTTCATGATAGTATAAACAACATCACTACCTGTATTTAAAATACTCTTAATATACAACAGCCTCGAGATGACTACAAAAAATTTTTAGAACTTGCAAATATTTTCCTTTGAAAGTCAACATACTCCCAATGCTTTCCATCATGCCCGATGGATAATAAAATCAATTTTTTGTTCAAATATATTTTTGTTTCAGAATCGATTTAAAATGGCTGCAACAAAAAAAAAACATCTCCGATCTGTGTGTTTGCCATATCATTTGATGTTGTTAAAAAAAACTTAGTAGATACAAATCAGTCGATGTTTCTGTATTTCAGGTTACATAAAGTTAGTTATTTATAGAAAAGGTTTTGGTGCTACAAATTTGGAATTCCGATTTTGTACTTTAAAGTGGATCCAAATCTTTTTAGAATCCGAGTGTGCAACTTCTGATTCTTCAAACACTCTTTGTAATTGTCTTTGAGAACTTCTCAGACAACAGCAAGTTACAGTTTTGTGAATATTTAAAAAGCACTACAAGTTTTAGACATTTTAGGAGGGAACATAAACGAAGCATGTCAACCTTTTTCAATAAAATTCTACAATTGTCATTGGAAGTTTCTCCATGAAAGCCGTCCCTTTCTATGTAACACGTCTTGGTTCATATACAGCACACTGATTTTTTAATTAATTACATGCAATGTTAAACATAAAAACTAAATTTGAACCTAGACAATTTTTTTCATCCTAACTCGCCTAAGACAGAACTGTGCACTGCTTCCTTCTTCAGAATACATGCAATATTTCCAAGAATATCTTCTTCATCTTTTGCTACACTTTCCACAGATTGCGTTTTATGTGGTTCTTCTAATCGTTCAATCTCCAATCTTGCTATATACTCAAGAGCGCTTTCGTGATGAATACTTACAATCGCATTTTTCAAGGCATCATTGCAACTCAATTTTTGACATGCCACAGGAACGATTGCTATGTTTGTTAACTGAAACCTTGCAAATAGCATGTTCAACACATTAGCTCTATTAATCGCTGCCATTGTGCCAAATTACAAAGTTACGCTGGAAGAAATGCTCGTGATATATCGTTCGAAACTGTCGCCTTATATATATGGATTACGACAACTGTTTACGTGATAGAACAATCTGTGTATTTTTGGTTTTAATGTTTGACTGTCTCAAATAAATTAAGAAACAAAGTTATATTTGTTATAGTCTCCGAGATATTTGCAATAATTTAAAAACCATGCAAATTTTTGGAGGAGGATATGTCCTAAAATCACGATTCAGCAGCTAAAAAAAAACTTATACCAGGGCACTCTTTTAGTCTTCCATTTTCCGTGGATTTAGTCATATTATAATAATAAAATCCATAAATTCAATCTGTATAGGGAATAATTTCTTCTGTACAAATAATTATGAATAATGAAAAGTTAGTACAAATACAGTTAAATCTATCCGTGAAGGCATTGTATATAACGTTTGAGTTAACATGGACTGCATTTGTAGTATATCAATACCTTTATCTACCTCTGGAGATTATTTGCAACTTTTGCTGACAAAGTTCACCAATTTTTTCAATTTTCGGCTTGGTACCATTTTCCTTCAGCCGATCAGCCATATTAAAATACACAATACTCCCTCTAAAACGATTTAGAATGAAATAAGAAATAAGAAAAACATGTATTCAAAAATTATAGCAACATTTGCAATAAAACGCAAAAAAAACATTTATTCCTTGAGCGCGCTTGATTTTTCTATTCAGAAAAGTAAAATCCAATTTAATCAACTTCACCCCGGTTGATTGTGGTAAATATGAATATTAATATAAACAATACACACCTGATATCTACATCCACTTACCACTTACTAAGAAAATAAAACGAAAACTTTCATACAAAACTAACGAATAAAAGTTCATACGTACTACAACGCGTTATTTGCAAACAAAAAGACTAAAGCGCAACGTGAAGAAGAATTACATTGTTACACGTTTGAATTTTCAATACAGACATCACGATACGTACTCGTTTTAGTAGCAATAACAAGAACATAATGGCGATCCATATATTGGTGTCGTACCTTTAGTGTACCGAAGGACGAATGAATTGATTTTGTGATCGTGATGTATTCAGGCGGTAATGGATCGTTTATGAACTAATTAGCAAAAATTGGGCTCATGCGTTATGTTGTTAAGTTTATTCGTTGTTATATAACGACGCAGAGTTAGCTAACAGTAAATAACAGCACCGTACATACATTGTTGAAAATGATTTATTTGCTATTAAGTGAAATATATTTAGCTCGTGTTACTTAGTTAAGAACACAGAACGATCGCGTTTAATGTGTAAACAACTTAATGTGAACATTATCCAATTACTACTAATTGTCAATAGATACAATGCAACAAACTTGTAAAACCCGCTAGATATTTAAAAAGACGGTGCTCTAGACATCAAGACTTCGTGTTTAGTATTGGAATAGATTTTTTTTGTTTATAACGTATAGATTTCGCAGTGGATTCCGATGTATTATACTTAATATTCTTTCAGCATTTAATATAGTTAATAAGTTTAATAAAGTCATTAATAATTTCGAGAAAGGGTTCTCATGTGACGTTTGAGAGATGATTAAAATTGAAATTTGAAATATTTTTAATACAAAACTCACAATTACAATTACTTTTAAATGAAACTCGTTTCTTAACACGTTTACCTTCTAACAGCTTGCGCTAAGGCCAATAGTATTTGTAGTTTTAGAGTCATAATAATTTAGGAAATAATTTGTATTTAAATAATTATTGTTACCAAAAATAAAACATTTAATCTGTTTATAATGCTTATCGATTTCCTATTGTCAATGCAAGACACATCGATAGAGAAATCAAAAAAATTTCAATGTACTGTTAAAACTCCGATAAATACTCACGCGAATAAAATTTGAATCACCAAACTAATATCTAATGCAAAAAAATAATGCCAAAGTGGTATTGATAGAATCATTTACGGCAAAAGCAATGCAAGGAGAAAAAAACTCACTATCCATGAACATGTTTCTGCCTACCCGGCGTCATCGGCGTGTTTTCGAGAGTGTTTTTACTCCACCTTATATCGCTGTTTGCCTCACAGTTAATACCACAACATACGAAACGACCTCGTACCTGCCATTTAAAAAACAGTGACATAAACCAGGTACTGTTCCTCATGCTATCCCTCGAGCAGTTCTTGTTGTAATTACCAATATATGGCGTGCGCAGGAACACTTTGGAAAACTGCACATGTAGACCATTCCCACAGTCGTAGCATGACGTATAGAAAAACACATCAGAAAATTCTTAGGAACAATAACCAATGCCAATACCATGAGGAAGCTATTTTACGATACTTTTCCTTCTGCGCACGTCATCTCGTGGTAAGCAGTCCAAGAATTGCACAGTACCTGGTTTATGTCGCTGCTTCCTAAACGGCAGGCATGTGTTTCTTGACACCAGAGAGCGCCAAGAGATGTCTGGCTTGACGTGTCGAATGTTGTGGTATTATTTGTTAGGCAAACAGCAATACCAGATGGAGGAAAAACACTCTCTGAACCACGCTGATCACGCCGGGTAGGCAGAAACATGTCCGCGAGTAGTGTCTTTTTCTCTCCTTGCATTGGTTTTGCCGTAAATAATTCCATCAACACTGCGAGGAAGCTATTTTAGCATAAGTTTTTTTTTATTGTTTCTAGGCATTTTCTGTTGTGTTAACATGCAATGCGTTAAAGATATTAGTAATGATAATAATAATAATAATAGTATATTTGTTCAACAGCTTGTAATAAATCCAGTTACAGAACGAAGTTGACAGAAACACTACTATAACAAACAGTCAGCGTAGAGCCTAACATAAATTGGACTGTAATTGTACTTAATGAAAGCATCCAATTAATTAAAGATTTAGTGAATTCAGATATTTTGGGCTTCCATTCCAAGAATATTAGAAAGGAGTGTAATGCAAACCATCCACGTTATTCACCACATCTGTCCTGCAACAACTTTTTTTTGTTTCCTCGCCTCAAAGTTTCGCTCGGAGAACGGAGATGTTTATCGAATATGGAGGCCATCACATTTGTAAAGCTCATTTTGCAAAAAATTCTCGTTTCTGTGTTAGGCTGGAAACTTTTCAGACTACCTATCTACATACATTTAGATCGACAGAAAGGATTGTCTGTTTAGCCTTACTTATTTTACCATTTTAATTGCTGACGGAAGTAATTCTTAATAAATTCTCTTCGCAGAATATTAATCATTAAAATTTATCAAATAGATAATATTTTATCCACCATTTGTGCTGATGAACTGTAAGTATTTAGTTTCAATTAACTCCTTTTATAATAATAGTATAGTATATAATATTAAATTTCGTTTTTTATGAATAATTTAATTTTTTCAGTATTAAAAAAGAACTAATTTCTCTATTCTGTCACTTATTTTTTTCAATCACGTTTGTTAATCACATAATTATTAACTTCCCATCTTGTTCTTTCTCGTACGGTCTAATGATGTATATTCTACAGGAAACCGGACGCTAATAACTTTTAATAGTATATTATTGTGAGAGGGTAGGCCAATTTGTTTTATTTGCCATTATTAACTTATTCTTTTCGTAAATAATTTGCAGGCACTATTAATGCTACTACGCAGCACTACATGTTGCTGAAGTGTATTATGAAACAAAAAAAAATAATAAAGAATAAATTTATGTCCACAAATAAGGATTATAAAAAGACTGGTTGTGCATGAAATCAATTATCAATCAATCAAATAGCTAGATAAAGTGTTATTCCATAAATACAGAAGAAAAAAGAAACGATTGCTAACATTGACTTTAGTTCTTCAAAATATCAAGTACGATTTTGTAGGTTATATTAAAAATGGATGCAAATAATTACACAATAGAAGTTACAAAATAATAGAGATACAGTCATATATAGGTGGGTCGTGTCCAGGGACTCGAAAAATTGCTCTTTTCTGAGTTTTGAGAGGTTTTTTAATTTTTTTTTTTTTTTCTTGTAAAATCTCATTGAGGGTATAGCCTAAAATTATATTGAAACCTGCAGGATGTTTCTCAACTTCGTACCTACGTAAAGTTTAATTTTTTTTAATGAAACATGTTATATATTGTAATTTTGGAATTCTTACTAAATTATCGGTCAATAAAGTACTCAGTAAAGGTTTCAAAGTTATAAGTTTTTTTTTAAGTGGCATCTATAGATATCATTATTTCTCTAGAAGCGTGCATTAGAGAGTAGTGCTTTTGGACCTATGTATATTAGGCTAATACACGCAGGCTTACGTGATTCGGAATTACGAATGGGATGTGCGTAATTTGCGTTAAGTTGGTATGACATATTATTGTTAAAAAGTATTTTTTTAATGGAACGTCCTGTATATTATTCTAGCTTTGATTTTTTTTTGCAAAATTCTAGACAAAAAAGTACGTATTAGTGGTCTAAAATTAACCATTTCGCGTTATACTGATTGTTAGGTTTATCAACAACAAGTTTTATGAAGGGTTGAAACAAAAAGTGTCTCTCTTCCCACAGATTCTATAATTTAATTAAATACTGCGAGCGCCTTCGTGCTTGAAGCTCATCTTCGCGCCAGAAACAGTTGCATCCACATGATAAACGAAAATAAAATTGAATTAGTCAATAGAATTAATTGTTATGTTAAAAATAAATTTTGTCAAAATAGAAATTTGTAAAATAAAGTATCTAAATAAATAATTAGTGTAAGTTGAATAAGTAATAAGTTTTACGTTTTTTCTTAAGAATTATAGTTCATGTTAAATTGGGGTAAAAAATAATTTGGTATAATATGTAAAAGTTATTGCAACATGTAGCAAATGGAAAAATACTTGCAATGTATGAATCAGCAAAATGTTCTATAAACGAAAAATTGTGACAGGGGGAATCGCTTTTATTCCTACTTTCCATGATGAGTAGCTCGGAGCCACCATCGATTGTTTAATGCTAAATTTATTTTATCAGTGTATCGTGACGGAAACAAATGGCTAAATAAATAAAGCTCTAGGTATTAAAACTACCGACTCTGTGGTGTAATGAGTTTAACGCGACTGTCCGGCAAACGAGAGCCGTAGGTTCCAATCTCAGCGAAGTCAATTAGTTTTATTTCATTAATTAAATTATTTACGAAGAAACTAAGTCAAAACAATTTTTGAAATATCATCAAATTCAATAATTATTCAATATTCTTGATTTATTTCAAAGCGATTTTTTTCTTAAATTTTTAGTACACATTTTATAAATCCATTAAGAGATAGAGATATGGTGTTAAAACGCTTTATTTTAAATTCGGATAATTTTTATGGTAACACCAGACACACAAGAAAATATCTAATTATGCCTAAGCCTATTCATTATCTGCTGGAAATGACCACCATTGTGCACAAGGTAATCTCTTGCTCTTCTCAACATCTCTGGAGTTATCATCCGAAAAATTCAATGTCCTAATTCTTAGAGTGTAGAAATTGGGATATCGTAGACAACCTCATTAAAAATCAAACCCCAAACACTGCAAAACATCTCTCGTATTGTAGAGGGGAAGCACCGTCTTGCTGGAAATAACTCTTTCGGTATTGGATTATGCACGACATCTCGAATTTCATACGTTAAAAATTCTAAATAATGTGCAAAATAAGTCCAACAATTCGATTTGACAACAGTGTGATATGTTAAGTAAAATAATTTCATTGAAAATCAGTGAATATTTTTTTGTGTGTTAATTACCGTAAAAATTACGCGACTTTCAAATGTACTTTAAAAAAAAAGTGAATTAAAAAAAAGATGCCATGGTAAGGGTCGAAAATGAAATAGACTGTGTTTTTGATATTTAACATTTGTTTTTTTTACCCAATATTTTTAAGGTCTCTACATGGTCATGTCACTTAGTGCGCGCAGATTAGGTTCCATTCGATTTTAATCGAACTCTAATCCATTACACTGCGTGTCAAACGGTAGCAAGATCGAACACAAAGAAACTATCGCAGAATATCAATCCCGGAAATACCACTGACAAAAATTCCAAATACATAATTATTAATCTGGCGGAGACGACAAAGATCGCTCGCAGAAGAGAAAGCATTATGTTATGCGAGCATTTAGAGTATTAATCTATTATATTAATTCTTTGTCTTAAGTTTTATTCATACAAAGTTTTTAATGTATTCCGAAGCGTAAATTTATTCGCAGTTTACTGTAATTTTAGTTTTATGACAATTTTGTACTGATTAATTCATGAGGTATTACAATTTTAATTTTAATTTCAATAAGTTAACAAGTATAATCCATATTTAAAATAAAATAAAGCTATTATTTATGATAATTAATTAACCTAAAAAAGACATTTAACGTACGATGTTCGTTGTCTGATGGTTTTGTTTGGTTCCAGCTTTGCCTGACCAAGTGGAAATCATGAAACCGGTAGCAATACCTTTGGTTTGTGGGATATTTACACCAGCATTTGGTTAAAGAATTAATTATAAACTTAAAACAAAAATTAGGAAAGTTCCAACTACCGCAGCATTTGTTATAAACTTGTATTAAATACCAATATATTATTTAGAGTAGTAGTTATGAACGTTAGAAAATAATTTTGCAAGAATTGTGTATTAAAGAAAGTAGTAAAAGGTATGTAACTAATTACAAAATCATGATATAACGATTACTGTTACTAGTACGCGCGGTAAAGCAATAATACCCTTTTAATTTACAAAAAAAATTGTCACATAACAAGCATTTTATTAACAAACCTAAGCATGCGGAAAAGTCGCATTCACAAAATATACAGATAAGCTTTCGCTTATGTTTATTTTGGTCGAAATAATTAGGCTGAGCGAAAGCTATTGTAACTGACCGAAAACGATTTAAGGTATTTTCAAATATAATAATAATAGATCGTTTCATGATTAAGTAATGTTATTTATTGAAGGTTCAGAAAATGTACCAATTAAATCACATCTTTTACATAAATCAAGATCTTCTCAACAACGACATATTTATAGCTGTTAAGGCATTCTATTTTCTATTTGTAATACTATTCATATTTTGTAACATTCAAATTGCGTCTGATTATTTGATTCACAATTTCTTTATATTTTATTTCAAATTCTCTCGCTATTTGTATTAACGTTTCAAATTCATTTACGACGTTGTTGACGCATCCATTTGTGGTAGTTTCTAAAACGTGCATTTTCTGAGTCATCAGTTTTATTTACGTTTTACTTGGGGTATTTCGGCGAACTAAGGTATTCTGACAATCTGTACACCCGGCTATTATAATTACGTGTCAAGCTACGGGTACAACTTTATTAAGGCTTCTAGAACTTTCATATACCAACTAATTGTACCCGGTCTTAGAATGACGTCATTTTTACGCATTGCCTCCCCTCGTATTACCGAGATGCTTATATATACAAAAAAGGAGAAAAATAAAAACTCAGAGACTCGCACAGACGCACCACGAAGGGGTCAGTTCCATCAGTTTTCATATATGTTTATAGTTAGGCCCGAGTACTAGAACAAAATAAAGTTTTAATCTAAAAGGTGCAGTGTTTACTTTCTAAAAACAATTAGTGCGCGTCCAAGACCATCTTCCGGACTATCCCAGATTCTGGACGTGAGCCGCTAAACAATAGCCATTATCTTTGTCATACCACTAAACGTAGATGGTAAATACCGACATTAACTATTAACGTACATATAAATATATACATACACGGATACTGTCCTACTTTCTTCATGCAATACCACAATTCCATTTGTGTTCGCCACACGGATTCTTTGTTGAAAATTCATATACTAATGTTAAAGTTGTGGAGTAACCGTGGTTCTTGTTTATTTTTGTTTCAGCTCGTATAGTGTTCTCGATTCGGAATAAAATATGTATTACCACAACATTTTAAAGATACGCTCGTTTTACAGAGGATTTCTATTAATTTTCTAGCAACGGAGCAATTGTGAAGGTTATGTGCCTAAACATTAACGGTAGAAGATACTTGTGAAACTGGCCTTGATACGAAAACATTAAACTACCAAAACCGGTATTTATGCATGTTGAATTTCTTCAACTGTCATATTTTTATTGTAGTTCAGCGTAAGTATAGTATACGGAATAAAAAAAAACTTTATTATTTATTTCATCGTCATAATGTTCACTAAATAAGAATACAATCCCACCTCACATAACAATAAAATAACATGAGGAACGCTAAATAAATAAATTAGGAAGATACAAAAATATGTTTCTAACCAGAACAAAATTTTAACAAAATCTAATCCCAAGAAACTCTTGAGACCCATTTAAATTAACTACATTAATAGGGACTTACAAGAGGACTTATGCAACCCGGAAATTCGGATTTCAATGAAGCTCCACAGACTGAAAGAGCACTTTGTATATCAAAACAACATAATTTTTTTAGAGGTCGAATCGCTCGACTTACAGCCCCCCTTTTTGTAAATATCTTGGAAGCTAGAGCAGTTATAAAATTTGTTTAGAACATAATTTCAAACATATCACATAGTCTGAAGGGGATCATGCAAAATATTTTCGGAAAAAAATATATAATGAGGTATCCAGTTCCTCGGAGAAGGTGCGTTATTGCTGCGCGCTTAGCAAGGTGCGCTTTTGTATATGGAAATTTTCTTATTGATATAAGCATGGTGCCTCATAAGTTCATAGATACCTTATGAGTATTTATATTTATACCATTGCAGCCGAATCATTGTACCCATCGCTACCTCTTAGACAAGTAAATCAAGAGATGGCAGGCAAACCATGGCTCCCATTGTCGCCGTTGGTGCAGATGACAAGCAATCCTTGCAGTATCTGCTTCAGTTTTTTGTGTTTCCCATGCCGCTCCACGAAGCAACGGCGCCGCAACGCAACGCAACGCGTATGTTAGTACTGGTGTGGCTATTGTGTACATATTGCTGTGATACCATGCCGTTTCTAGCATTCTGCAGTGCTGTTCTCAACTCAATATTAGGTGTTGACCGAATAATCGATGTGTGAGATTCACGAGAGTTTCTTATCAAAGATAATACCAAGGTATTTGACTTCCGAGACTTTGAATAACAAACTTAAATATGATTGAATGACGAACTTAAATAAAAAAAAACTAACGCTTTAACAAGTGTTCAAAATGATTCAATGGATAAAGCTGCTCTATTTGTGAGCGATCACCTCCACCAGCACCTACTTTTGCCAAATACACGGCAAGAAATGAATATTTCAAATGCAAAAAAAAACGTTAAAATTAGAATCTAAATATGATAATGAATAAAGAATCTTCCATTTAATATAATAAAATTATTTAACTTAGTGATAGTCCGAATAAGAACTATATTTTCCTCCGCCCTGCATAATTTTTAGGAATACAGGTACGCTCCTTATATTGTGTACCATATTTTCAGGAATAGTTGAATTCCTCAAAAACGGCTTGAGTTAACACAATAGTAACTTGCCTTCATTTAGCCCCTATTATCAAAATATGCAATAATGTACAAGATATTCCATTTAGGTTTTTTATAACTAGGTGCGTAACTATTTTTGAGTCGCCCAGTATATATCAAAACAATTTAGAACTTGCTCCCAATGAACCTACATAGCTGTAAGCAAATATATTCTTAAAATATTTATATAAGCCGACGAGTGTGGTGTCCCACCCAAATTCCCAAAAGAATTGTACTTGTAGCTTTTTTATTCTAACATAACGGTTTAAAAATGTATTTTTTTGCCAGTCTTGTTAGGTTTTTATGTTTATTAACATGCATATATTTCATCCGTATTGTACGACGATAATGTAATAAATACTTGTGTTAAGGAAATGAAATGTTTTGCATACGCTTGGTCCGGCCATGTTCCAACTTTTTTAAGCCATCCAAATAATAGATTTGTCAAAATCTGCCAAATAAGCCTCTGTTTCGGCAATGACCTCTTCATTTGACGTGTGACACTTTCCACCAAGCCATTTTTCAAGTTTGGTAAAAGAAAGAACTCACAAGGGACCAAATCTACCAAATATAGTGGATAAAGCACCAAATCATACTGTAACTGGATTAGTTTTGCTGTCGGAATTGTCGATGGGTGAGCCGAGGCGTTATCGTAATAGTAGAGAAGTCTTTCCTTCGTTAGATGGTTTTCTCATTAGCTCAGCGTCGAATCGGTCCAATGAATCAGCTTAGTGATTATCCTTCCCTTCACCAAATGATCAATTAATACTATACCTCGCGAATCCTAAAAAAATCTGAGCATAGAGGCGCTAAACGAACCTTATGCACTTTTCTTTTGTTAAATTGTCTTTCATTTTCATGTTTATAAATATGATTAAATATAATTTTGCAAACATCTTTTGATGGTGCATTTTTAATTGTGGTCATTGTCAGTATAATTTTAATAATTTTCAATTAAAATAAAAATACTTATCTCAAATATGATTAAATATAATGTAAATACAGGTTTTCTTTGTGCAACTTGACAAAATTTTAATGCTGGAATATTTTTATTTTTGACATTCATTTATCTAGAGTATAATCTACAGTAATTAATCACTTTAAATTACTTTTCAACTTTCATACAATTTATATCGATGATGGCTGCAAGTTCATACAAAAGAGCTATTGTGTCATGTCTCGGAACCGTGTCAATAGGATCACGTATTTCACTTTCGAGTCACGGGTAATTCTTTGCCAACGAAATTTCTCTCTCTTCGTGTTGTAGGCGAATTCCATGCAGTTCTATTCCGTTCAAGCGTTACTTCTAATATATGTAATTCTAAATTGAAGACTAACATACTCGTCCATATATGATACTGATTATCGAATTCTATTATCATAACTTTTAGTTATTTATATAACGTAAAATTCCTTTCACATGCTAATGCATTTTTATTGAGTTTTACGAATTTTCACATTTCACCGACGCGTACCAATATATATATATGGTATATCTACAACTTGGATTTCTCCAAAGCTGGATGACATTAAGAACTACCAATGCAACATTGTTATTGTTGGGTGCTATTTTCGTTTGGGAATAAAAGTGCTGCAATACGCATCATCAATTTCACAAAATAGCGGAATATAGGTAGTATTTTAATAAATTTCCTTTCTCACTTTTGAGTTGAATCGTGATTGTCGGACAGGCTTTACAATGTTTTTTAACAATTCCTCCGGTTTCTATTTCCATTCTGTACAGCCGACGGTTCTGCTAAATTTCAGTTTTGCAGTTATAAAAGTTCTCATGCACTTGTCCATCTTTACAGTATCTAGGATGTTCTATTTAAAATAACGAAGTAGACGTATAACCGCAGATCTTACATAATCGTAGATATAATGGCGTGGGCGATGCCATGGTCTGGATCGTTGAATATTAGTGGTCATTTACTATTGATATCTTGTCAATTGGACATTTTAAAGTAAGACGATAGAGAAAAGAGAACAATCTAGAATCTAGAATAACAAAAAAACATAAAAAAGCAGCCTAGTAGAACAAACGTACAAAACAAAACAAAAAAATGCGTATGTATAGTACCGAAATACATGAGAAAGCAATCTATAATTTGTATCACTCATGAGTTTACTTAATGATGCAGTACATTTCGAAGCAACCATGCAAAGACAATAACCAATATTTATCTGAATAACATGATTATAAAATGAACTAATAACTAAATGATTCACTATCTACATATTCATATCAACTTGATATATCAATTAGTTTCTGCCGTCTTCAAATGAATACATATTTCTTGCCGATTAGCAGATGTATTCAAAAGAGATTGGTACGCCATTAGCATGGCATTTGAAATATTTAAAATCATCTAATCGCGTAGTAAGATTATGCTAATAATGGAGGAAAAAATTGTAAGTCACGTTCCTCTCGAATGATAAACTGGTTTTGTTCTTATAATTCGAGTTCTTATAATTCGTGTAATCGAGAAATGTACAATACGTAGTTCCGCAAATTAAAATGTTTAATAGCAAGCGCATAACATGTTTACAATCGATATAAATATGGTGCAGTAGACTAAAAGAAATTACCTTACAGGTATATGGTTAATTATTACATAAAATTTAATCAATACCCTTGTTAATTGGTTGGAATGACTACAACGTTTATCTTCCAAATTCAATGCATTATTCTAATACAACATGTAAATGTTTAGGAGTACTACTATAATTATTAGTTTAGAATACGACCAGTGGTGGCTCGACCGGTGTGAAGTTAGCAATAGATTTTTGTGGGGGAATTGATTTCAAATGTAATATAATCTCATCATGTAAACAAAATCTATTCGGCGATCATTCCAGCAGAGTCTAGAACTGACGATATTGTTATAAACAATCCAATCCCTCATTTCCCCCTTCCGCTTCTAGTAATTAAGTGAGCTGCCGAACTTTATTTGTTTTGACAACGTTTCCATGATTTTAATCAAAATTTCTTTGTATAGTCACGTTGAACAATGTTCGAAGATCGTTTTAGCAAAGTATAAAAATGACAATATTTTTATAACAATTTCTATAACCAATGAAAGTTGACTGTCGCGACTACGAGCGCGCTGTCGTAAACTTTATTTATTTTGACAACTTTGCTAAAACGATCTCCGAACACTGCTCAACGCGACTATAAAAAGAAATTTTGATTAAAATCACACAAACGTTGTTAAAATAAATAAAGTTTACGGCAGCGCGCTCGTATTGTGGGGACGGTCAACTTTTATTGGTTATAGAAATTGTTATAAAAATATCGTTATTTTTATACTTTGCTAAAACGATCATTGCTCAACACACACAGAAATTTTGATTAAAATCACGGAAATGTTGTCAAAAGAAATAAAGTTCGGCAACTCACTTGATTACTAGAAACGGAAGGAGGCAAAGAGGAATTGGATTGTTTATAACAATATCGTCAGTTCCAGACTCTACTAGAATGATCTCCGAACGGATTTTGTTTACATAACATATTACATTTGAAATCGATTTCCCAAAAAAAAATGTATTGTTGAAATCTATTGCTAATTTCACACTGGTGATGGCTCGTAGTTTTTATATTCCATGAGATTTTATAAATATTGTATCGAGTACAATACAATATTTATAATATTCGGTGAATGCACTGAGATATGTTCCAATGAAAACGTTGTAGGTTGTAGACAGACAGGATACAACCATGTGAAAAATAATATACAGCGTGTTCACCTAGTAGGTGGGTGGAAAATAATTTCTTCCTTGAGTAATTTCGATAAAAAGTTTTTAGAGATAAGTGCTGCACAACAAAATAATATAGTCAAGTATACAGAGTACAGTTTCCGCCGCGCATGATACAAGTTTAGTTTTTTAAATGGAACAGTCTGTACGTAACGTATACTTTAACGTTTTAGTTTGATTATTAATTGTTTTCTTGGCGGGGTTTTGTAAACGACGCCAACGAGAAGGAATTACAGAAAGATACAGAAATATATTGAATGAAATACCGGAAGAAAATAATATGAAAATGAATATAAACAAAACAAAGATCATAGCGATAACAAACGAATAACAAAAAGTAAATATACAAGCAAATGGTATAAGATTAGAACAAGTACAGTACTTCAATTATTTAGGCGTGATAATATAAGACAAAGGAAAAAAAATGTCTTCTTGTGGATAAATACGATTGTTATTTTTTTTTTAGTTCATTTGAAAATATTAAATATATTATTACTATTTTTTGCACGATTGTTCTTCTTTTCACAATCGTTCCTGAAATATAAGATGACCCTATTGTTGACTTATCAGCGCTTCAAATTAGTTATTTACATTTTTTTTCTCCTCTACGAGGGCGTTCTAATACCATTCTAGTTATTGCGATATTATAATAAACCCTGATCGACGACTACCCGCGTGGGAGGTTGGGGGACGGGAGCGAGAAAGACGCGAGATCGACGACGCTATACGCTATCTAAACCTCTTGAAAAAAACGCGGGAATAGTTCGCGAGCGACATCCTCGAAGCGAAGGGTCGGATATAGACGCGGCTACGGGCCCACGCGAAATCCTCTACTCCATGGTAGGAAAAAAATCGACGCGATAAACGGTAGTCGCGTCAGGTCGAACTGCCAAAATACGCGAGAAAAAACGCGAATTTTCCGCATTTTCGCGACGAGAGTCAGCCTTCCGGCGGATGGGATAGCCTTTATGAGAGTCCACGATGTAGATAGCATCGCATCCGAAGAGTTTTTACTCCGAATTCAAAATCGAAATTTTAGATTAAGCTAAGTATAAATATATCTATTATGTAAGTCGAATTGAGGGCAAGCTAAAATGGACGAGTTTATTAACGGTACAGGGTATGTATGGTGTATATCATAAGCATATGCGATTCGGATCCGTCCTCGGACGTTTTTTTTTTCTCATCTTTTAATTATTCTGATATTATTTTGATTAAATTACAATTAGACAAATTTTCAACGATTTGTTATTTGGAAAATACAAATAAAAATTATTATTTGGAAGATATGATACGGGAAAGAGGTAGGTTGACAGCGGCATTTGGTTCGGCGAAAAATTAATCAGTTTTACGCTTTCAGGCCAAATTTCTGATGAAAATGCGTAACCGGAGGCGGTTATCGAATGTTAGAGACGATAATATAATGGTTACCCGCGATTGGGACCGCCTTTATTGAATTTTCCTCATTTCAAAGGGGTAAGTTGGGGGCAGCGTAATAAAATACAATATAGCCGTTCTAGCGTATTCACATTCATGGAATGTAACGTTATTTTTATCGCTTTTTAGAAGGGAAGAGGAATAAAAAAAATAGAAAAAAGAGAGAGTACGAAACGGAATTTTTATTTTGTGAGAATCCGTTTTCCATCTATTCGAATTTCGCGCGTCAGCACGGGTCATTAACATCGATTACGAACGTATTTATTTAAGACACCTAGTCGCGATATCTTTATTATTTTTGGTAGAATCCAGTACGAAACTGTACTTTGCTCGCTAGAATGGTCGTTTGAAAAGAAAAGTATCCGTGGTAATTGGAATTAAAGGAACAACAGTATTCTGGATTCGAAGCGCCTCGGAAAAATATACATATTTTAGTCACGAAATACTGCTATTAGAAGAAATGCATCAGTCGACTTAAGGAACTATGGATGGAGTGGCATCTGCAAGCAGTACGCTCATAAAAAAATCGATTCAAAGAAAACAATAAAAGGCTATGCCAGAGTTCGCAGATAAATGTTGAGGTATGGTTAGTAAGATTATTACGATACAGTATTTAAGTTTCTTTTTGTAGATTTTTTTACTGGGCCTTGATCTTTCGAAAAAGAATATTCTCTTATTGTTGGAGAAAAATTATAACATCTTCAGCTATTCCAACAGTTGTTGATGAACTGTTGTCGTATACATTTACAGGAGTATTCTGACGAACGTATTTATTAGTTAATATAGTATTTTAGAAGTATTTTAGATGTTACTTTCATTTGGAGTGATACAGCCTAACCTCAAGTGACATGATACAGAGTAACACATACAGACTTTTTCGGAAAGTTTAAGAATATATTTTCTATAATGATTCGTATGCACGCAAAAAAAAACTATTCTTTATTTAAGAATATATATTTATTTAGAAATATATATTTGATTCAAATGTGTAATTCTTCCTTTTAAGAAAGCGTTATTCAGCAAAGTACACACCTTTTCTTTAAGTGAGAATTTGATATGCTCGTCAAAAATACTTAAACGAAGACAAGAGCTTGTTAAGGTGAGCATCTGTATATTTATTCCAATGCCAAGGTTTTACTCATTTAGAAGTGAAATAAATACTTTGAAGAAACTTATAAGTAGGTTTAAGATAAACATACACACATATTTAAAACGTAAGAGTAAGTGTATCCATAATCAATATTTTTCCAAACTTCAAAGTAACTACATATATTTTTAAATCAAGAATATCAAATTTTAAATTGAGTTTAGAGTACGTTTTCACTAATTCCCCTTGTTTATTGGTTGCCGCTATATATATCGTTCCTCATTGGTAGTTGATGACATGACTAAAACAACCGCGAATCAGAAGATGACTGCGTACTAGCTAAATACAATGAATACGACGTGACGCAAGCGTGAAGGGGTGAATGCATCAGCAAAAGTAGAAACTGCAGTAGTGAACAAGTAATGGACGGATTTCGATAGAAAACGAATAATAAATTGGTATTGTTAGAATCGTGGGGTTGCAATGAGGCAACAATCAACATATTTTTGGTAAGTATTGATATGAGTTAACCTCTTGTATATATCATAATTAAGAATGCATGGCGTATGTATATGATGATGATAATGAGTGCATGTATTAAAAATATTATTGTTCTTTGTTTATTCATTTTTGAGCTTATAAAAACGTGTAAATACTTGTATTGCAAATATTATTTTAATTTCAACGGTAAGGTATGAATTTTGAATGAACAAAATTACAGGTTATTGTAACTACTTAACTACTGCACCTATAATTACTGAAGCTTTCTCCATTTTCGAATGTGGTGATGCGAAATATTCGCAAACTATTTGAAATTGTTGTTTATACTGTTGTATGCCAAAGGCTTACTATTTTAATATTTTTTAACTAATAAACGTTAAGGACATTTTTCTACCAGTTTAGTTTGTTGAGTATGTACAAGAAGACACTAAATAGATTCTTTTATAACTACGTTGTAATTAAAAAAGTTACAGCGTAAATAAAGCAATTCTTAGTTAACATA
Organism: Oryctes borbonicus; assembly: GCA_902654985.2. Taxonomy (NCBI): domain Eukaryota; kingdom Metazoa; phylum Arthropoda; class Insecta; order Coleoptera; family Scarabaeidae; genus Oryctes; species Oryctes borbonicus. Next base: position 354,844 of record LR736910.1, read on the forward strand.
ATCAGCGATTACACCTTAAAACTTTTTTTAGATAACGATATTTGTGTTGAAGTCTTGCCATATTTCACAGCTAAAGAGTTGGAGGAACTTGTACCCTCATTTGGTATGAGAAAATTAATAACCACCAAAATTAATGAATTGCGGAAAGAAGTATTTCAGAAATTTTCTAACTGTTTTGGTATTACGTTGAGTTATTATTACGACGATGAAAATACATGTCCCTCGCTAGCTTCAACAGTCACCACAGTCGACGACGTCGCTACTTATCAAGTTAGTGAGACGGAATCTGGCGTTCTAACAACCTTTCTTCAAGACTTGTTCCCAGATTTTGATTTGAAAACGCTACTGGAAACGTCACAGTTAGGAAAAAATTTGCTAAATTACTACAATACCAACAATAGATTAGACAACACCAGGCGAACACGATTGGTTGATATAATTACATAATTATAAAGTAAGTTCACATTATTACAATTTCTTCACTGTAATTATAACGGTCCTAATTTTAATGGTTTGAGACCAGATGAGTACAACCGAATAGCTGCAAAAACCATCCCGTTATTTCCTACAGAATATCTAGGAACATATTATGTTCGTGCTGTAAAAAATTCGGACTCCGATTGTTTTGAGGAAGAAACATCTTATAGCAGATCTTTGGAAAACGACACTGATGTTTTGTGGTTAAAAATAAATAGCGAACCATGGACCGAAGTTTTGGAAAAATTGCGCCGTAATGATCAACAACCAACTGCGATTTCTTAGCTCACTGGCCTCTTTTAAAGAAGCTACAAAATGACGCTTTGGTAGGTTATTTAAAATACTACAGATTCGAACAATAGATTTTATTTATTTTTTGAAAACATAAAAATATATACGTCATAAGTGCCTTACAAACATTCCGTAAAATTTATGCAATCTCCTTAAAATGTGCAATCACTGTTACAATTGTACTTTTAATTATGTTTCAGATAAATTACGATTCTAAGAAACTATTTCCTGGGAAGGAGTTGCGATTATTTATTAGGTGGAGTAGTTTTTTCGAAAAAAATATTAGCCACTTGTGTGATCAAGAAGGACACTAAACCAGACAATTTATTAGAGATACCAAACGAAACTACTAGTGAAGGTAAAATTAATATTAAGCAATAATACCAATAGCTGCAGCTTTTTTTTTCAGATACAAAGTTCTTAGTAGAGCTTAGCATAGCTTTGCCCCATACCATTCCCCCAAAAGGCAGGGTTGTATTAAAAGATGTATCGAGGAAATCGCACTGGAAATTTTCTACTTTAGAGGCAGCAGACGCTATTGTCATACAAGCTAAGGTGAGCCATAATTAAATATGCCAGTGATAATTTTTTAATACGTCTAAAATTATTAGCATTTAACGCTCTATTTAAGGGGAATTATTCAGGTGGGATATAAATGCACTCCCCGTTATTTTTGTTCAAATTTATCTTTTAGTGTTTCTTATCGAGGCAAACTAGAACATTTTGATGGTAGTAAACAATGTATGTATTTGTACATAAGTATTTTGTGAACATTAATATCTAAATAAAACAAAATCCACTAATATATTAGCCTCAACAAAATATTTCAGAATATGTCCCAAAAATGATGTGGGGCACAATTATATTCCACCAGGATTTATGAAGGTTCAAGAGAACGCACGTTAACTGTACTTTAGCGGGTCTACACATAACATGTTTCCATATAAACTGGACTACACTGTAATTCATTAGGTCAAAAGATTCATGCAATACTATTTCAAAAATTCAAATATGTCACAACAAACAGTTGCTCCAGTTTGTAATCATTTCATTTATGAAACAAATTGATTTTATATTCGTGTTCAGTTTAATATTTAATAGGAATGTATAATTTACTAACTCAAGATTATTCATTATAGAATCCTGGATGCATTCAACAGACTATTGATGAACATCGGGACAAAGTGTTTGCCCGCAAGCAAACTGTTCAACCATATTTACTATACGAAGGATTATCAATATAATTTCTCACGTATTCAACGCAAGGTACCCAGTAGAGGCAAATTACATATATACACTAATTCAGAAAGGCGTTTACGACATACACACCAGCACCGATAACGTTCCTCCGTCAATAGTTATCGTATCCCACGTTTCCAATTAATACATTTAATATATTTTAAAACAATGAAGTGTGTTGAATGTGGTAATCTTGATAAATATACCGTACATTTGAAATATGTTCACGACATAGTAAATCATTTTGCTTGCCCAGTATCAAACTGCCATAGACTTTACCACATGAAAAAGGACCTTAAAAACATACATCTTCAAAACATGAAGAAGAAACTATGTATAATATTAAGATATGTTCAAGTTTGATGAGAGATGCAAACGATACAACGGGAACGCCAGGTTTTGAAAGTAAAAGCACGGATTCAGTTCAAGATGGGAATAAATATACTAAGCCGATTTTAGAGGAAGAAAATTGCCGAAGTTATGAAACAGTTCTCACTAAAGCTTTACAAGGATTTGTTTCAGAGCTTTATAACAACTTGCTGTTACCTACGAATGCAATACAAAATATTATACAGTCTGTGCAAAAATTACTATCACTCACAGTATCGATATACCAGAAATACTTTAAAACATATTGTGAATCATGTGCACTTTTAGATGAATTTAAAATGTTGAATTTCGTAGAAAACCAATTTTCTTTCCTTAAAACGGAATATAAACAGTTTCAGTATTTTGAACAATCCAAACACTTCATTAAACCCACCGAACTAAAAGTAGGAGTGAACCACACAGAAAAATGGAATGCAGGTGATATTGCACTACATTTGACTACTAGTTTGACATATTACGTACATATATGAAACTATTATAAATTAAATTATCGGAAAGAATTATTAGATAATTGTAAAGAGGACGGTCCAATATCAAATATACTCCATGGCTCAATATACCAAAATATTAATAACGAGGCTAATAAAATCATTTTCCCTCTAGTTTTATACTTTTATGATTTTGAAATTGGTAATCTGCAAAGCAGGAAATTACAAGATTACAAGATTGTTATTTATTACATGATTGCATTTCTACCACAAACACGAAAACCCCATTCAACAACTGAAAATTTTAGAAAAGAGCGGTATTAATATCTGCATTTAAAATGAAATAAGGACGGTTTACTTTTACGTGATTTTGGTTCTAGGTGATTATCTCAGATTACATTCGATACTAGATTGTACCGAAAGCTTTTCTGCCAATGTGTTTTGTCGTGTTTGTGTTGCTCCTAAAGCTGTTACTGAAACCCAAATTTGTGAAGACCCTAAATTAATAAGAAACAAAAATAACCACGATCATGATTTATTAAATCGAGGAGGCCTAAAAGAAGCATGTGTTTGGCATGAACTACAGCATTTTCATATCTATGAAAACGCATCGTATGACGTTATGCACGATTTATACGAAGGTATTCATAGGTATGACATGGCTCTTATAATTAGAAAATTAATTAGTGAAAATTGTTTTAATCTTGACTTGTTGAATAATAGAGTGCAATACTTACTGTACGAAAATCATGAGAAAAATGTACCTCCGAAGATTACCAAGGATCACCTTACTAATGGCTGTATTGATTCTTCGCCCTCTGAAATGCTGTCGTTGGTTAGGAATTTCAGATTTGCAGTAGAAGACCTAGTACCCGAATGTAATGCCACTTGGAATTTCTATTTAGTGCTATTAAATGTCACGGATATTTTAAGTAATAACGAAATTACCAAACCTACTTTGGAATTATTGAAAGTAGTCATAGAAGAACATCACAGCTTGTATCTGTCACTCTTTGAAGTCAAATTAAAACGTAAACATCACTTTCTGTTGCATTACCCACGAATTATTAAATAAATAGGTCCACCAATTTTAGTATCTCGCATGCGATATGAGGGCAAGCATAAAGATTTTAAATCAACCGCACATTATTTGCGATGTAAAAAAAATGTACCATAATCTTTAGCTATAAGAATGCAGTTGAAGTGTTATAGATTCATGTCAAATCAGGGATTGTATAAGGATGTAAATTTTGGTTTACCTTATAAATTAGAAAGAGAATCGAATGAATCGGTATTTACAGACATAAATTCAAACCATTTCTTTTGCGTTTATTGGTACGAGACTGACGGTATCAGATATAGCGACAACAGCGTATTATTGTGTCAAATTAGTGAAGATATTCCTGCTTTTGGTAAAATAACAATTATTCTAGTAGATACAGATAAGTTCAGTTATATTTTTGTGTGTAAAACATTAAAAACCACTTGTTACAGTAAACATTTTAAAGTTGTTTTACTTACCAAAACTTTTATAACAAGCTATATATATATATATATTAACATAAATACAGTATGCAGTATAAACTTAAAGAGAAACATCCTTTTGTGCATAATCGTTCTTATGATGACTCGATCAATATACATGCTCTATATTCGTAATTATATTGGTTTTTTGTTGTGTGTAATATACCGTTTCAAATTTAGGTTTATTATTATAAGGCGTGTTTCTAGTTCTATTGGAATAGTGAATGTGTTCTGGTTTATCATTAGCTTTGATATGGTATGCAATCGCTAGTTGTTGTTTCTGGTTCTTTTTTTATTTTGAATATACGTTTCTGTATCTGGTTTCATTTTGAAAGTTTTAATAATTTTTTTTATAAATAAATATGTATGTTTGCTACGTTAGCTCGTTTTATACAGTTTTTCTAAATGACCTATCTGGTACTATACTGTTAATCCTAATAAATTAAGCTATGTTTCGATGGCTATAATTTTGCCCTTTCAAGGATAATTTTAAATGTTTATTCGCAAAACCGTCCTGTATTATTTTCCCTGAAACATCCCATAATTAAAGATGGGTTTTGAAACTTATAATAACTAACCGCGTTTCTACCTATGTTTTCATATCTCGTTGATCACATTTACAATTGTCATTCTTCCACCTGGGACACACGAACATATAAAATGCGTTCGCTGTAATATGGGTAATAGCTCTATAAAGCTTATTACTGGGTACGTCCGCTGATCATGTGCACAGTGTGTACACCCAGATAGGTTTTAGAAAGCTGCGACGCACGTTATTAGAACTGCCGCATTTTATACGCTCGTGCGTCCCGTATGTAAGTAAATAAAAATTTAGACTACAAAAAAGTAAGCTTTAAAACAAGTAGAATGTAAGTTTACCTAACTTTATATATTTCTTTTATACGAACACAACGTAAAGCTAAACCAAACATTCTTTAGTTCGCTACAAGTAATTTAATTTAGTTTCAAGCATTGAGTTGTTTAACTTAAAAATAACTAGTTTTGATATAAGACTACTCATTTTCAGCTTTAATCGATTAAGGTTTCGACTCAAATAAGATGATTATTTAAACAAGCGTTTATATTTTTTTGCCAGCACAATATAATGCTAAATTAAATCTTCTTTCAGATCGGTTCAAGTAATTTATTTTAGTTTTAAGAATATCAAACTCTTTAACTTAAAAATAATATATCGTGTTTTAAGGGTATCGCTTTGTTAAACTAAGATTTCGCATTTTACTAGTTACAAGTATGTATATCTTTTCTTTGAGGTTAGTTTTCCTTTAAATTTTAAGAGAATATAATTCTTCTTACAACACAATACTTATTTGCGCATATAGGAAATTATATATATCATCGATAAAGCCTTTTTAACCGTAAGGTGTAAGGCTGGGAAATTACAGTATATTTAAGTTAAAGCATATATATTTGAATTAAGTTTAAAAAAAATTTCTGTGTGATAATAATTATATTTTAGCATATTATATTTAGATTAAATGGTAATTTAAACTTCTTTATAGATTTTTTGTAGTGTCTTGATATTTTCAAGAAGAATTTTCCATTTAACTAAAGAAAAATTCACTTGGCAAGTAATCGCTGATGGTAATTTGAAGTAATGTATTAACGATTTACGAAACACAAGTTATTGCGAAGATAATCGATAATCAGCTTAAAAAAGGGCACTGCTAACTGCAAGATAAGGGTTCTGTTTAATGAGTTACCGATTTAACATTTTTATCCAGACCTAAGCGTCAGTCGAGGTGGGAATAGGGAACATGGAGGATGCTGTTTCGAAGAAGGATTTTCCCTTTCCCTAGAGAAAAAATCCAATTGATGAGTAATTGTCGAGAGCAATTTTGAGCAGTACGATAAACATGGGAGGTATATTATGTAGACCATTGCAAAAGGCGGTATTTGATATTCCTTTTGTGTATATTTTCAGTGTTTTAGTTATGTCTATCAACATCAAAAGAAAGAAATACAAGCACTACTTCGCATCCGTGTGATCGAATGAAACTGTGGCATATGTATAACATAAATATATTTAATTCCTGTCCAACTACGTATTCAACGATAAAGATCGTTCTAAACATAATATTATCAACAAAGTCACGGACAAAATGTACAAGAGCCTTATAAGAGGGCCAGCAAAACATATGTAGATATCAGGGAACAAGTTACAATAACTGGACGTTGCATAGTGAGATATTTAAGAATTTCGGGGGACATAAATGGTGAACTGTTGTAAAATTCATCCCAAAATTATTATTGTATGTATTGTTATATTGTAAATATTTTTTTATATAGGACTACAAAATGTTTGTATATGTATCTAATAAATATAGAGTATATAAATACAAAGGGGCCTGAATATTTAAACTTTCATGTGAAATAGTTGTCCTATCCCAAAAATATATTGTTAATTGACGTTAACGGTAACTGCGACGTTGCGTGCAGTTAGCGTTACGTTCGGTGGCAGGCTAAGTCTCGTGTGTGTAACTCGCCACGTAGGAGAGCGCGAGGCAGTACTGGTCAGTACGTAGTTAGTAACCAAGTGGAGAGCATCATAGCGATGTTCAGCTTAAAATATCTAGATATTTCGTTAGCATTTCATTTTATAGGGGTCCTTTTTGGTATATTTTGTTACTGTGCGATTTTAAGAGTGCTTTTTTCATTTATTTCATTACTGCCCTACTTTAGAAGTTTTGGCTTTGGTTTATATTGTTACTGTACTGTTTTAGAAATGTCTTTCCAACTTGCATCGCACCTACCAGCAAATAGTATCACCTAGAAACGAACTCAAATCGTCCAACAAAGGAGGTACAGAGTCTAGCAAGTAAAATCTTTACAACAAATAGGATAAGATGGGTTTTAATGACTTTTAAACCTTACAAATCACCTGAAGGAGATGGCATCTTCCCAATGTTACTGCAGAAAGGTATAGACGCCATCCTTCCAATACTGGAGTGCTTATACAAAGCCAGCCGTAGCTTTAACTATATACCAATGTTGTGGAGAGACGTTAATGTGGTATTTATACCTAAAAGAGGAAGGCGATCAGCCGCAGAGCCTAAAGCGTATAGACCTATGAGTCTCTTCTCATTCCTGCCTAAAGGAATGGAAAATATACTAGGCCAGTACCTAAGGAACGAAGTGCTTACAATAAACCCGCTTCATCCCAACCAACATGCCTACCAGAAGGCAAAATCAACAACGACGGCCCTCCACCACGGCACTAGCAAGCTGGAGGAGTCGTTAATGGCAAAAGAGCTAGCTCTTTGTGCTTTCTTAGATATAGAGGGTGCCTTTGATAACACCTCTTTCGAGAGCATCGAGAGAGCGATCTCTTCCAAAGGTTTTCACCCGTCGTCTACAAAATGGATCAAAACCATGCTCCAAAGTCGACGAATAAACGCCACGCTGGGATCGGAAACGACAACAGTTAGAGCCGACAGAGGTTGCGCTCAAGGAGGGGTCCTGTCACCTCCGATCTCGTGCCTGCTTGTAGATGATCTCTTACAGAATTTGACTTCCAGCGGATATGAGGTGCCAGGGTACGCTGACGACCTGGTAATCATAATCCGTGCAAAATATATTACAACTTTTGTAAGAGCTTTGGATGATACATATAAATGATGTCAGAATCATACCCTGTGCATAAACCCGGGAAAGATTAAAATCGTTCCTTTTACAAGGAAAAGGAAAGTCTTGAATACACCCTCCATTGAAGAAAAAATGAAATACTTGAGAGTCACGTTCGACAAAAAACTAACATGCATATGTGGGACTTACATATGCAAATTACAGAAAAAAGGCCATTGCGGCATCATTAGTGTGCCGCAGGCTACTAGGTAAGAATTGGGGTCTTAAGAACCTCGAGACAGGGATACAAGATGCAACCATAACTATATTTAGTGAGTCAGTTAGGCAGTTCTAAAGGCTATCAAAGCCTACTCATACCAATCTAGTCTGATTCACGAATGTATACACAATTTAAGGAAACTGGGGCATAAAAACCACGTTATTTTGCGGTGAGTCCCAAGCCATCAAGGGATCGAAGGCAATGAAAAGGCAGACAAGCTGGCTAGGGAAGCAGCCAATATGCCCTTTATTGGTCCTAGCCCCTTCTGTGGCCTACAAGAGAGCCACATAAAACAAGTAATAAAAGTATGGGAGGACGATCAAAAGACCTTGTACTGGGGCAATGTTCCAAGACAAAAACAGGCGAAAGCATTTATATCAGGTTCGCCTAAGACAGCAAAAATAGTGCTATCGTTCAGCAAAAGGGACCTTAGGGATTTCCGGGATTTCTGACAGGGCATACAGCCATAAAATATCACCTATTCAATCTAGGAAAAGCTGAGGATCAAATATGCCGTCTATGTCTAGAAGATCTAGAGACGGCAGAATACATTTTATGTAATTGTGTTGCCATTAGTCGCACTCGACAACAATATTTCAGTAAAGTGTTCCTGACATCTACTGAACTGAGGGACGAAGATCCTGGAGTAATATTAAGGTTTATTAAGAGCCTCCAACTTTTCTAACATATATAAGGGCATTTTGTAACAATAGATATATTAAGGTAATAGAAATATACTCGGAGTAGGTTTAATAATAGAGAGTGAATGAACCATAATATACAATCTATATTTTGCTATTTCGCAGACACCGGTTTACGATGCGCACATGCATAAACGTCACAACAGTTATTCTCACATATATAATACACAATAATAGTATACACGTTTGTATACTATTCTTTACTGTCTTTCTAAGGAGTAAATGTAAAGCATATTCGAGGTTTATAATAATATATCATTACAGAAAATGTCTGATGTATATTAACGTAAAATAAGCAAGTTCTAGTCCAGCTTTATATCTAATAAATATGTTATCTCTAATAGTAGTTGACCTAATCACATAATAAGCGCATTTCATCGACAGTGCACATATTTGCGTATGTTTCGGAGGAAATCGAAAGTTTTTCTCACGTTACAACAAATAAAAGCGAAACATGAATAAAGCAGTAAGTTTGAACATCGTGAAGCATGATAAACAAAGGAAGCCAACTTACCAATAGTGAGTGTGGGTACATCTCTGTAATGTTCATCTGCGTACAACTAAGAAATTCCATTCTCACGAGGCAATAACGTGAGGTAATTGTTATACATATTTACATAAGATTATGTAGTTCTTTTTTTAGAACACTTGTACTTTTCGCAAATTGTTATGTAAGATTATACGCTTCGAACAAAGCAGTTCATATCTTTAAGTTCATCGACATGATTTCTTCTAAGATTCGCGTTGCAGATTCGAATAATATAATATCGATGATACCATATGACGTTTGCATATTCAACAGATAAGATACACTATACAAAGTCTAATACAATGGCTTTCATGGCTTGTCAATACTACGGGTAATAGCTTCGCTTAATATAATGAAGTTCTATTTCTGCGGATAAAATTTAATTACAGAATAAACCAAGGATGCTATGGCTATGCTAAATATCGACTTTCTGTATTGATTATAGATTAGAGCTTAACGTTACCATTAGTTTGCAGAAATCTGTCGTGGTTGTTTTCCCGTCTGTAGTGAACTTCGTGGAGGCCAACCAAAATCGTTTGTTCTTTCAAAAAACGTCAATGCTGTGCGCAACATGATTCAAGAAGATCAGGATGTGACTTACCGTGAAAGACGGACATGTTTAGGCATATCGAAGACTGCAGTACGTTTGAATTTGCATGAACAAAACCTGTTCTCGAAGGATTCTGCATAATTTGAGACAAGCACCCAATCTAACAAAAGTTGTACATTCATGAAGCACTTCCAAGAAAATGATTGCTGATTTCTTTTCATTGTAATGGACATGTCACAAGCATTCTTCTAGAGAATCGAAGAATAGTTAATATTCAATGTTAAATGCTTAATGTAGATTTTACCAAATAAATAATCTCAATAATTGACATGTCAAATATAAATAAGAAAAACAAACAAGTATATACAATACAAAACCAAACAAACTCATAAATAAGTAAAATAAAACAGTAACTAATATATGTATATAACAATCCAGACTAGAACTCTTCCAATGAGTACATGGGATGTCTGCGGAGAATCCCCATTAATTTCTGATTAGCGTTTTGTAACTACGCGTCAACAGAAGATTAGATAGATGCATGTAACGATGTTTCAAACAAGTTAATAGGAACGAAGATTCTTAAAAGCTATAAGAAAGAAAACACGGAGAAAAATACAAATCGAACCTAAATTGACGCGAATGTTTTTTACCGCCCTGTCCTCTGTCAAATTGTTTAACCTCGTGCTTAAATGCAGTAGCCACCGCAGGGCGCA
>LR736910.1:365560-390469 GCA_902654985.2 Oryctes borbonicus
CTAGTAATATAAAGAAAATTGGAAGTGAGGATACCAAACAGAATCGAGTTGCACAAATACGAATACTACCAACGTAACGCCATTACCTATAACCGAAGAAATTCTAGTTCCAACCACTGTTGAGAGATCGGTGATTTTGTCCTTAAATTTAGAGATCTTCCAAGCTTTCAACCACAAATTTAGCGACAAGTTATTAGTGATATTTATGGAGACTTTTTTTAATTGGATAGTAATACCACCTATGAATGCCTATGTTGCTACAATGTTTATTTTTTAATTTTGGAAAGTGTTTTTGATAGTTTCGACAATAAAGAATAAATCACTAATTTCTTAACGCACTGCACGCGAATGTAACCCTTATTCTCAGAACCACCAACTTAGATTCTTCCCTAACTTTAAAATATGTTTAGCCGATAAGTCTGATCTTAGTGTTAAATAAAAATTTGGCGCCTTTTTTCTAAAACGTTGCTGTCTTAGTGACATTTTACTTATAGTATTTTCCAGCATTGGTTCCAATTTTGTCAGCTATACATACGTAAACGGTGGCGGTTACTTTGTGGCCTAAAGTGCTGTAAGTATTAACTGGTTATTACTATTTATTTTTAGTAGTTAAACTTAATGAAACTCATGAGTTAGTTTTGTGAAGGAATATTCCATAGTACGCTGTAAATAAATAGAAAATCTTACATATTCGGTGTAAAATTAAGTTAATTTATACAGTGAAGTTCTGAAACAAGATGCAATAAGTGATTAATAGAAGGATTTGTAGTATTTAAATGATGCTTGTTTTCGTATATGTGGAAAAACGCCACGCGTGGTATGAAATTCGATGCTTTCCATTCAACTTGTAAACTGTATAAATAAAATAATAAAATAACCTAAAAATATAATGTAAATGTGAGAAAGTAATTTCCAGTAACAGTAACTGATTTTTTACTAAATTTTTATTATGATTGACGTGCCTATGTTTGTTACATAACGGTTCTTTACAGTACTGTACTTAAGACTCAATTAACATTTAACAGTAACGGAATACTGTGTAAAACACATTTTTGTGGTTAGATCACTTCCCTCGATCAATATCCAAGGGTTTTTTGTTATCAATCTTTGTAAATGTATTTCTGAAGTGAAATGTCATTTAGTCGTTTCAGTAATTTCGATGAAAATGAACACATGCTTTACTTTATGAATACAGTGTACATATTACATAAAATTAAGGAAGATATGATGGTAAATAAAGGTATCAATCGTAATCCACAATGAAATTTTCCGCTCATTTATATTTACTACAAATTTCAGTAACTTTTAGTAAGAAACTATTGAAGAACTAATCATTAAGAACAAAAAGTCAAATTCCAATAAATATACTTCAAATTCATAGAACATTTAAATGGTAAGACATGAAATTTACAAACAGTTATATATAACTACAGAAAAATTGTTCTAGAACAACTAACGGTAAAAGATTTCGCAAATATATATTTGGAATAACCAATATTACAAGCATCTGAAAATGAGAGCAATTGATAATATAAGTATAAACATACTCTACTATTATACTTTTTTATTACTTATATTGTAGTTACGATGGCAGATGAATATGCAAAAACTCTTTTAACGGAATGGAATATGTCAGAATTAGTAACCGTTTCTAAGGAAGAAGGGATAGACGAAGAGGCATTTAGTATACTAGATATTAGTACTATCAATGCGTTAATTTTGAAATTAGGTCTCCGCTTAAAGTTTAAATCGAAATTTAAAAAATTTGAAGTAGAAAAGTGGGTGGTGCACTTGCAAAACTCAGCCTCCACAGTAACAAAGTCCTCAACAGAATTAGATGTTGATATTCATCATCATCAGTCAGCAATGTTAATGCCACCACCTATAACAATTCCATTGAATGTAAAAAATAAAAATAGAAGTGATATTGGATCAGTAAATAAAAGAAAAAGAAAATCATTGTTTCGTGTAGACCTAAAAAACTTTTTATTGGGAAGTGTAGATGGGCGACTAATACAAAAAAAGGAACGTGAGGGTACTCTAAATAATCAGCTGAGAAACAAACTATGTAAATTTTTAAATTGTTAAATTTGACTTATTTTATACAACCATCTACATCTAACGGTGAGGCATCTGGTGGTCATAGATTTTAGTACGATAATCAATAATCTCGCACAATCGAGATTACATGTATTAGATGGCTCATCATCGAATCATCTAATGGTAAAAGGCTGGCCAAGCCGTACAGGAACACGTCATTGTTAGCATAGCCTTCCGTTTGTGCTTATCGATACGAAATAAGAGCGCAGAAATTCAATCTCGCCTAGATAGTGGAAAGTGGCACATCATTCTGATATCGAATTCTATTTGTACACATAGGTAGTTTCGCTGTTTTATATATTTCTGCTTGTATTTCAAATTGTTCTTAGGTTCAGATTTCTGTCATATTCATAATTATCAAAGCTGATCAAACCGCCCGGGAGACGCAGTTGGCGAATATGAATGAAACACCTTATTCTTGTCGCTTTCATAGACACGCCATGCAATAGGTTAATTCAACCTTTCTTTCTAAAAATTAAAAATGTTATTATCTTATGTAGTAGATAATGATATTATTTAACCGCTATTTTTCAATAATATTGTAAACAAGTACCCACAGATTCTAAAACTAAAACAATAAAACTTATTACACGTATATGGAGGTGCGCTATGCAAATTGATAGTAAATTATTTACTTAATATTACTAAATGGTGAGATCTTAGGAAAATTTGAATATAAATAGAAAAAAATTATTTTGTTCCAGTATTTCATACAAGCAACTGAAGAAATATAAGATATATTTGCTAACGAGTGCTCAGAATCTTACTATATTCCTTATCATCCTAGAGCTCCAATTTCTCAAAAAAGTGCACCTAAAGGAAGATTATATTTCCAGTATGTAAACAGTCCTGAAAACTACCGATGAAGCCGAAGCGCCTTCTAATATAGAATGTAAGTAATAGAAAACACAAAGGAGTTGTTTGCTATGTAAACTGTTCTCATATTTAGCATGTGCTAAAGAACTAAGTGAAGCTGAGTCGAAAGCGTTAGTATTTCTAGAGGCATCAGTTGAACCTTGGGATGCCGTAAAGTGTTGTTGGATAGAAACATTTTCTGTGAGACGCAAAATCGAAAAAAATTGCACTATCGCAAAATATTTTACAAAATATCCGACTGTAAAATGTAGTGAAGGCTATAAATTGGTAAGTTTTGTATCAGTAGTCAATCCCTATTCGGATATATATTCCTTTTTAGTTGGAGCTGGATTTCAAATAATTATATCCTGCAAAACTAGAACTGATGTTTGAACTGAACATTTGGCCGAGCTGCCGTACTTATAGAAATGCCTAAGAAAAAGATCTCAATTCCAAATTTTAGAAATGGAATAGGTAAGCAATTCTTAAAAAAAGTAGTATTTTAGTGCCGAAGGAACGGTATATTGTTGTATGAATCAATATAGACGCTTACCAATTTTAGAATTCGTTCAAATTTCTCTTTCTCTTTCATTAAAACAAAATGGACATTAATTCGTTTTTTATTCAATACTTTCTTTTTAGTTTTGATATGGTTTAAAATAAAATTATTAATAGCTTTCTTTTAAAACTCTCTAAATTCCATAATTTGTTTCAACATTTCCTTAAGTTCAGTTTTTCAGTCGGCACTAACGGGGTTAAATTCACAATGAAACCGCGAGATTCACAATACAGCTATTTGCAGACTGAGTGCTCTATCTAAGACATCGCTATAATGCCCTGCTGTCAGCTACAAATCATTAATGTGATCGGCAGCGAATGCGTTAACCCCTACTAATTACCCACCGTTATTTTTCATGCCTTAATTTGACTTTCGCAATACATTTGCTGTGACTTTCTTTTAGATCCCATTGTAAAAAGTATATTGGTACTGCCATACTTATTTACAGCTGTAACTATTGGAAACAAAAAGAATAGGAAAAATCGACGTCAATGAAAAGCAGAAATTCAAGAGCTTCGTATTATATATTTCGGTAAAATAATTGCTAAAAATAAATGTGAGTAATTAGTATTTATTTTTGTAGAACTTCGGATATTTGAAACAAAAACTTGGAGAAGGAAGGGAACGATTACGAAGTAACGAGTTAACACTACAACCAGTGTGAACAAAAGGGTGAACTCGTATACTGCATCCTTATTGACGATATAAAATATCAAATGAAATGTATACTTTATGTATACTTCTTGCACTGAGAAAAGTTAGTGGTGTATATAAACAACGCAACTGGCGTGTTGATTCAATACATAAAATTCTGTTCACATTTAGTGTTGCGTCAACATTGTTTTATGCTGTGGCACTATATTTAGAGCCACTCTGCCTTAAATATGTACACATTAATTTAGGATCTAACCGAACTAATGTGCACGCAAGAGATTGCTTTCCACTTACCTCTGTAGACACAAACTATGACATATTTCGCGCTATGTAGCCACGGATAGTCAAATTGCTGCACTGGATTATATTTGGCGGAAATAATATAGTATTAACAATAAATTACTGTTGGATCAAAATAAAATAGTGTTGCTTCAACACAAAATATGAACACAAAAAGTAGCATTGGATCAAATACAATTAAGTGTTCATTTAAACGAATTTTGAGTTAAGTCAACGCACAAACGGTAACACATTTTTTGCGCTGAATTAACGCAATCATTTTTCTCGGTGCGACGTAACGTATAAATGTTTCCATGTTGTGAACGCGCAATATCCTCCTGCATGTGCTCATGTTTGGACATTTATTCAAAGACTAGTATATGACATAACTACAACATATGACAAGTTAAATTGTACTACTAGTTCTCTGTTAACAGATATAACAATGTATTTGTAGGTTCACGAAGTTCAATTCATTGAATTTACAATGCCAGTTTGCTTTATTTGTAAATCGCATCCCATTCTTCGTACAACAGCCCAGAAGAAGCTCCATACAACTGAGAGCGAAACGTCAGCATTCTAATGCAATTACGACTCAGCTTCAACCCGGAAACCCAAATTCTTTAAAAGAACACAGGTATCCCATTTTAAATACTTAATTTTACATTATAAACATAGACATCAATTACATGAAAATGATATATACAGGTGTTTGGAACAAAAAATTGTAACAAATCTTTCTCTTCTCTTAGCTCACTCACGAAACATCTCTTTCGAATTCACACAATACTGGGGCAAACCATAAGTCCAATGAAATATACATTATGGATGCTGATAGTGACAAACATCCCAATAACAAACCAGTTTTTACTAACAGCGGACCCGTAATTCCGAATGTAAGTGATTTTTCAAATTCACTCTCAAATGGGGCGTTGAAATTTGTTTCAATACTAGTAGTAGACTTATATCAAATATTGGCTTTGAGAAGAAAGTATGTAACGGTTCTTGCGTCTCCATATTGACCTAATTTTGATGACATTTCTTTGAACTCGCGGCTAAAAGTTGAAGAATTCAAATTAGATGTAACAAGTGTTAAAAGGATAGATGTGCAAAGTATAACTTATAAAATAAATGATACAGTTTATATAGATGTAAACCAAATGTTTCCTGAGTTTCCTAACATTTTTGTTTCTTCTGCCAGTAATATATTATTTGCCTATACGAATTTAAAATGATGTACTTTCAATAACTATTTACAAGCTTTGCGTGTAGAAATTGAAGAAAAAGTGTCATTTATTTTACAAAATAGATTACATCAAGTTTCACCTGTTTTACACACTGCTTCGCAAAAGGGTTTACATTATGTTGCATTATATACGATATGTTACTTTGAATTACAAAAAATGAATGTTATAATGCTTTTTTTTGCAATACTTCCATAGACCATTCCTTCTTCAAAAGGTCAATTCTTAAGTTGTTCATAGAAACGATGAAGAACCTTATGTAGCCCATATGACCACGAACAATAAAAATGAGTTAGTGACCGCAAAACGAAAAAATGATCGCTATTCCTTGTAAAAAATGCACAGAAAACGCCATGAATACGTTGTAAATGCTTCGAATTAGTGGCGGCAATAAAGGTGATTATGATACCAAGAACTATGGGGATTAGGGTGTTCCTTACTTTGGGAAGAAATGTTTTTTGAGTAGTGCTTACATGTACCAGGTGTGTCGGTAATTCTTTTCCGGTTTTTTCGCTAAAGAAAACACGTTACTTAGAATGGATAGTTAAAATTTATTTATTCAAAGTATTGGCCATTTGATTCTATACATTTTGTCCATCTCTCAGGCAATTTATGAATGCCATTCCAAAAGAACAGTTCCTCCTTTGAGCTAAACCATTCATCGAGCCATTTTTTAACTTCTTCGAAATCGGCGAAGTGCTGCTCTGCAAGCGCGTGCCCCATCGATGCGAAAAGGTGGTAGTCGGATGGAGCCAGGTCTGGAGAGTACGGCGGGTGCGATAAAACTTCCCATCCAAGTGATTTCAACATTTCTTTGACTGGTTTTGCTGTATGAGACGGCGCGTTGTCATGTTGCAAAATCACTTTATCATGTCTTTCAGCGTATTGTGGACGTTTTTCGATCAATGCACAGTTCAAATTGATCATTTGTTGTCGGTAGCGATCACTATTAACTGTTTCTCCCGGTTTCAACAGTTCATAATATACGACACCAATCTGGTCCCACCAGACACAGAGCATGGTCTTGCGACCAAAGCGATTTGGCCTTGCAGTCGATGGGCCAGCTTCGCCAGGTGATAACCATGATTTTTTTCGCTTGGGATTTTCGAAATAAATCCATTTTTCATCACCCGTTACTATTCGATGCAGAAATGACTTCCTTTCATACCTTTGAAGCAGAATTTCACTAACGATTTTTCGATTTTCCATTTGTCTGTCATTCAATTCATGTGGCACCCATCTCCCCATCTTTTGGATCTTTCCCATAGCTTGTAATCGTTCACAAATTGCTACTCGGCCCACATTCAACTTTTCTGCTAATTGTTTTTGAGTTTGTGTTGAGTCTTCATCCAATAGCTCCTGCAATTCCGCGTCTTCAAACGTTTTCGGCCTACCAGGACGTTCTTTATCTTGAACGTTGAAATCACCACATTTGAATTGTCGAAACCACGTTTCACATGTTCTTATGGTTGGAGCATGCTCACCGTAAGTCTCTACTAGCAAACGATGACTTTCAGCGGCTTTTTTCTTTTGATGAAACAAGAAAAGTAATGCGTGCCGCAAATGCACGTTTTCAGGCACAAAACTCGACATTTTCAAAAAAATTATAAATCTATAACGCTGTTATTTTGGCGGAACGTAACTTGTGTAGTTTTAAGGTTAATGTCAGTAGAATAAAATTACATATGTATCAAATCATAACATTTCATACTTATGGCCAGTGACATCTGCCGGAAAAACCGGAAAGGAATTACCGACACACCTGGTAAATAGGAATATTGCATTGTGCAATACAGTGAAATTACTGTGTATCTTATCTTTTTGCAAATAAGCACTATTCAACCAAAATGTTCCTACACTAGGGGGCAGCCTAATATACACATACTTCCTATAAAGCGCGTTAATAAACATTGTATATCTTAAACAACACATAAGTATCGGCACCCTCCGCACCACACAAGTTTAATTTATTATATTACTATATAATAAATGTGTTGTTTAGCATACTACGCCACAGTCCTTGCTATCATTATTTATATTATATATCTTGTATTATACGCGATATTAGAAACCTCTAATAAGTACATATACTTGATTATATATTATACGTGGTATTGAACTTGGTAATAACCATTATAAGAATGAATATTATACTAAGAATCACAGCTGATAAGTTATAACACAAAGCTTATATTAGATTTAAGACGCTTCTAATGAGTTGTATGGCGCGAGTATTATTGTTGTTGTTACACATTTGTCATAATCACTATTAGACGTTTATAATAATACGTTTCTTATAATATTTAGAAACCCTTCTAATGGTCTGAAATAGTATAAGAATATCTTATATGCTCTTTTAGATTTCTTATACGTATTATAAGTTTTTTTTTCTCCGTGTGCCTAAAAAAGAAATATTTCAATTACACAAACCACACAATAAAGTAAGGGAATTGAGATTAATTAAAAATATTGCCGGCAATTATCTACCACGGGGACAATACGAACTTATTAATGTATGTGTATCCTCTAAGCAATACAGTAATAAATTTCACAATAGCTATAAAAATTGCCAGAGTATGAATACCTTAGTGAGCAACTGGTATGCCAAACAATGTTAGCTAACAAGTTCTTGACGTTAACAAAGCACCAAACTTGCAGTTTTCGATTTTACTTTTAAAACAACAAATACACATTTAAATATCATACCTTCTCCTTTCTCGCCATTGTAATTTGGATAACGTGTGCGCCGAATGTGTGTATCACATTCCATATTAATAGACTGAAATCGTTTTTAATTTAGAAACAATTTCAAACCATCTATATCAAATTTAATTTCCGGCAGTAAATTTAATAAAATTATCGCTGGATCGGCTACAATGTGTACGACGTGTAGGAATTTAAATTTAAATTGACATTCTGTAACCCGTATTCAGTTGCAAATTGAATTTATTACGTAGTTGAGATAGTTCACGGATCTCTATTAACTTGCTTAAATGGCTCATCTAATAGGTACTAACGCAATACTAACAATTTGCGTTAACACTGCGATGGTGTATATTTACGTTATTAAGATTAGTTTTTAACTTGAACTAATAATTCGCGGATCGTTATGTTGACATTGTTAACAAAAACAACTAAATTTATTTGATTAGTAACGAGAAAGGCGTCACTAATATCACAAATAAACCATAATATATTGTGATAGAAATCTCCGTACTTGAAGATTGCAATAAAGTGCAATCTCGTTCACAAGGAGATCGCTTTTAAATAATACAATTGAAATTTATACTCGATTACAACAGGATCTATCAATTTCCGTGATTTTTAAGCGGATAAGAAATAATTATTAATATATCCTTGTGCTTACTTCATGTTTTCACAATATAAACATGGCATCACTAACTTTAATAAAATGATTCAATTCACTGCTGATTAGATGCTTTTCGGTAATGTCAAGAAGTTTTAAAAAGTAATCTTTAAATTTAATGTAGAGTTTAATGTATACACAAATTACTTGATTTTCAAATTGTTAAATTTGACTTATTTTATACAACAATCTACATCTAACTGTGAGACATCTGGTAGTCATAGATTTTAGTACGATAATCAATAATCTCGCACAATCGAGATTACATATATTAGATGGCTTATCATCGAATCATCTAATGGTAAAAGGCTGGTCAAGCCGTACAGGAACACGTCATTGCTAGTCATAGCCGTTCGTTCGTGCTTATCGGTACGAAATAAAAGCGCAGAAATTCAATCTCGCATAGATGTGGAAAGTGGCACATCGTTCTGATATCGAATTCTATTTGTACACATACGTAGTTTCGCTGTTTTATATATTTCTGCTTGTACTTCAAATTGTTCCTAGGTTCAGAATTCTGTTATATACATAATGTTAAGAAAGAACATTTATGCCTACAAATAAATTAAATCAATTCTGTAGATACAAAACTACATGCAGTGCCATCTGTTATCGTCGTATCTGTTGTTATCAAATACACACGCACTTTCACACATTCATACATCGCGTCTCTACGTAAATGATAACGATGATGTGCATCATTCATGCTCCTACCAGTATTTTCCGTTTCATATATTTACGTAGACACTTGAGAAGTACGGGGTATCATACCAGACGCAGCTGATTGCACGGTTCCATGCGTACGCTCGAAACAGTAAATTTTTGCATTATATATCTCGGCCGTGGCATCCCTGCATACAATACACTATGGCGTATTTGTGTTAAAAAGTCGATCAAAATCCCATTTTTCTTCCCCCCAAGAGATAATCACTTATTATCTATGAAGCTAGAATAATAAGTAGCAAACGGTCATACCCGATCAGTCACGTGGGCAGAATCTTATAGTACTTAAGTGTGTGTATATAGTTTCTCAGCGTTCCTCTCCTCCTCCTACGGTATCAAAAGTTTGTGAGTGTTCTTATAGACGTAGTAATATATTATAAAACGATACATCATGGAGTGTGAAAAAGCTGGTATGCACAATATATTTAAGAACTTTAGAACCTCATCTTATTGAAATTGAAACACGGGAAAACTTTCCAACAACTACCTTGAATAAACATTTTTCACAACAATTTTAGGAAGACAAAAAGAGTTCTGTTATATTTTCGGATTCTTCCCGGTTAAGAAACTGCTTTCGGTGAAAAGACTATTTTTCCTAGTAAACAAATACAAAATACTAGCCACCAATTAGCGCAGATTGGTTAACAAGAGCAATAAGAACACGTTATGTTGTAAAAATGATATTTCATCGATTTCATTTATGAATTCCAAACACGAATTATATTTTAGGATCCTCTAGTATCAAAATCCTGACTCGACGACAATTTTATTTGTTGGCCAGAAGAGGTCCCGAGGAGAGAATATCCATGAAAAGTGTAACTTTGCAGAAACAAGTTCGATTACTCGGGAAAATATTCCGGATAACCAAATAAACTAGTTGAAACGTAAATTGTCTCATATAAAATCAGAAACGAAGCGAAGGTGGAATTTAGCTGCCAAGAAATATGATTTTTATGAAAGGAAATAGCAAGTGGCTTGATGGAACTCTTGTATTTTAAAAGTATTTTGAGTCTTTACGTATCCACAGCAAGAGACGTAAAAGTAGAGATTTTCATGGAGTTGTTGATACAGAGGAACTGTTACAGTATTCGTTCTTATTCAGTCAGTCGTCAATAGATTTTTTGCTTTCCAAAACATGTTTTTTCTTATGAACCAAGAATTAGGCATAACAAAGTGGTGCAATTTCAAATTCATCGTGGAGGACATTACAATGCTAACATGCAGGTAGACTATTTAAAATATATTTTCATTTCAACTTTCTATTCATACATATATATTTCTAGTACCGTATTTCTTATCTTTTTGTCGAATAAAGTTAATGGTATTTTTCCTATCCCACACATCTTAAATAAGCATGAGTATATAATAAAATACCAAATCCGCCTGTTTAAAGTATACAATAATTTTGATCGCTTTCTTTATGCAAATACTCCATAGTGCAGAGTGTCCACAGAGTGCGTCAGCGAAAGATAATTCCTTCCCTGAGCAATTTTGAGAAAAAGTTATCAAACAAAAGATATTTGAAGAGTCCCGTACATCGTAAAACTGCGTTAAGTTTCTGCTGCGATAAAAATTTCATTTTTTAAACAGAATATCATATATTATTTCGTTTTTAATTAATCTATTCATAATACGTCAATCTTCTCCAACATTCCTCATGTCATTCCTCATTTCTTTATCGCCAGATATCTCAAATTCAATTTTATTCGATTGAGCACTTACTTGAAATTTTTAGCAGTACACAGAAGAAAGATTTGTATCAAGTGGATTCTACAAAATTGGTTGCTAAATTTCATTCATGTTATTCCAATTTCTCTAAATGGTGCAGCCTCCATATTTTTCCAGAATCCCATAGCCAAACTCTTCTACAAGTTTTTTCATTAGAAATTTCCGTGTACCCAAGACCTTCTTGAGGAAAGTAAATATGAAACTGTACAGACCCGTTCTTTTTTTAAATACACGGAGTGCGGCGACGAAATTGTATTCTTTAAAAACTTTCAATTTAGATAATGTGTAATAGTTACCGTCAACCGGGGTGAAATCGATCAAAAAGATATATTTTTCTTTTTCAGATAACTAAAAACAAATTTTACATTTTATTACAATTAAATAAAAAAAAAACTTCGTTGATGTTTAGGCTGTCGATTGGTCACTAGATGAAAACCGTAGGGTGAGCACCTTATGTTTGGTTCAAGGATGATCGACTTCGATCGAAAATACATAATTCTAACTTTAGAACGATTTCTGAAGTCATTTAATTAAAAATAGAAAAATACATATACGACATTTAGAGCAATATTTAAAATTTTTAAAAGAAACATTTATTGTTTGAGCGCTACTTAGCAGTCGTCAGTTTCTCTCTCCAAAAAGGTTGCCAGAATGAAACCGCCTCAAGTATGCATCAGTATACCGATCGCTGTCTATTGTCTTCTGGGCAGTATCATGTCAGTCCTGTTGACAATCAATTGTTTGACATGATGAGTTACCGTATACACGTCCATTTTCTTTAGGGATTTTCTTGGCATGTATACATATAAAAAGTATAATACAAAAAAATGATTGTACGATTCCAAGGCGTTTGGTTTTAAAATGCTTTAAAATTGAAATATTTGGGAGTTTTGACACTACCTAATGGGCTGTATGGGAAAATGCAACCATACTTCATACCGTAGCACCTGAAAGTGCCATATAAAATTGCTTTAAAATTAACCTCAAAACCAAACAAACCTCGGCGAAAACCACGTGATCGACTTCACCCTGTTATTTGGTGCCTTCTTTACAAAAATTGTAATTGAAACCGCACAAAAAGTAAATTTCCAAATGTTTTCGTAGATGGCCTTCGATAAGGTTAGGACCAGCCTAGTTTCGACACATGTTACCTATAACATGCACATTAAAACATCTGAGACACCGGGTTTGATCGACTACAAACAAGTATAAACAATGGTTAGAGCGGATAAACAGACAAAAAACAAGAACTTACTGCAAGGTATTTAAAGAATTACAAGCAGAAATGTTCATGTGAAAACTTTCGATGAACTTCTTAATACAGCGCATAACTTGAACGTTATACAAAATGTTATTCATGAAATGTTAGTAAATACTCAACAAAATACAAGGAATCCCATTACAGTTTGTATATAGGAAAATGATAATCAGTTGGAGTAAATGGAATGATTTTTAATATCTTTATAAAAACAAAAATTTATAGTTTTTTTTTGTCCCAGCACTCTGCATTTCCGTAAGTAACTTATTTACATTGCTTCACATTTAAATTATTACAGAAAGACGCGTTTTGGGTATGGGGAAATGTTTGTAAACACATTTCTGCAACCTTTCAACAAGTTGAAATAACATCAATGAATGAAATATGGCAACGGTTTTGATGATTGTTATGTAGAATTTAGCCGTTATAAAAAAATGTTCGATGCTGTGCCCAAAATTCTAAGAAGTACTTAATCGAATAAAAATATAAATTGCCATTGTAGCGTGTAAGGTATTCAAAATACTGACTGGTACAGATAATGTAAAAAATCTCAAAAACTAAGTTAGGTAACGTTGAAGAACGTTGAGAGTGGCATCGAAAAACGCTAACTACCTATGACATTAAGCGGTGATAAAAAAGTTTACAGCATCATGTTTAAATATTTTCCGGTTGTACATAACCAAGAAAAACTAAAGACCGCATTAGTAAATCTACACTAGCAATTGATGTTTAACCACCTAAAGTGGACATTAAAACTATGAACAAATATTTTCTAAAAGTCTGCAAAATATTTGTGCTACAAAGAATGTACTGGGAACCGGCCCATTACCAAATAATTTCGGAATGATCATCTAAATTATGTTTTTAACAAATATAGCAAATTTTTCTCATAAATCCCTTAATAACCCACTTCCATTTGGAGACAGTGTGTGTAATATAAGTATTAGTCACCAATTGTGTTTGTTTAGAACCAGTAATAAAGTCCCCAAGATCTGTACAACAATAAAAAAGTAAAAAAGTAGGTACTTATAGATCAAAATCAAAATTGTGCAAATCCGCAATGACTTTGCTGTAGTTCCGAAAAAAATTGAATGTAATCGGTATTATATCGACTAGGGATTTTTTTTTATAAACAATATCCTGAACAAAGCTTCTTAACGTAATCCTACTTGCTAATAAAACCTTACTAATTTTATAATTTATTATTCGCCAGAAAATCGAAAAGTGTAACAAAAAATGTACATGCATTTTATAGTTTAGTCTATTAAAAACCTTTACAAATTACATTTAATCAATATCTTTCGTAACTGGCTCAAGATTAATGAAATATTAAAAATTAATGCATAGCAAATTATAAGCTGTTACAGAGGAAGTTTGTGAAATAATCAACTGAAACTCCAATTTATTTCCTAACACCATAATGAATAAAACTTTCACGCTTAACATTATTGCAATTTGAATGTGATACATAAATATGTTTGTGTGGTGGTTAACCAAAAAAAAACTGTTTCTCGATATGTGTGTTCAGTTAAGCAACTGCAGTCTAATATTTGACTCGATAACTACTTATGTAATTGTATGTGAAGTTTAAAGATTTTATTTTTAGAAAGCATTATAAATTTAGAAAGTTAAATGGAGGACTAAAATTGTAACTAACAATAGGTGTGATATTATATTACAGAGTCTCTACAAACATAGTGTACAGTTCATAATATACGCTACTAACTTTTATATAGTAGAACGTAACTAGCTTTGATGAAACTTTCTGACATTAATATTTGATATTAATGTAGCTTCCTTACTTTGATTTACTATAAATCAATATCTGGTAGAGGCAGAAATAGGAAAACCATACTATATTGATATACAGTGCGTCCAAAAAATCTGGAGACACACAAACAACAAGGTAATCGATGTCTTTTGAGAATAATCGTAAAACATGTCAATTAATGTCGTTTTTACAAATGACTTTGGAAGAGTTCTAACGTCATATTTTTTTTTTCAAACGGCAATATAGCATTTTTGCTTCATTTTTGGAGAGGCGCTATCATTCTCTAAATTACATACCTTACACAAGAAAGTTTTTGAGGAAAATGTGAAAATATTATACCAAAACGTCGTCCCTGGTCTCTAACCAAAACGTAGTACCTAAGAAGATCCGCGTCATGCCACACAACATCATGCTCACAAATTTAACATATCAAAATCAACAGTAAATACCATTCTTCGCAAAAACAAGTACCATGCCTACAAAGTGTGTTTGATTCGCAAGACGATTGCGATCGACGTTTACAACAACCTGAATTTTATTCAAAATATCTTATTTTCCGACGAGGCTACGTTTACTTTACATACATTACACAAAAACTGTAGATACTGAGCTCGTCAGAGTTAACACTGAACATCCTCCTAAGAAAATAAATGTATGGGCAGGCATAATCGGTGACAAAGTGGAACCTTTCTTCTTTAATAATAATTTAACGAGAGACAGGTATTTGCAGTTTTTAAGGGACGAATTAATTCCTTAGTTGGCAGTAGTCTACCCCAATAATCAGATTCTCGAAATAACGTTGAAATATATTAAAGAGATTTTCAACCTATAGTTGGATTAGTTATCATGTTTACTTGTTCCTTTTATTGAGTTGAATACTTTTTCTTCCGTTTGTACTTCTAAAGATATACCTACTTATCTAAGCACTTCATTTCTCAATAGTAGCCATCATTCAATCATACAAAAACAAAAGGAATACTTATGATAAATTTATTTTCCCCAAAAATATAATATTGCCGCTAACAGGAGTGACGAAGCATTATTCAGTTCATTCAAGAAATGAAATATGAAGTATTTCTACATCTTCTCCATCAAATCTGCGAAAATAGAATTTTGTTAAAGGATGAAGATATTGTTAGATTGAGCTATTGATTCTGCCCCAATAGTACTTATAATTGGTGGTAATTTTCGCTCTTATCTCTTGATATAAACTCTAATGTCATTCAGATAAATCACAGATTATTTATTTAGATTTTGGAGAAATCAATATTACGTAGATTTATTTTTCCTTTTCTTTGGAGGCGCATTATTTTTCATTTTGCCGTATCTCATATATAGATCGAAGTATTTATTTTATGGATACAGCGCTAAACAATTTTGGACGCACAGACGCGGATCAGTCAGCCAAGTTATTTGATTTTATATAGTCAATTTTAAATCGTTAATGTATTTACTGTTTTGAAATAGCTAAGTTTTTTTTTGTCTTTAATCGAGGACAGCAAGCCTGAAGGACGGTTTGGTGTTCTTTCCCTAAAAATACCTTCTGCCCTCTTTATTTTGCTGGCGACCTTCGAGCTCCATGTGGAGATTGACTTTTTTCTTTAAATACTCAAGGATTGCTGTCACTATGCTCCGTAAACTTTGCGCCCCACCTTGAATTCATCTCTTACTCTCCGGTAAATATCCAAGGTAAAATATTGAGGTTAAAGTCCTAACGCAATTTTATAATGTTTAAGTGGCATTTCACAAAATTCGCAAATTATGTCAATTATCTGCAAAACTAAGACAAGGAATATTGATGAAGGTTGACATAAATTGAAGAGGGGCATCCAAAAACATAATAATGTCTAAGATATTCCGTTTAAATTGTATACTTACTATAATTTCATATTGTGCAGCACTTTTTTCTGTACATTTCTTGTTTGATTTTTTTTCTTATATTGATCTTCGATCTCTATATAAGACCACGGTATAACACACAAAGATACTGCAGTAAAAGGTAATAATAATAATAATAATAATAATAACAGACTTTATTGGAACTAGTAGTAACAAGAACAACAAATAATACAAAACCTTAACGTTTTATTCCAATATAGGTGGAGTTAATCAAAGTTGCTCCTCCACTCAGCCCCAAATACACGATAGCACAAGGAAGTACACCAACTGCTGTATATAAAACAAATCAACACAAAGAATCTAGAGAAGCGCAGTACATCCTACGCGCGACCCATTTGGCTCTCAAGCAGTTCTATTCGTAGTTTAAAGTATGATAAGTTCGATGTCAACTCTATTTCAGCTTTAAGGCCGTTGTAAAAAATAAACCAAATATGAAAAGGGTTTCCGAAATAGTTCAGTGTTAAAACCAAGAGTGTTCTACACCAAATTTTATTGAACAAGTATATAGGAGCTTTATGCAGTAGAATTTTATGTATAAGACAGCGTCAATGCGTTAAATCATGATTTCGGATATTGAACCACAGAGTTTCTACTAATTTATGATTAATATGTTCGAACTTCCTAATATCGCATATGAATCTTAAACATTTTTGCACTATTTAAATTCGCGTTCAGACCGGATCCATACACACTCATATTTGCTTAATACGAAACTATTGTATAGCATAATTCTGGTTTTCCTATCAAATATGTGCATGTTGAAATATAAATATCTAAGCAAAGTAACATATGATAATGGCGCAAGTTTGGAAACATACTTACTGAATTTAAGAAAACTATCAGTAACAACTCTCAAATTTTTCATCATGTTGTAAGTTTAACATTCTCAATACAAATATTTAATTCTAGCATCATGAAACATTTATTTGTATTTAGCACTAATTTATGCTTTTATGTTTGATCAGAGAGTTATATTCTAAAGCACTATTCATTTTATTACAAGATTGTTTCGCTTCATGCGGATAGAGAGCAAAATATAACTGGGTGTCATCACCAAAAGAATGACTGCAAGGATGTATAAATATTGGAAGTGTATATATTGAACCAGTGTGGACCCCTGTATTAAACTTTATTACAATTTATCTTATACAACTAGTCTTCTTGCATACGCAAACATGTGATAAAATCTCATTTCTCGAGCATACATTACTGTTTGTTTACTACGACAACTTCTATTTATTTATTTTCTTTCTTAAAAACCTTGAAGTCTTCAAAATTTTGCACCTTAATTAACGACATATGAATGAACTGCAGCGCGAATGCAGAAATTGTATTATATCGCATTTGCGTGTCGGTTAGGTTATTTTCTTCTCACCTTCGTCAGCTTTCTTTTCTTGCTTTTATTCTACTTCCTACTTGATATTCTAACTTATATGCTTGTAGGAAACTTTTTTACGCTTTGAAAATCATCTATTGTAGTATACTTTAAAGCATGACGAAACAAGAGAAACAGGATTTCGTGTATGTATATTGTAATGGATCGTTGAAGTGAAGTGCGCGCACTTACACCTTTATTTATATTATTTTAATTTCACTTTTCATAAGTCAACAACATTTAATTTAATATTTGCAGAATTCGAATTATTTTTAGCTGCTATTATTGAATCACATTTTGATAATTTATTTTATTGATTCTTTATTAAAACAGAAAGACTCAACTAACATTATTTTGTGGGGGATAATGAAAGTCGGAAGTTATTTTCAATAATTTTCATTTTGCAAAAAACACAAAACTCATACACAATACACATTATATGGTATCCAGCAGTTTAAATTCACGTCATCCATAACATCGGAAATGATCGTCGTTAAGGCAGCCGCAAAAAGTATTAAGTCATTCCTGTTACTATATTATTATTTATTTTTTGTCAATATGCATTTTTCGAAAAAAGTATCTAGAAAGTCAATTTAAATCAACAATTAAAAGTATCATATTTATTTAAAACTGTTAAAACTACTCTGAAGAGAACAAGCAAGAAAATTAACTCGACGAGCTAAACGAAACGAGTAGAGGGGATTCATAGAGCATTAATTTAAAAAGGAAGAAACGGATTGCAAATAAATATTTCAAAACAAACACTAACATAAAACACTTACTGGAAGTAAATTAAAATTACTTTATAAAAAGTGACGAACATATAAAAGTATTTCACTGAAAACCAGTCAGTTCAATCAGAAAACAAAGGATGTATAAATTGGAAATAGAATTAATCGCCGTCAGTTCGCCGTTGCAATTTAAAATTGTGGTATAGCAGATATTACAGCAGAATTCATTACAACTTCAATGCCAATAATAATAAATAAATGACTACTTAAAAGTAAATATGTACGTATTTTGTAACATCCGCAATAAATAGTGATCAGTCCTAATAAACTCTTTAACCTCTGCTAGCAGTGGAAAAGCGTGTAAATTATGTTGGGGAGACTAAAAATTGCAATTTAAGGTAAAGCGTGTATGAACATTTTCTTAGAATATGTAATCATAAGATATTTCGCTTATAATTCATTTTCCATGGACAATATTCCAAATTTTATAGTCATTTGCCATACAGAATCCTCCATATAACTTTTAAATATATTTAAGAGTAGCAATACTCCTGTTACTTAGAGTTGTAGTAGGTATTGTGACCACTGATTGTAAGTTTTGGGGTTTCTTAGTAGATAGATCTAATTCGTTGTCTAATCAATTAAAGTAATTTCTGGAAATACGAGTGCTCGTTTGCCTGGAGATAAGATTTCTTTAATCAATTTGCGCTTAATAAATTTCCCAAGGCAAAATAAATATAAATATGAAATTTATAAATAATTTGTTAAACTTAAAAAAAACCTATTAGATAATTACTGAATTCATATTCCCACTATTTGGTGGTATATCGAATTTACCCCGAATCTGCCCAATTGCATAAATACCTGGAAATATAACCAGAATGTTATTTACCCGATATTTTGCCAGCACTGATTTCTATATATTTTGAGAAACAAAGATTATTATTACTGTATAGCCATAGCCAAAAGCTGCACGTTTTGTCTTAGAGGCTTAGGACGGCGTATACTATAAGTAGAGCCCAACATTCTCGCTTGCCTTCCAGTGGTGTTTAACCGCGAGAGGTTGGGGGGATACACAGCTACTTCGTTACATATCGGCATTTCCCGGCCTTCTATGCTGTGTGCTCTGTGTAATATATATCGCCGTGCGAAGTTGATAAGTGTCGGAATTGAACGGAAAGCTGAAAATGTGTAGAAATGCATCAACTTATCTGTTTGCTAAGTACATATTTACGGCATTTTCCAGACTTAATATATAATGGTAAGGAAATCAGGTGTTTAGTTTGCGATAAAAGTTTATTATGGTGGAACCCACATATGTGTAGGAACCATGCAAATAACACAACACACAGATTAAAAAAAAACCGGAAGCAGACCGTATATGTGATTTAACGATGATGCTAAGTGCGTGCAATATACTTTTTGCAAGTCCGCAGATGCTACGTAGGTATTTGCCATCAGTGCGCGAGAAGATTGAGAATTATGTGAAAACCGTAGTAAAAAATGAACGGTTGTGGCTAACTATAGATGAAACTACAGACATTAAAAGAAATTCCGTAATATCGATTGTAGCACGGACAATGACCTTGAAAGGACCGTCACGCCCTTATTTGCTAGCCTGTAAAAAACAGCAAAGATGTAGCAGACACTATACGAAAATGTTATCCCGATGTGGATAAACTAATAGCAGAGACGAAAGCGGTTTCTTAAATCACGTATTCGACAGTGTCCTGACATACCGGAACCGCTACAGCCAATTCTTACACGATGGGGTACATGGTTAGAAGCAACATTCTATTATTTTCAACAATTTTGAAAAGATCAAATTAGTAATTTTCCAAATGGATGCTAATGAAGCAGCTGCAATAAGCTAAGTCAAATGCAATTCTAAAATTCTGGAATTGCAGCAGATTAAAAGCTATTAACGACAATTACATAAATTTTGACAAAGATTAGATACACTCCTTTTCATTCGTCTACCGAGTTCATATATTAAGAAACATGTCCGTGGATAGTATGTTTTTTTTCTTCTTGCATTGCTCTTGGTGTAAATAACTCCAACAATACCACGACGAAGCTACTTTAGCATTATTTTTTTTGTAAATTATATATAACCTATTAAATTTAAATTTTGTTTGTGCACTTATTATTAAGTAATTACATATTATTTAATTAGGTATTTAGTTGTATTAGTTTTATATTGTTCAATTTATATCAGTGTTTAAACAAGTTTGTGATGCAATTGCCTTATATAGGATGTTAAATATTCTGACTTTTAACTGAAGTAAAAATGAATTTGCAGGAGCTTATCGACTTTTTAAGTAACAGCTGTTTGAGTAATAGTCAAATCAGATGTTTAAATTATAAACACAGAGTAATTAAAGATGCAGCCAACATAATATTTGGAAATGACAAGACATCTAATTGTCTGAGTATATTAAATGCTATAAAACGAAATAGAAGTGGAATACAACAGAAAATTGAATACGCTAGACGTAGGCATTGCTGATCACGCAGGTAGGTTTCGCTACTTTCCGTACGCTTCACGAAACTAGCAGAGAATAGACAGACTCGTGTTTATTCGTCTCATGAGAATGGGTTCGTGTTGCCTACTGGTTTCCCCGAAAGTAGACAAAACACGAGTCTATCTCTAGTCTCTGCTAATTCCGAGAGACGCACGGAAAGTGGTTAGTTATGAGGAAGAAAGTTCATGTTATGCTAGTAATAACCTCGAGAATTCTTTCAAAATACTTGACGTTTCTGCCGCTAATGTATTTACGTATACACATACACGATAAGCCTGTAAAGTGCGAAGTTATTTTTCCAAATGGGGTCCAAAAATATTTGCCCAAAGTAAGGAAAGCAAATAACAGTTTCATGTCCCGCGTTTGAAGGTACCTTCATTTCAAATTCTAATCTGAATTACGTTTGGAAAGTAGACAACTGGTTCCAGGATATTATAATTTTATTAAAAAAAAAAAAACGGTTAACAACACATGCCTTCCAAATCAAATCATAAAATATATGGATTAAATTTCCACTTACTGAGCCCCTCGTCCGTTGTATTAAGATGTAATACTTACGATTAAGGTGCATCACTAAACTTTGGTCACGGTGAACAATTAACTAGACATATTAAAGATATCGAAAGAATTCTGCTGGGTAACAGACTTAAACAACACAGCGCTCTGAAAATACATTTGCGTGATGTTAAGTCTCTTTCCATGGTGATAAGATTTTGCATAAGTCTGACGATGTTTAGCGAAGGATCAATTCAAAAAAATCCTCTATTAATGATTTTCACAACCACATACTCGATCTAATTAGAATGCAAAAATTAAATAGACGCTATGTCTATCAGGTACGAATGTTATTATTTTTAGTAAAGAATAATCAGACCTTATAAAATTACAGCAAGAGAGGAAGCGCGAAGCCAAATCTCTATTTTGTCCATAGAAATTGTTATAAAAATATTGTCATTTTTATATTTTGCTAAAACGATCTACTACTAGACCGAACTACTCAATACATGACTGCGGAAAGCTGGTTAAAATATCACAAACGTTATCAAAACAAATGAAGGTAGCGCGTTTAATTACTAGGAACTATCGGGAAGGGTTAGGAGCTGCGATTGTTTATAACAGTATCGTCAGTTCTAGACTCCGTTGGAGTGTTCTATGAACTGATTTCGTTTACATGATTCCATTACATTTGAAATCGATTTCACAAAAAAAATCGATTGCTGAAATCTATTGGTAACTCCACACCGGTTTTAAAATCTATTTATTTGTTTTTGTTGCCAGATGTTTGACTAAATAAACTGTTATGTGTATTTTCTTATTACCTACCATTATTTTGTATAATCTTTTTGTTATTTAATAAATAAAAATGCATTTTGATAGTATGTACATACATATGTAGACATTTGATTATATTCTAGCATACTTCTTGTTTAACGTACCCTTTTGTATGATCCCGACGAGAACGTTATAACTGAGTTTTACTGTACAAACTAAAATGAAATAGGATAAATACGACAATGTTTGTGCGCAAAGCCATAGTAGATTAGTTCAGTTTGTTACGAGGTATAGTTATCAATGTTATTTTTATTTGTGTAGTATTAGAAAAAAAACGACAATATGTGATATTTAACCTGTATTACGTAGATTCCTCTACATTCATTTTAAATAGTTAAATATGGTGTATTTTTTATCAGTATGTACTATTTACAATAGCTTACTATACAATGAAAATACCTCCGAAGTTGTAGGTATATCTAATCCTATAATTTATATTATTTTGTAATTTACGCAATGTGTACGCAAAGTGTCTACATCTACACAAACGTGAAAATCCGTATTCTATTAACTCTACAGGTGTAATTTCGAGGCGCAATCGTGATATCTTAATTCCAATCTGAGTCACGCATTTTAAAAAACATCTAACACAACCTCTCTATCGCCTCTAGTCACTGTAAGTAACGAAATAGACCGTAAACAGTCGATTTTCACTCAAACAATAGCAAAACAACATTCGGATAAATTAACAAAACGAAATGTGTATCCAAAACGGAACATGTATTTACAAACAAACTTGCATATGGTTGGTAACTATAGTTACTTAGGATCTGTGTGTAAATAACTTACCGATATGTGCGTCATCAAGGGCACTCTTCAATAATTTTTATTGAGCAGTTTCCGTTACTAATCTATTTAACTTTATAGAACACATTCACTGCAAGACTACGAACTGGATGGGTGCTTCGAGGTTGTGTGCCACACTGTTCCACTTATATCAGACGAACGCAGGCTATATTTCGATCTTTATGTTACTCTGTTCCGATGAATGGAACGTATACGATTTGTTTCGGTGATTGCACGCGTATACACCCAACCTCGGTCGCTTCTCGTCTGACAATGAGCTGTTAGCTGCGTTGTGCACGATTTTATAAACACGAATGTTGACTATTGGTATACTTAGGAGAGTGTGGCCATGCGCTGCTGACTGATTTCAGAAATTCGATAAATTTTCCGGGTAATTTATCATATCATTATATTTTGCATTGTTACCAAGCGCTAAATTTCAATGTGAAATAAAACATATTTATATATGAATAAATATATTTCTTTTCAATATTGATAGCAAGGACTGTGGCGTAGTATGGTAAACAACACATAAGTATCGGCAACCTCCGCACTACACAAGCTCAATTAATTATATAATAATTAATCCGGGACGGCCGTTTCGAAGACACGAATGGTCCTCGTCATCAACCGAATTCATTCGGTTACCGGTTGATGTTTTGTTTTGTTTTCAATATATTTAACAAAATGTTGGTTCTAAATAAACAAAAACAGACTGCATATTGCTAACTAGGAGCTAATAGCTTCAGCAGACATCTTTACCAGGTTTGCTGGGTATCTCTTGATCATTCTGCTAATCACACAGGCACAGATACTAGATCATCACTCCCATCGCCTGGTACACCATGGTACACAGCCATAAGCTGCGAACAGAATATATATTCTATTGTCACACAAACCTCTGCTACATAGGCTTCTAACTCAGAAACGTTACACCCCGTATATATTATCACACAAACCACTGGTATAGAAAAGCTGCACTCTACAAATATTTTCGTACTGACCTCTGGGATAGACAAGTTATACCCTATAAACGTCTGGTACAGGACAAGGTACGACACCGTACAAATGTTCTCACACCTCCAGTATAGACAGGCTATGCCCTATGAATGATGTGACACAGACTACCAGCATAGACAAGCTACACAATATGAATATTGTCGCACAGATTTCTGGTATAGACAAGTTACACCCTATAGATGTTGTCACACAGACCTCTGTAGTAGGCAGGCTACACTCTATAAATTTTGTCACACAAACCTCCGGTATAGCTGACCTAGAGACTATGAATGTTGTCACACAGATATCTGCTGTAGACTAGCTATACCCTCCAAATATTTTCATACAGACCTTTAGTATAGACAAGCTACACACTAAGAATGTTGTCACACAGACCTCTGGCATAGACAAGCTACACTCTACAAATATTGTCACCTAGGCCTCTGGTATACACAAGTTGCACACTATGAATATTGTCCCACAGACCTCTGTTGTGGACAAATTACACTCTACAAATGTTGTCACACAGACCGCTGGTATAGACAAGCTACACACTATGAATACTGCCACACAGATCTCTGGTACAGACAAGCTACACCCTATAGGTGTTGTCGCACAGACCTCTGTTGTAGACAAATTACACTCTACAAATTTTGTCACTCAGACCTCCAGTATAAACAAGCTACACCCTATAAATATCGTTACACAGACCTTTGATATAGAT
>LR736910.1:390479-423593 GCA_902654985.2 Oryctes borbonicus
GGCCTCTAGTATTCACAAGCTACACACTATGGATATTGTCGCACAGAGCTCTGTTGTAGGCAAGCTACACCTTATAGATGTCACATAGACCTGAGTTGTAGACAAGCTACATTCTCTAAATATTATCACACAGACCTTTGTTATAGATAAACTGCAGATTATGAATGTTGTCACACAGATATCCGATGTGCACTAACTACACCCTCCAGATATTGTCACACAGGCCTCTAGTATAGACAAACTATGCAGTAAGAATATTGTCACACAAACTTGTGGTATAGACAAGCTTCACCTTACAAATATTGTTTCTTTTTTACACTTATCTCGGCATGCAAATTCACTGGTCATATGTATATCTTAGCCACCCTTAGGAAATTTCAAGGTCTGAGAAACAAGTTTCCAAATAAACGGATTGAAATTATATTTGCAAACACAAACACAATCACGCTTGAATAGATGTTATTGGGGTAATTTACTTCATTATGGGATTAAAAGCAAAAAAAGTGCTTTTTTATCAGTGTGTCTCCTACGTCCGGAGAAGTATTCTTGAGATCTATGCGTTAGTATTGTTTAAAAGTTATTATATTTGGTTTAACTTAAATGATAACAGGAAAAAAAAAGTATTATGCTGTACAAAATACGTTAACGTTTTCACGAGAGAAAATAGAAGGAAAAGCGGACGCCAATGCATGACTACAACAAGAGATATCTAGCAGGTTTTGAGTGCATCATAAAAATTGCAATTTCAATTAAAATTGTAAGGTTTTTTAAAGAAGCACAACAGGACCATGAGAGAAAGCGTCTCCAATTGACAGAAAAGTATGCACACTGGCTTATTAAAGATCGATCAAAAGTTGGGTGTTAATATAACTTCCTCATGGTATTCATGGAATTACTCATGGCAAAAGCAATATGAAGAGAGAAAAATTGGTTTTACACATTGCTTTCGCCGTAAGTAATTCCAACAATATCATGAAGAAGCATTATTTTTTGGTTATTGTTTCCAGGCATTTCCTGATGTGTTAAATGTTACGAGGTCTGGCGGCATAAAATTACATTTACATTTTTCGATATTTGTGAATAGAAATGACAAGATAGGTTTTTTTTCTTGTTAATTACAGCTTCTGAAGTAGTCTGGTACGCAGTATGTACGGTACAGGAAGGGAGAAGCATTTCACCCCGATTGTACCATATGCACTTACAGTAAAACACCAGCAAAAGCTTAGGATTGTATGCTGACATACAATCCTAAGTCTTTACACATTTATTAGTAGTAGTTTTTTAGTATTCGGAGTAGAAGAAGTTTGTTTAAACGAAGGCATAATAAATACCGTTCACTATATAACGATGCTAAATAAAATACTGGAACCGCCGATGTTAACATTATTGGAAAATAAGGACTTCTACTTTCTATAGGACAATACGCATTGTAATTGTTCCAAATTCTTTTTTTCTATGAATTTTACTTAAATGCCTCTTTTTCTCGAATCATGTGACTAAATAATTATCTCCAATTTAAAATAATATATTAAAGTTGGTAAGGGTTTTTAATACCCAATTAACATAATTTGCCTTCCGTCGGTAAATTATGAAAATTTTAAATTTCCTTTAACTTGTCCCGGTAAGGAATCGAACCTGGCATATCTCGTTTGCTAGATGGGCTACATTACGGGGAACTGTCAGGAACGTTCCCTTTCTAATACCTTGATGCCAAATTATATTAATTAATTAGTGTACTTGATGCGCAAGAATAAAAATATCTGTCGGAATATTGTAGCAAATATTGTGCAGATAAATAGCATCAAAGCTTTAAAGGCGAGAACGTTTCTAATATGTTAGCACGTCTAGCAAACAGGAGGTGTTAGGTTCTATTTCTTACCGCGATGTTTTTGTTCATATAATTAATTACGTCGGAAAATACAAAGGAAATTCCGGTTATTAATGTTATATAATCAGACAAGTATTCACTATCAAAATAAGCGGAAGCAAATGAAATTTGAAGGTAATTCTTTTAGTGCAAATAAGAGACACTACCGTATTTATAACATGTGATATAAGTTAGATTTTATGTAGGCTTGGCTATTTGATATGAAAATTATTATATAATTGTACGATACTTTACATTTACATATGGCTTGTATTTATTATTTGTGTATTCGGTTGTATTCCTATGTTTATTAGTTTAATTTAACTATGTAGGTGACGATTTTTCTTTCAAATACATTTAATTGTCGCCTTGTTCCATATAAGATAGTATGATTAATCAATTTGACCTTATAAATGTGTCAAAGTTAAAATCAATGCGATCTCATAGCGTGTCATATATCTACATACAATTACCATAAAATATCTCCAATATACACTTGAAGATTTGTTCTTGCCGATTGATGACTGTTATTTGTTCTTACTTGTGACTGTTCATAATGCATTACCGTTGCATGTTTAGAATAAGCGCATACAAATGTAAAACAGTTAAGCATAAGTCTCTCATATTATTGCATGCATCATACATTTTTTCCATAAAAATACGATTTGAGAAAAAGAAATAAATCGACGTATCTTGTCTTAATCAACTCTTGAGGACATAAAATAGAATTAATTTGTGGATTTAACACCATCAACATGGTAGACTTGTTCTCTTTAATAATAAAATGGGGAAGGCAGTTCCTTAAGTTTTTACAAACGACCACTAGATGGCGCTATTGCAATTTGACATTTCCATTCTTGTAAAATTCGAAATGAACCGTAATTTGTTTATTTTGTGAAAAAATGCAAGCTTCACATGAAGCTTTTCGTTGGATGATTTTTTACGGTTTTAGTAAACTTAACAACAATGCATCGAACCACTTTATTCAACTTTTGGTAGTAAAACACCACCAGAGAAGTGTTTGCAGAATTTTGTGGTCATGCTTCCACCGGTGATGAATTTTGTGAAAATCGAACAAAACCGGTTGTTCTAAAAAACATCGATGATGTACGCAACATAAATAAAAAGGATCGGTATGTAACTTACGTAAGATAGAGGCATTCTTATGCACATCGAAGGCTGTAGCATATTTTAATTTTGCATGAAAGTTTAGGGTTAAGGGAAAAATTCGACAAGGAAACCTCAAAATTCGTATACGATATCGTAACAGGTGTCGAATCTTGAATATGTTCGTATTCCCTTTGAGTCCTACTTTTTAAAGAATTTCGGGTATTTTAAACGTTTCAATACGTTGAAATATTTCATTTAATGATGGTTATGTGATGTGCAGCACACGAATGCAAAAAGACACCGTTAAGCATAGTGTAAATTCAAATTGTTAGGATATTGGAAGTCTTTGTACTCTGGTATTTGAGAATACAAACGACGACGATCTCAAAAACTTGTTGGTATTAAGCAATATTAATGGACTGTCATCTGCGACTTGATAATCCTCTATAGACAGTCTTGTCCCTTGTCGCAGACCTTCACTCATGGATGTGTCACCGTAAAAATGCCTGAAACTGATGTAATTTAATTTTCTTCTAAATTTGGTTTCAATTCTAATAAAACCTTCTCTCTTGTTTTCAATCCATACTTGAAAATGTTTATATTTATCCCGAGGCTTCTATCGTTTAAAGTTTTCAGTTAGTTCTATACAATCTACTTCATTTGGATTAAACGGATATAGACCGTGTTTTCTAAATCAGTTTATTATGGAATTTTTCAGTTATTATTACGCACTTCTTTCAGTAAAGGACAATACATGGTATCTATAAATCATTTTTCTTTTCTACATTGTAAAGTCATATTTTCCTGAAGGATTCATCTATAGAAGTAAAAAAGTAATTATAGATATCTAATCGAACCCGTGTTAATTAAATAAAAATTATAAAAGAATAATAGCTAATCAGTATAACTGAGTTGAAATACACCAAAATTAATTAAATAACCAGAATTGTATCTATATCTCATTTTTTTTTTTTGTAATGATTAATTACTTTTATAATATTTAATATCTACAGCAGAAACACTCAATCTTCTTATCTTTCATCATTTCAAATTCAATCCCGTTTATTACTTTATTTTTAATATTGTTTTGCTGAATTGAATTTTGTCAACACTCAAAAATTAGCCAGTTCATAGGTATAATTAAACACACTTTTTGATAATATCTGCATCCCAAAGGGGAAAATTAATCGCAATAAGAGAAGTGCAATCTTATAAAATGATTCATGTTTTCATCACAACAATCATTACACATTTTCCCGCTATGTTTCAATATTTAAATAAAAAAGGCTAGTTAGACCTACAAGATCCCCTGTGACCCGCTGGCCGAACTAAATCTCACTGTCTTACGACGGAGATCGCGAACAGACACGATAGGATATACAATTGTAAGTAACTGTATCTTATTTCTATGTAACATTAAATAAATAAACTATAATAAAAATAAGCACACCTACAAACTGCAAACAAGGAAAATATGCTGGACTTGGGTATGAAGAAGGGGAAAGAAAGTTTATGTTAGGCAATATTAATAACTAAAATACATTTAAATATCAGCATATTTTTCTCATATAATCCCCCTTAATACTTAATATACACGCTGTTAACGGTCAGGTGTGAACATAGGGGGTTTAGCATGCAATTAATTTTATTAAGTTTTTGGTTTCTTCACAAGTTTAAAAATAAATTTAATTATGTATAAACGCTAATTATCAGCCTAACTTATTGGTTAAAATAAAACAAAACATATTCACTAATATTAAAACATTTGTTTTTCAATGTAACAATCTTGCAGAAGAGTAAGAGATTTATTTTCCGTAATTCCTAGTAAAGTAGAACTACAATCATCCGTGATCTGCGAGTAGAAGATGGGTGCAGATAACCGAAAAACAAAAATGTTAATCAATCAATAATTTTAGATAAATA
Organism: Oryctes borbonicus; assembly: GCA_902654985.2. Taxonomy (NCBI): domain Eukaryota; kingdom Metazoa; phylum Arthropoda; class Insecta; order Coleoptera; family Scarabaeidae; genus Oryctes; species Oryctes borbonicus. The sequence goes on from LR736910.1 coordinate 395,380, forward strand.
TACCTAGTTATTTAATGCACGTAGATGCTACATATTTAATAATACATGTGCGTGTATGTAATACAAATATAAATAAGAATTTTACTGCGTTTTCTAGCTTTGAACTGATTTCTTTTAACATTTCTTACATTCTTCTGAAGTGTAAAATGTGATTTGTAACCAATTTACACCACATTAAAAATTCAAAGATTAATACGAAACGAATAGCAAACAACACTAAACTATTAGTAGACTCCGTACTACACAAAGTTAATTGATTCATCCAGGACAGCTGTTGCGAGGATGCATCGATCCTCATCTTCAACCGAAGACAAAATTATGTGAGAAACAAACTCTAATTCTAGCATGCCTGTTCTATTCCTATCCTCCAGAAAAAGTACTAATTACTAGTATGTCGCCTACACAATCTCAAACTAAGACATGCGGAAATACGGAGTAATAGACAAAAGGGTCTCTAGTTATTGAAGCACGAAAATTATAACATTAAAGTCGTCTATAGATGTCGATCGCATGCTTAAGAAAGTCTAACTTAGGCGGTATCTGGGAAATTCCACGACTTTAATCCCGACAGAAACCAGCGGTAAGAAATTTTGGAAACTCCTCTTTGACATTATATCGAAACGTGTTAGTAAAGTTTTTATGGGTCAAGATATGGACGTTTGCGAAATACACTTCAAAATCATCTAGGCAATTCGAAAGATAAACCGAATATGCAGGAAAGGTCGAGAATTTATAAGATTGCTTGCAGTCACTGTGACAAAGCCTACCTACACTGGTCAAACAAAAAGAGCGATAGACACCAGATTCAAGGAATATATCATCTTATCTTATCGTTTCGGTGGAATTAAATCGTCAAATGTAGCAGAACACATAAACGAAACCGAGCATAATATTAAATTAGAAAACCTGAAATTGATTAAAACGTAACTTCGCAGTGGGTCAGTCAACAGTCTAATACTGTTACGAAACTATTTACGTAAAAAGCAGCATTAATTTGATGAATAGAGAGAACGGATCGTTGTTATTCTCAGTTCTATTTGATTTATTTGAGTAAGGCATTTATTTATCGTAGTGCAAAGGCTAGTGACCACTTCGTCTATTTCTCCGTATTTTCGCATGTTTTAGTTTGAGGGTGCGTTACTAATATTTGTTCTGGAGGCAAGGGATAGAATAGGCATTTTAGAATTAGACTGTGTTTCTCACGTCACTTGCACACGCCTCCGAAACAGATGTCCCGGATTAATTAATGTGCGATGCGTAGTGTGCGGATACTTTTGTGTTGTTTGCCATACTACCCCACGGTCCTTACTATCATTATTACATACATATGATTACCCCTTTCGTCCTGATCTGCAAAACAATGCAGTAAAACATTTACACATCCTAGAGTTTGCAATTATTTCCCTATTTTCCTTTTCCTCACCCTCATTCTGATCTTCGACATTTCCTACCTGTAACCACTTCTCAATTTCTTTCTTATTAGCATCTTTTAATTCATCGACTTTTCTGACAACTGTGGCTATGTTTTTCAGTAAATCCTCTTCGTCGTCGTTTTTAAAATTGATATTATCGTCAGTTTCTAAGATCATTTTTGCTCTTCTGTCATGCTATCCCAAGTCGCTTTCATGCAAAAAAATGGGAAGTTTCCAGAAAGTAGGTGCTTTCTTACAGCAATTAAGATGTCCATACAAAAAGAGTCGCAAGAAGTTAGATCCGGAGAGCTCATCCGTTTTAAAGTTGTTTTCAAATTGGCTTGAAAAGGTGCTTAAAATGAATTCAGTTTCTTTTCTACTCCGTCACAATAACACTGAAAAATATTTCAAATGCTGATTGTGTATGCAGGTATTGAAATTTAACTCACAAGGAAAGATACCACGATACCATATTCAGAGAGTTGAATGAATACAAATATTTTTATAATAATTATCACTGTTAACTCCCGGAAATTCGTTTGTGAATGTTATGAATTTGAAATTTTACATAATAATACATTAGATTTGGTCGCTTGACAAATTTGATAAAATAATTGCCATGTACTTGTAACAAATCATCTATTTTATTTAGTGCATCAATGCAAGGTTTTAAAACTTTCAAACTGGACAGTGTTGGTTATCTCTGCCAACACTGTCCAGTTTGAGTTCCTTGTAACTACAAGTACCGGTCCCGTATTGACTACATACAACTGTAAATTCCCGATCCTTCCTTCTTGCCCGGTTTGCCTTTCGGATTGCCAAGAAGGTTTTTGAGCGTATTTCGCGAACTGAAACATACGTTCATATCTTGATCTCTAAAAACTTGACCAATACCAATATGCTGTGGAAGGGAAGCTTTACAAATCTCTTATCGCCAGGACTAAGGTTGTAGAATTGCGATCGACATTTATAGAAGAGTAACTACTGTAAATAGCAAAATTTTTAATGAGTTCTTTCTTGTACTTACTTTTACTCAAGGGAGTTTTGCCAATATATTAATTAAGAAACTAATCGCGGCCTTTTTTGCTACCCACAGTGGTTAGAATCGGTCATAGAAATGGTGATAACTGCATTGCAATCGGCCGATCTCGCTCTTGCTACAAGGTAGGTGAAAGGCAAAATAGCCTGAACGGCAACGAGCATCAATAATACAAAGAAAGGGCATCCACGCTCAGAAGCGATCTCAACGGGAAACCCTGAGAGCAGCGTACTGTTTCGATTGCCCATTTTTTTTTCGTTAGGTCCCTATCCAAAACGATGTCGTCCAACGGCTGCACCATATAGATTCGATACACACGACACTTATTTATGTGCGGTTTTACCACCAAACACTGTTGACATGCAACAGATCCTAGGGGTAGTTTACCTAGTACCCCTAGGCAAAATTATTCATACCGTTGGTTGCCTTAGAACTATCACATTCAAATAAGGCACACTCAATGTAGTTCTGCCAGCGCGATACAGTTGATATGCAAACGATCCTAAGGATAGTTTGCCTACCACTCTTACACAAAATAATTTATATCGTCGGTCGCCTAAAAACTATCACATTACATAGAGCACACAAACACCCACGCTATCACATTCAGACCCAACGCACGCAACAAGTTTTACCATGCTTGCAAAGAGTCCCATGGATGGTTTGCCTACAACCCTTACACAAAATAGTTCATGTCGTCGCTCGTCTAGTAACTACCACATCCAGATTCAGGATACACAACACCAATTCATACGCGGTATTACCAGTAAAATAGGGTGGTAGCCAACCGCACATCTGCAACTTTTTGTTAACATTTTATTGTTTGCATGATTTGTAATTTCGCGTTATTGTGAATACGTTCATGTACGATTTCGCAAACTTATCGTACAGTACACTAACATTTCCGTTCGTTAATGTTTTTCTTTTCTGTTAGAAAGCCCAAGTAAACTTAACTCTTAGATTTGAATTATCATCTAGTGTATCTGTTATTGTTTGTTTCCTTTATATAGATGTCTATTTCCAGTTTTTTGTTGTTTCTAATTACTAAAATTTTCTGATTCTTCTTTCTGTTTGTACAAACATGTATTTTGAGCATTTGGTTCAATATTTAAAGTGAAAGGGAATTCTTTCATAAAACAAACGGATGAAATAGGGTGCCGCACGATTTACTTTTTCTCTCATAGTTTCGCAAAAAGTGTTTCTGGATCAAAATTAAGTGGTGAGTCTGAAATTTGTAGGATTTATAACTATGTTTTCTAAATTTTGTAAACTGTTACATAGTGCAAACTACATTCACAATCAAACGCAGTATGTGCTATGCGAACAAATTTTTTTGTATGTGTAATTATGATTAATAAATGCATTTATTATTGCCTTCGTTCACAGCTACACTAGCTGCACCCTCAAATTTATTAACAAGTTTCAAAATTGTTGATACATTAGGAATTGGTTTGTTTTCATATATTACGGAAAATAAATCTTCTTACCCTTCTATCAGCATAAAAATATTTAATGATGAAGACATAAATATCTATCGGAGTATAAATCCATTATTCGAAGACACGTTGTCTTGGTCCGTATAAACATCTATTATTAAATATTTTTCGACATAATACTGTAACGTTATAGACTTTTATTGTAATCGGGCTCAACACTTCTTTTACCAAGAAGGAGGTTTATCGCAGGTACTATTTGCAGTTAAATAGCGTCAGTCGTGATTCGCTTATTCTTACAATTAATATTCTGTAAAGGGGCTAGCTCTTAAAATCGCAGAAATCCCGGTGCTGCGCTAGGGGCGTATATGTATGTCATCTCAAGTTACTTCATACACGCATAAATAGAAACATAAATTTTATTCAGTACCTCGAACTAATATCGATGTATTTTAAATAGAATTGATTTCTGAAATTACAGAAGAAAAACTGTGTTTAGAGATTAGCACTAAAAGTGATTTGTATAAGTCTGCACACTGTTAGAAATAAATTTCATACTGTGAAGGTGCTAAGGTATATCAAAACGGTATAGTACAATCTATATACTACATTACATTTAATAGTGTAAAATACCTCGGAATGTGCAATATGATAATTGTCGAGGGACTGGGGAGCAAACAAAGTCATCACGTGGCACTTCTTCGAACACAGGCAGACAAGACAGACAGCGATCTGGAATATTTTACATTGAGCATTTCCAATGTTCATTGTAGAATATTCCAGATCTTTCGAAAGAAAAATATGGAACGTTTTCGACGCGCATAAAATATTCCAAAAAAGTATGGAACTTTGTAGAAGACTTATGTAGCATACCGTTGGCCATTGCCGAAGTTCCGCGAAAGTTCTAAGTAGGCAGGGTGGCTAGTATAAATACGGCACTACCTCAACGAACCAGTTCAGTTCCCAAATAACAATCGAAGAGTTCGATAAGAAAAGTAAATGGTTTTAGGACGCCCGCTACCAAAGAAGCGCCAGCTTTGTTTCAGTGTATCGCTTTGTGTTTTCAAGTCGTATGAAAATTGAAAAGTTTTTATTAAATAAGCAGTAGTGAGGTAGCAAAGAAACGGAAATATCGCAAATACGACGATAACTATTTGAATTTTGGCTGTACTTTAATAAAAGTGAACAATGAAGAGTGCCCTGTTTAAAAGTTCTAGCGCTGGAGTATATGCTCTCCGAGACCAATTATTCTAACGCGGTTGAAAAATTTCACGAATTCTTTAGTAGGAAATTGAAGATTTGCAAAAGCAAAAAAGTGTGTTTATTAGTACCAAGTAGCGCACGGCTAGCATCTTTTAAGATCGCGTACAGATTGCGACGTTCAAAAAACGTCACACCATCGCAGAACAACTTATTCTACCGGATGGTTAATATTGTGGGAAAATTAACTTCAAAGGTACCTTCGTCCAACACCATTAGCTGAAGAATTTATTATACAGCTCAGGATCTCAATGTTCAACAAATAGAAAAAACGAAAGGCATGGAATTTGGTTTGCAACTTGAGGAGGCTACGTACAGTATAAAGGCGTACACCTTCTTCTTCTTCTTGATAATGTTTTCGTTGAAGATCTGTTCTTGATAAGTTTATAACCCAAAGTGATTTGGATTGGGAAAAGGGTATTGGTATGTGTGTTACTTCTGCGTATTCTTCTAAAGTTACTGCTGAGAGATCGATGATAACCCTATGCGAACCTATGCCTTATACTAACATGCCAAATTCACAGGTTTCCTACTTAATTGGTTGGTCGAGCAATGTACTACACTTAGTGGAATCTTTTTCGTTATAGCAAAATTACTAGCTCTATACCTTTATTTGTTTATTTAGGAGTTAATTATTAATTCTACTGGAGCTAATCATCGACTACTCTTTTCTTGAAATCTAAGTCCTTTTTGAATTCCCATAGTGTTCTACAAAAATGGTCAAGTTCATATCGTTTTGAAATTGTTTTTGTGTTGCGAAGAGTAATCTACATTAATTTTTAATGTAGTAATCTACATTAAAACACGGCCCTGCTATACAGCTGCAGCTCACGATGACTTTCACGTGGCAACGTCTTATTACATGGGTGCTAGCTACGTCAAGCAATTCACATTTTTCTACAGTAGGAAAATCATGAAAGCATAAGGTACTTTGCTGAACCAGACTTTTTGCCGGAACTAGCGTATTTGTAGGATATATTTGACAAACTCAATACTTTGAACTTGTCTCTACAAGGCAACAATATGCACATTTTGAAAAGTTTGGAGAAGGTTGCGGCGTTTAGAAAAGAACTGCACTTGTGGATAAGAAATGTCAATAAGGATGGCGGTCAACATTGTTTCCATTTTCAAGGAACACCTCTCAAAGATCACTCACTGGTTTGCAAAATACTTTGAGGAAGACATTGTCGAGAAATTTGCGTGAATCCAAGATCGTTTCCATGCTTGAGCTCTACCAAAATTCACTTCGCAGGAGGAAGAGGGTCTAAATGAACTCTCTTGCAACAACAGCTTGAAAATAAATTTTGCTTTTTCCAATTTAGTGAAGTTTTGGATATCAATCAAAATTGAAGAATGAAATGAGTTCAAAAGCTCTCATCAAGGGTTCTCATTCCCTTTGCGACAATCTATTTATGCGAAGCCGGATTTTCAACTGTAGTTGTAATAAGAAGCAAATGTCGCTCAAAAGTCCATGTGGAGCGAGAAATGAGAGTGACAGTGTATAACCTTAGTATTATTTTGAAAAAAATTGTGGCGTTCATTCGTCACATTAGCTTAGTTGTCGTTAAAGATTTTCACCATTTACTCTTTTGTACGTTCATATTTTAGTTTGATGGTTCTTGTGATTCAGTTTTAATAAATGTGAAATGTCACAAATGTCTCGAAATAGGTCACCAGGCTGCGGATTGCAAGAAAATCACGAATTGTATAATTGCAAAATATGCGGATAAGATGTATATTTGCGCGTATCGAATGTTAACTACAAGGTTTTGGAGAGAAGACGAAATGGTGCTTAGACAGTAATGCGACTTTGCACGTATGCAAAAGCGCGAATGGTTTTTTTTTAATGTGGAAAGTACTAATCGACAAATTCTATGTTTAGCAAAGAATGGATCAACCGAGATCATTGGAAATGGAATTGCTTCGTTTACTGCCGATGTAAGCGGTGGCCTGAGAAGCATTTCGATGAATAACACATTACATGTACCAATTTATATACAAATTTGTTATTGGTTTCCAAAGTAGCCAATAACAATTTCGTTCTGTTCACAAGGCATGAAGCACTAGTCTTTGGGAACGATGGAAATGTTAAATTAGTTGCAGATCGAATAAGACAACTGGAAGTGCGGAAACATGAACAAATTAAAGGCAATTCAAGACTTGATTCTACATTCGTTACTCGACCAACATTAGAAGAAACACTGACGTGGTATAGGCTTGAACGAAAAAGATCTCATGAATATAAGGTTCAAGAAAGTCTTTTATGATCACTTTCGAACAAAACGTCAAGTATGGCATTTGTTTGGAAGGGAAAAATGACAAGAACGCCTTTTCCAAAAAAGTTAGAGAGAAAACAGTTACTTAATATTGTACATTAGGGTGTATGTGGTCTGATGCCAATACAATCTAATGGAAGAGCTAAATATTTTGTATAGAGTATATTGACGATCATTCGAGATGGTGTAAAGCAGATTTATCAAATCAAAAGATGGAGTTTTTGAAGAGACTAAAGAATTTATCGCCCTAGTGGAAAAGCAAAAAGGTAAAAAACTCAAATGGTCAAGGCCATACTTTGCCATTAGTCATTTTAACAATTATCAAGGAGCGAAATTTGACGACAATTGGCGAGGATGCACCTAGGATCATGTACCGGATATGTGATTCTATGTGGTGGTCCCATAAATTGGGATACACATGATGCACTGTAACGCACTGTAACGCTTTCTCCTACGGAAGCGGAATATGTGGCTTTAACTAACACCTCATATTTTTGATTTCCTAGCTCAATTTTAAGGTCTCTTTGATAAAGCAACTACATACATATATATATATATATATATGCTATTTCTAACCACATTTGAACTATTTACATAAAAAAAAAAATTTTAGACTTATGGACGAGTACATCTGAACTTTTATAACTATGAAGGTGCTCAACTTGGAAAGTTCAATTTTTATAAAACTGTTGACCGTATAGAGTAAGATTAGAAACCGATTAATTTTACGAAATGCAAAAATCGTCAAAATTTAGCTTCTTTAAATATAACTTTATGTGTATATTTTTGTCTTTCTTATCAAATTACTCTTAGAAAGAAACAAAAAAATATCATATTACTAGGGACCTAAAACGGATACTGTTCAGGGTATTTAGGAAAATGTGTACTGTAACACAATTTTCTAAATACGCGAGGATTCGGATTGTTTCAGTAATGAGAATTTTTCCGGTTAACCAAACTATTTCTTGTTAATTTGCCTTCTTTGGTTCAGATAATGTTATCCAAAATAGTTCCTCTGCTTGAAATCATGTTAAGATAAATTTGCAAACACTCACTCTTCTTGGTAAATCCATTTCTTTTACAATTACTTATTCAACCATGGCCGAACTTCTGTTTGCGAAGTATTCTGCTTGTTTAACATCTGGATAATTCTGATTCCAGCGCGACTTGTCCTGAAAATATTTTGAATATGGCATGGACTATGCTCAATTATGATTTTCGAGTTTGAATCACCAACAATAAGTTTCAGTTTTATCGTATACCTTCGATTTATCACTTTATTGTATTCTCCATAAATCATATGCAAGTTTCAATAAACTCGTTCCTACAATTTAAACACGCTGGCATTGTTTATAATTAACTAAGTGACATATATATTTTTTATCAACGCTGGATTGTTTCTTAGTGGTAGCGACTTAAATATAGCAAAGTTGGACAACATTTTAAAAAACTACATAAGCTACATTCTCATTGGTAGATGCGTAGTGAATATGATAGTTTTTTATTTTTTTAAGCAATTTGACTGAAGGCAGATAAATAAATAGTTGAATTTAAAAAATTAAGTTTTGACAGTTTTTCCATTAAAGTTCAATTGCAATTGTCGGGCATGCTGTGTAATGTTTTCGAAAAATTCATACAGTTTCTAATCCTAACCTATACGGTCAGTAGTTCTGTAAAATGACAAATCTTTTCACAGCTATAAAAGTTCATGTGCACTTCTCCATCTACCAAAAGTTTTCAAAAAATGTACATAAATGTTTCAAATATTAACCGAATCTTAAAATTGAATTAGGAATTTAAAGATGTAGTAATATATAGAATGTTCTATTTAAAACAACAGGTTATTGAAAATATTTTAGTTCAATAGTATTTGTAGACCTCGTGAGACACCTGTATTGCTGTAAGTTTCTACAGATCGACTAAAATTATTTGTGTCTCTTCTGAAATGAATTATGGTAATATACCTAGACCAAAATACATTTTCAAAAGACCAACGTTAACAGATCAATGTTTCAAAGTGCAATAAATGCACATTTCAAACTGAATTATTATAGTATCTCTTCCCACCATTGCTATTTTTAGATGTCAAATATTTTTCATAGTCCAGTGATTACATAGAATAGAAATCGAGATAAAAAAATTGAAATTGTGATAGTGTCTATAGCCTTCTGTTTATTTAAATCTACTGGATTGCAGTAGATAAGTATTTCTGATTCCATTAACGAGCTACAGCAAACGTTTTATGCAAAATGCATGAAAATTTTAAAAAGTCCTACGAAGGTCTTTTTATTTTTCACATAAATGCTCACATGTTGCATTTCTTTAATTATACCATTAAGATGAATAGATACATTAGTTTGATAAGAAATCTGTAATTAATTTCAAACGGTTGTAGGCTATTATTTTAGATAAGTGATAGAAGATAAATTGGTGAACTAATTTAAAGATCAATCAATTTTTCTTCCGTAGGCACATCCAAGAGAGGGGTTTAAGAGTTGAAATCCATCCGGAAATAATGATTGTTTTTAAGTAGTTATGATTTCGTGATAATAGAATGCGGTGTAACCGACGAGGGATGGGGTACCCAAATTATAACTTTATGTAGAAATAGGTACAACAAAGAACTTAAATTCATGAAAAACGTAGCTATTTACAACGGTTACTCTTCTATAGATGTCGATCGCATGCTTAAGAGAGTCCAACATAGGCATTACTTAGGCGTTATGTGAGAAATTCCACGACCTTAATCCCGATAGAAACTAATGGTAAGAAATTCGTGAAACTCCTCTTTCACAGCATATCAAAAGATGTTTATGTTTTTCTGAAGCATCAAGATATGAACGTATATTTCGATTCACGTAACATACTTAAAAGCATTCTCGGCAATCCAAAAGATAAACCGAAATTGAAAGAAAGGTTGGGAATTCATAAAATTGACTGTAGTAAAGCCTGTATCGGTTAAACGAAAAGAGCGATAGGCACCAGATATAAGGAACGTATCAGGTGTTATCGCTTGGATAGATTAGATTCGTTAAATGTAGCACAACGCATAAACCAAACCGGACATAATATTAAATTAGAAAACTTGAAATTGATTAAGAAGATAACTTCGCCGCGGGAATTACACGCGTACGAGACGGTTTACATACAAAGTAACAAAAATCTGATGAACAGAGGAAACGGACCGTTGTCGTACTCAATTCTATTCGATTTATTGGGCTACAACAAGAGACCCTTCCGCCTATTTGTCCGTATTCCGTATTTTTTCGCACGTCTTACTTTTAAGGCACGTAGGCGGTAAAAGTAGATACTTATAAATAATATTTTACTCGAAAGTAGGGATAGAACAAGCATGTTAGTTTTAGAGGTTTCTCACATCATTCGGTCACCGGTTGAGAACATGAATCATTCGTATATCGAATATATCGTATATATAGGTTTAATATTATCTATTCCATCAAACTGTGTTAATAGTGCTCAGTATATTTTGTAAAACTCTTTTGTCCGAACTTTAAATAAGTTTTTTTAACTCCTCGTACGTTAACTTACAGCTAATAAATAATAATCTTCCCATTTTCGGCAATCTTTCTAAATGTTTTCAATGATTATATGAATTACTCAGAAATCGTAAAAAATTAATGTATAGTAAGTAAATACAATATTAAATTAAGTTTTAATTTTCTTTACTTGCTCTACTTAACTCATTGCAGTACGCGAATTTCAATATCAAGATATATTTAATGTATAAGAAAGAAAGGTTATAAAAAATGTTGTTTGTTAATTATTATTTATTTATTATAAGTAAACAATAATAAATAAATAACAATTTTGAAATATAATAAATGCCACTGCTGCAAAGTGGGTGGGTTACTTTTCAACCCCCGGTATTATACGACTGAAAACAGATTTTTTTTGATACCAAAACGTAGCGGTACCTTGCATACGGAGCACCGAAATATAAATATATTTGTATTTAATTATTCAACATTTATTTATTTTAAATACCCCATATTTGTCAATTTAACAATACTTTTTATTTATTTTAAATATGTCTTATGTATCAATATAATAATAATAAACTATATTGCCCAACAGATTTACAAAAAAATCCAATGTCTGCAGAGTAAATTGGTATAATCTGTACCACAAGGAGGATAAATGCCATCAGACTTATACGAAAGATATTTAAGAAATCTCTTCTGGACTCGCTCAATTGATAATTGGTGGTAGTGATAATATAGGTACCAAACAATTGACGCATATTCCAGTTTCGAGCGGACGAGTGAGTAGTAGACAGACTTCAAGGCGCAACTGTTATAAAAATTCTTGCAAATTCTGAACAAAAATCCGAGCGATCTAGATGCAGCAAAAGTCATGGCATCAATATGTGGAGAAAACGAGAGCTGGGAATCAAATAACACTCCAAGATCCATAAAAACATCAACTCTTGGGATGGAAGTGCTAGAAACGTTATAATGAAATATTTGCGGGTTGGATGACCGGGTAAAGGCAAGTAGTGCACATTTATTAATGTTTAAATGAATTTTGTTAGTACAACACCAATCATTAATGACTCCAATATTTCGCTGTAAACTTAAAGAATCAGAGGAAGAGCTAATAGTATATACATTTTTAGATCGTCAGCGTAAGCAAGAGTGTTACAATCCAATGAAAGTAGAAGATCATTTATATAAATGTTAAAGAGGAGCGGTCCTAAATCACCGGACACAAATCCATTGTAATGGACATAACATGATCGGTTATGTAGGTAGGATTAAATTAATGTAATAACGCTAGAAGAAAAACCAATAGCAGATAGTTTATCTATTAGGATGTAATGGTCTATCGTATCGAATACTTTGGTAAAATCCGTGTGGATAACATCTACTTGTCGACGATTGTCAAAAGCTTTACTGATGTACTGAGTGAGTACAACTAAATTAGTAACAGTTGACCGTCCACTAACAAAGCCATGCTGGTTAATAGAGAGGTATGGTTTGATACAGTTATACAACCTAGTATACAGAAGCTGCTCAAAAACTTTAGCATAATTAGGAAGAATACTAATTGGTCTGTAGTTAAGAATATCTGCCTTATCGCCTTTTTTGAAAACTGGTGTTATCCTGCTAATTTTCCAATAAGATGGAAAAGTAGATGTGCGAGTGGCCAAATTGAAAATAAAGCAAATAAGTTCGCATAACACCGGAGCACAATCATGCATGAGAAAGCTTGGAATCTCATCATGTCCAGAAACCAAAGTTTCTTTGAGTTTGTTTAAAGCATGCAAAACATCTTCGACTGAAAAGTATCCGATACTGAAAGAGCAGCTGTTGAAATCTGAACTGGCTTTACTGGTGTTGTTGGAGAAGGTCGTGGTATATCCATTTGAAAACACGTTTGCAAAGGCCTGCACAATATCAGTAGGCTGGTCAAGAACTGTATTGTTGAACTTCATATATCTGGGAATTCTGGAGGAGGTTCGTTTAGTGTTTATAAATTTCCAAAATAATTTTTCATCACTAGCAATATCATTCTCAATCCTTTTGTGGTATTCTTTGAAGGCTGTTTTGATTAAGGATCTTAAACGTGAAAACTCTCTTCTATAGGTAGGCGACCCAGTTTTCTTCCACTTAGCGCAATAGTAATTTTTCGTTTTCAGATTCCTCTTGATATCCACATTAAACCACGGAGGGAAATTACGTCGAGAAACTCTACATGTTGGAACAAAAAGACTTATGCTACCAAACAGTTGATCATAAAATGCGGAAACAGCATCATCAACATTAGAAAATGTTTCAACAAAAGACCAATCTATATTCTTAATAATATCATACAGTGACGGGAAATCAGCATTTCTAAAATTATATTTGAGATTATTGTTAGAAGGAAGGTTTCTTGTAGATTCCATATTAGGTATGTCAAGGGTTACATTAAACGCAGGATGAAATACATCTTCTGATACAAGCGGATCAGTATCATGAGATACTGCAATCAACCATGGAACGTAGAGAAAACCAAATCAAGGACTCTACCACTACAGTTCAGGATTTCATTAAATTACTTCAGTTTTAAAGTTAATAAGATGTGATTAAGTATAGATGATTTCCGATTAGTACTACTAGAAGAATTGAAATTTGGACAATTGAAGTCACCACATATCAATAATTGATTGTTAAGAAGTTCTAGACATAATGACAAAAAATATTTCATAGTCATCGCATGTAACATAAGGAGGTATGTAAATATTAACAATAAACAGAGTCATTACATCAAGGTAACATTTGCATATGAGTAGATCGATCGAAGGAACTAAATCAGCTATATGATCAACATTATACCGGACAGATACAAGACTATTAGAAATAGCAGTTAACGTGCCACCGCCAGTAGCACGATTAACAACGCTAAAATCCCTATCCTTCCTGTATACACTAAAAGAAGAATCAAAGATCTCAGAGTCGGGGATATCTGAACGTAGCTATGTCTCGGTGAGTAAAACAACATCAAAATCAATTAAGGCACTGATAGAAAAAATATTATCAAGCTTTGAAAAAATGCCGCGGACATTCTGGTAGCCAAACTTCAACTGTAGTGAACCTCTGTTGGGCGACCTTAGTTTCCCCGCCGAATTCCAGAAGATATAATGGTTAGAATGTCGTTGATGAATTTGATAGTTAGACCTGATTCGCCGGTCGCAACTCTGGATTGTAACTGCTTCTTGACGGACTTAAAATATTCATTCTGCATAGGAGTTCTGTCCTTCACAATAGAAAAAGCTTTAAATTTGTCAACTGTTCGCAGTTTTTTTACATTACATACATACAAATCTGCCCAAGCGAGTTGGATTTTGGAACAGTAGAAATGTTTAAGTAAGTTAAGATTTCACTAATAACCGCAGTGTCGGAGACAACTTGATCGGATTTTGATGCGCTCTCCATTTCTGGGATGTTAAAAATATCAAATTATTTTTCCTACCTTCCCTCTCGGAAATCTCACGAATGAGTTTTTCTGCATCAAACGAATTCAGATTGTGTTCATTCCTAGGTGTAATTGAAACACTAGAAATTTGGTTTTTCAAATCTTGAATGTCAGTTTGAAGACAATTAACTAAACTTGTAAGTTCATGTATTTTATTTAGCTGATCCTTTATATCAGCACAATCCGAGCAATAGAAAAACAGTTTTCGATTTTAGCGATATATACGCTTTTTGTTGCCAAATTAACAGTAATTTTTATTTCTTTGAGATACGTCATATGTGTCAATTTAACAATAGTTTTTATTTTCTTTTGATACGCCTTGTGTCAAATTAATAAACACTACGTAGACTTTCAAGGCTGTGCGCTAATTACATGCAGTGATTTTTTCCAGAATCCATTGTGTCAGAATTTCTGCTTCATATTTTGTTAGTCGTTCTGGCAGCTTCTTCAGGGCAGCTGAGCTATTATACATTTTCTTGCTTTGTTTCTTCCCTCTGCTTTGCTTTTCATACACTTTTCTAAGCCCTAACACAAATACATACGTACTCATTTATATACTTATCTTTTACGTTGTGAACAACTGGCCCATTTGAATTTTTGTCTGACTTTATTAAAAGTTTTGGTTACATTTACGTTTTTTGTTATTAAATCAACTTACGTTTTTTTAAAGGCAAGTGGATATGGCATTAACAATATCTTTAAATATGATTCATTTGAAGTTGATGATACTTTTAATGTGGATGACAAAGATGGATTCTTTTCATTTTGAGACTGAAATAACGTTAAATTAAATGCATTTACATAAATATCATATATTATTATCCACATATACAGGACGTTGAAATGCAGCGAAGCACTAAAGTTTAAATACACATACATCACTAGAGCGCAATATTCTCGCTTATTGTTGTTTATTCTAAATAACGTGCACGTTTATTTCGGTTAACTTAGCGCAGTGACGCTACTGATAGGGAATCGACATGTTGCACTCTACACATCACTTAAAATGAAAATAACGCATTTTAACACAAATGTAAATAAGTATATAGTTTAATAATAAACGGTAACGAAACCTTCAAAAAATTATTTTGTCGCATAGATAACAGTAAGTTCGCCAGAAATAATATAATACAAAAAATGTTTGTGTTGTATCTTTTCTTGTGTTTTCTTCCGAAAGAAGTATCCTTCTATTTGCTGATTTTGTTACTTACGCATTTTTATTCAGTACTATTCCTGATTTCATCATTGTCGGTAGACTTAAAAACAAAATAATGGGCAAAGGAAAGCAAATAGAGGCTAGTTAAAATTTAATTATTAAACATTTTCAAGAAGGAAAATCCTACCGAAGTATAGGCCAAGTTTTGAATTTGTCATTGGCAAGTGTGCAAAATATTATAAGAAAATATAAAACTTACATAACAGTGGAAAATAGCACAGGACGACCCAAAAAACTTTTTCGCCAAAAAGTTAGCCTTATACTAAAGGAAATGGGCAAAAATTCAAAAATAAGTACGCCAAAGTTAGCCAGTAGTATTGCAGCAGTATCAGGTAAACATGTTCACCCGCAAACTACACAATGAGCTTTACGGGATAAAGGCGATCGAAGTAGACTTCCAGATTAGAAACCTCTTATTTCTAATAAAAATCGGCGTTCGTCTAGATTTCGCAAACAAGTGCAAGGATATGGATAGGGACTTTTGGAGAAGAGCCCTATTTACAGATGAATCTAATTTAATTTTTTTGGCAGCGATGGTCGCGCAAAAATGTGGCGCAAGTCCGACACAGCACTTCAAACCAAAAATTTAATACCTACCGTTAAGCATGGTGGCGGAAGTGTAATGGTTTGGGGAACGATTAGAGCAGCTGGAATAGTACATTTAGCTTTTATTGATAGTACAACGGACAGGCATCTGCATAAAACTATATTGGAGGAACATTTGCAGTCTTCTGTAGATAGCTTGGGTCTGGGAAGAGATTGGATATTCTAACAGGACAACGAACCCAAGCATCCCGCGCGTTTGGTGGAGGATTGGTTACTGTATTATGCTCTGTAGTCCTCCCTAATCACCGGACTTAAACGCAATGGAGCACGTTTGGAAATTATTGGCTCGAAAAATTGATCATGTAACTTCAAAAAGCAAAGAATCCCTTAAGGAAGCTCTAACAAAGGCCGGGTCAGAAATGACGATATTCAAAACAGAAAATGAATTCTATCTAATTGAAACTCGGGCCGGACCAACCAAATATTAATTTAAGTTTACGTTTTTCATTTTAATTAAAATTAGCCAGAGGTGATACACTTTTTGTATTGTACTTAAACTTTTGTTGGCATATTTTTCTATGCAATAAAAGTTTTGTTTTAGTTCACATTATTGTTTATTGTTCAACTAATTAATATACTGCATACATACATTTGTGTTTCAATGCTTTGTTTTCCTTTTAAGTGATGTTTGTGTATTTAAGCTTTAGTGTATTTAAACTTCAGTCCCTCACTGTAAATATTGACGCATCATTGCTAACTTTTCGCTAGTGTGCTTATAATATTGATTGCAATGGCAGAAACAAAAACTGGACAGTTTGTTTTCGATAGCTTACATGAAATGCACTATTTGTTTTCAATATTTCGATTAATTAGATATATGATCTACTGGTGGTGGACGAAAGTTATAACGCATGTATCAAAAAGTTGGTTAAAAAATATTAGGGGAAGTTCCTTTTATGAAAGTTGTTCACGAATGAAGATACTACCTTCCCTGTTTTTATAACAAACAATGTGATGAATGGGCATAAGATGCAACATCGCATAAATTTACCGATATTACCTTATCGCTTGCTAATCGCCCAAGCTTACTTTCATACATATTTAAGTAATATTTGAGTTAATATTGCACTTTTCTTCTCACAAAATGTATTTAGAAGATACATAAACTGAAATTATTTACAGACATCAAATTTATTAAAAAATTTTATCCTTCAGCCAACACGGAATAAATTCTTTCAAAATTTGCGAATCCTAATTAATTAATAAACATACAAACAGAAGATTACAACGTAAAAGTATGACTGAACACACTAACCACACCATAGGTGGATTAGTTGTTGGCAACAACTCCGTATATCCGTATATGGGTAGGTTATCCCAAATGAAATAAACATCAAAGCAAAAAATTAAAAAATGCACCAGTAGAAATCTCGCTGACCACGTGGTACCATTTCTTATCATTTTTAAGACTTAAGACTGAAAGTTGTCTAAAATACATTGAATGAATTTTGAATATAAAAATATCAAAAAATATGATATTGCTTATATTTTATTTGAAATAATAACGTAGGCTTCCACGGCCAGAGTTATTTAAAACGTGTTCCAGGTTCAAACTGTGTCATGGTTACACGAAAACTCGACGTTTCGCCCACAATCATATGGGTGGGTTACACGTTGAGTTAACGTGCTAACTATTGCCTACTATCTTTCCCTCTCCTGAAAAAGCGCAGGCGAATCGTCGAGTTTTCGTTTAACCATGACACAGTCCGAATCCGGAACACGTTTAGTTTTAACTATATTTTATTTAGTGTTAATATAAATTTCCCAACAAATATTTTATTAAACCCTTTTTCTCAGTGGACTAGTAGTTACATATAACCAAAGCTGATTAAGCCGTACGGATGGCTTCGTTCGCGCTTATCAGTGTATGTTACAGGGAAATAGTGCGAGTTCAGAGTGTAAAGTGTAAAGGTGCATGTGATTCAGTATAAAAAAAATGGAAATGAAGCGGCTGCAAAATATTTTCTTAGCGGTGTAAGAAATAACGTATACTTTATTCGTGATTCAGGAATATTACTCCTTAGATTATCACGGTTAGACAGCCAACTTTACACTGGTACGGGTAACGTCTTCACTACGGTCCTGGTGAATCTGGGTGATAGAAGCACGGCATGTGGAGAAGGCTATGCCGCAGGGAGTGTTGCTCAGTCTTAGGGCTACGCCCCAGAATATCAGCCAACCCCCAGGACCGCCTTTGTGGACTTCCAACGATCAGGCATGCATAATTAAACATAAGTGGCGACATTCCATGTAAAATACAAACACACAGGAGTTAGCCTGCTTCTAAATTACTCTTAACTTATCTGGTTTCCTATTCTAAAAATCGCTGTACGTCGCTACGCTTCCGAACGTCTTATCTACAATGTCATTCGGTGAACAAACGCATTCCGACTGAAGTTGGAAAACGAGTATAGCGCGATCAAATATATCTGAAGCCCGACTCGGCTACACCGTCGAATCGATTTACTTGTATCTACCGACTTCCTCTCCGATAATCTTCATTTTCCTGTATCTTAAATCGTTACTTTTTAAAACTTTGTTAGATTGAAGTTATGAGAATGTTTAAGCTGTTGAGAATGTAGGGGAATAACAAACAGTTCGAGATATAATATAGTTATTTATATCTTATATGCGCATATATATTTTCTGTAAAAAATGATACTCATCTGTGAATTGCACTACCTATTTCGATATACGTTTGATACGATAACGAATACGCCGCACAAGGATTCAGAATCGCATTTTCGCGAACTTTCTGGAACTTTTTAATTAGTAAAAATTAGAACTTGTTATTTTTACTATAAGGAGACGATATACTTTTGCCTTAAACAACATAAAAATAGGAGTTTGGTTTTTTAATTGAAAAAAAAGAAAACGGTAAAAACATAAAGATGCCCGAATATGTGTGTAGAGTTTTGCCAGCTTATGAATATTTGCGAGAGTCGGTTCTGTAGCATGGATGTATTTGGAACGGTAGAGGCGACAGTCGTTCATTTCATTACTCAAATATGTATGATGTTACGACTCTTAACTGCCAGCTGGTTACAGTTGACGTTCTAGTTTAGATGTATTAGTAGTGATAAAATTAATTCCATTAAACTAAATTTAAATGTCTCTATCTTTAAACAATCCTTTTGTCTGTATGTAATTCGAAAGTTTTCTTAGTTTTCTGAGAAAATTACTCTCAGATTTGAAATAAAAAGATCACATGTTAATAAAAGCGATTTATTTTTCGCGGATGGTATAGTTTCCGTGTCTTCTTCGGCTCCTACTTGAAATGTACATTGCAGTCATTTAGAATTCTTGCCCATGAAAACAGCCGCCTGTTCTGTTAGTTATTTAGGTGCGATTATTCCCAATAAAACTTCCACACAATGTCCTAAAAGAAATCGAAATGATCACCAAAAATACTCTGTGTTACTTAACGCTCTACGGTACAATAAATTAAATAGTGTAGTGATCACGTTTTAATTTATACATTGGCCCAAGCTTTATTTGCATTGTAAATATTACATATTTCTGAGCTTAATTAACAGTAACCTTCTTAAAGTGACAGCTCAAATCTTGTTAATGCTTAATCTGAGATTCAATTAGTAGATTACCCCAAAATTTAATGTTTATATTAAATAATTGCAGATTCATCACTTGCACTAAATCCTATAATAACATTTTAAACGTGTACTAGACAAATAAACAATTTGATTGTAGTCTTTTGGCTTTTCCCTAGGTAGATTGAATTAATTTCAAAAAGTAAATATTATAGTAATGTTTCTTAACTTTTCAACATTTTGTATATATAACCCTATAAATAACTATACATTATCCTAGTGCCGCAAAAAGCGCAGCTGAAATTAAGAGGCTTATTTATGGACCACTTAAGGATGTCATGGGTAATAATTAGAGCGCAACATTCTTGCTTCCCTTCCAGTGGTGTTTAACCGTGAGAGGTTGTGGGGATACAGAGTTGCTTCGTTACATGTCGGCACTTTCCGGCCTTCTATGCTGTGCGATATATGTAATACATATCGCAGTGCAAGGTGTCGAAACTTGTCTGTTTGCTAACAGGGTAAACACGTATTTATGTCAATTTCCAGACTTAATATATAATGGTAAAGATCAGGTATTTGGTTTGCGATAAAAGTTTATTATGTTGGAAACCATATATGTGTAGGAACCATGTAAATAGCGCAATACAGGCAATTCTGACACGATGGGATACATGGTTAGAAGCAGCATTCTATTATTTTAAACAATTTTGAAAAGATCAAATTAGTAATTTTACAACTGGACGCTGAAGAAGCAGCTACAGTGCAACTAAGTCAAATCCAATTCCAAAATCCTCAAGTTGTAGGAGATTTGAAAACTATTAACGACAATTACGTTCCAGTAGCTGACGCAATAAAAAAATTGAAAAACACTTCGTTGTCCTTACGGAATTCGTGTGAAATTGTTGACCACGTACAAATACCGCTACATATTCTAGATGATGGAAAAAGTGTTTCAGTCAGAGGAAAATTTAATACTGTATTACGTAAAAATTTCGATTTTTCTGGATTACGCCATCTATTTTACCAATAGCGTTGCGGAAGGTCCGTTATACAGATTCAAAGACCACATTAAGTGCGCTAGATGTAAAACGATCTTTTTCCGCGTATAAGCAAATGTATACGCCGCAACGGACGGGTCTAAAAGAAAGCACTGTAGAAACGTATGCTATGATACAGGTATTGAAGGCCTCACTTCCGGATTTCTTTTCAGCCATCTAAGCATATTCGGTAAGTTGTTTACTATATTATGTTTGCGTTTTCATAAATTCTTTCATTGTTTTTTGTTCTAAATAACGCACACTTTTATTTCGGTTAACTCAGTGCAGTGACGCTACTGTTAGGCAATCATCTTGTTGCGGTCTAGTAATAATCTCAGGTGGTAGCACTCTACTAAAACTCTTCCCGATGTTCGATTTGCAGCAAAGAGTGCATCCTTCCATGCTGTTTGCAGTAATACAAAATTTAGTGGGTGTTTTACAATAATTTTTTTTGTTGCATAAACTCTAATAACAGTTGCACCTAATATTATGAATTGAACAATAATTTACAAAACGGGGTCGCTTTAAATACTTACCAATACCATAGAGTAAAATTTCCTCATTGCGGTTAGTCTGACTTTAGGCAACATAGTTTCAGGTAAAATCTGTCATAACAAGAGATTAAATTTATTTTTCAAGTAGATTAATGATTTAATCATCTATTACGATCACCTCATCAGATTCAATACTTTCCCAAAATGACTTCCGCGCCTGAGCCACTGTACGTCGTATTGCTTGATCGCTTTTGTTCGCTCTATTGGTTCCCTATTACAAGTGCCGGTTCAGATAACATTAATTCAATCGCTATTTCGCTAAATTATTTATTGTGAAGGGTTATTACTGAATTAAAATGAAAAGGTGTAGCTGCACTTTATATGCCAATTCGTATTAATAAATAGCTAACAATATCTTCAAGATAAACAAAATTAAAATAAAGTAAGTGAGTATGTACATAGAAAAATACTTCTTGAATCAAACAAATATAAAATGTTCAAATTATTAAATTAATTCAACAAAGGGTTATTTGAATGTGTATAACGATATTTTAAACATAAACGAAAAATTGTACATTTTAAAATGATGCCGTTATATGACATGCTCAGATGAAATATATATAAGTAGTACTTACCGTAAAAACAATTGTTGATATACCTAATTTTGTAGTGCCAGTTATAAGTAAGCCTGCAGAAACGACTACACTTTCCATGCGCTTCACGAAATTAGCACAGACTCGTGTCTTGTCGACTATCGGGGAAACCAGTAGGCAACACGAACCCATTCTCATGAGACGAATAAACACGAGTTTGTCTAGTCTCTGTTAATTTCGTGGAGCGCAACTCATTTCTGCAGGCCTAGTTATAAATTGTGTTGTGTTTTTTAAATAAACTATTTCAGTCTACAAAGCTTTATTTCTAATACATAAAAGAATAAAACGTTAAGAAATAGAAAAGGCGGTAAAAAGCTCAAAAATCAAGGTTAGTGTAATTCATTCATACAAGGCGAGGTAAAACAAAAGTAAAACGGCAGAAGAAACTATAAACATTAGAAAGACGCTTGGTTTGCTACAATAGAAAAAGAGAAAATGTCATTAACAGAAACTGATACTTGGGGTATAATCGATAAAAATACAATCAGAAAGGTGTATTTTTAGAACCAGAGACAGCTGTATAATACCTACTTTTTTGCGACGCTAATGCACAGATTATAAGGAGGGATTAGTACAAATCGGGACGTTTTTGAAAAATTTGATTGATAAGTTTAAAATAAACGCGTGGGAAAATTCGAATTCTTTCCTTGGCGTTTCCATGTCAGAGTACAAACTTACAAAAATCCCGTTAAGCAAAAGTGATATAAACTCTAAAATAAGTGATACGATAAAAATGTAAATGTTTCTTACAGAGAAGCGGTGGGTAGCTTATTATATTCCTTTTCTTCTTGTGGCCGGTGACCGAATGATTCGGTCACCGGTTGATGATGAGGACCATTCGTGTCCTCGAAACGGCCGTCCTGGACTAATTATTATATTACTATATAATAAATTAAACTTGTATGGTGCGAAGGGTGCCGATACTTATGTGTTGTTTAGTATATCTATAGATTCATATTTTATCAGTATTTATCAGAAAAAAAGAGAATTATTAAAACCAGTGAAGGTACCCCGAATAATTTAAATTCTATTAAAATTACGTTAAGGTAAGGTATTGTCTATTTTCTAATTCGAAAGAGTAAAATGAAAAAACGCATTTACACTATGGAATTTTTCAGTTCCTTTTTGGCGGCAGTTTTAAAACTAGCTATGATTTTATATAAGTTGTAGTTACGTAATTAACTACATATTCATTACAAAAATAAATAATTAAATATAGAAAACACCGCAGCATAATATTTACTGATCAAATACATATCATACTAGATTTCTTTATATATGGTACCTTTTTTAATTGAAGTTTCTGAATGTTGCTCTATTCTACTATAATTCTTATTTTTATATGATTATTTACAAGCCAACAACAATTTAGACTAATATTAAATATAGCGTATACATATTAAACAACTTAAAAAACTTAAATACATGTTACAAATTTCACTTGAACTACTCTCTTTGCCCACTCATATAATAAATGGCTCAATTATATCGTCGATTAATCCACCTTCTTTCTTCTTTATTCACATGTTCTACACATTTTTTCCCATTATCTGTAGTGACATTCTGGATTGCCTGTAGTAAAAGTATCCTTACATCTATTAATTTGAATGATTTATTCTTAGTTGCTACTTCATTTTTTATGTGAGCACTCACTAACTCAGTTGGGTTGAGTTCGCAGTGATAAGGTGGTAAGCTTAACACAGTTTTGTTGCAACTTCAGGCCATCTCATCTGTCACATGTGTATTTCATATTAATTAGAACATCGGCACTAATCTGAAGTTAAGCATTTTCATAAATTTGTACAATGAACGGCTCATCAGTGATAAAATATCACGCTGTTTTACTTCAGTCAGCACTTTATCAAGTGTAGGAAATTCATTTTTAGAAAAAAACCTAATTGTCTAGAGTAACAATATATTCTTATTCGCTGTCTAACCTATTACAGTTTGTTGAATCATTAACGAGATACACACATTGGTAACGACTATTTCTCATATTGTCTACATAGGCAGGCTTGCAAAAAGTCAATAGGAGTTAAAGCAACATGATGCAGCCCCGTTAGCGTCTTCGGAAATCACCTTTTCACCAGCAAAAACCAATATTTGTTAAAATTCTCCCAAGGAAATACTTCACTAATATTGAAAGCTGTGGTTTATATGCTGCAACAGATTTTTAATTTTAGTTTTCTTTTTCTAGAGGAGTCTTGTTAAAATTGTTGCCGAAAAATAGACCTGTTGTTCGAGTGCTAATATTGTTCAACACACGTTATTGCTTCGATTTAACCTAATCTGTATGGCATAAATTCAACGTAGATCTTGGGGAAGGATCGCAATGGAAGAAGTAAATGGTATTTCAAGGAGCTGAAGTTTATGTCCAAGAATAGAAGCACCACGTTACTACAAAATGAAGATTAATTTGCGGCATCATACTTATCTTTTATAGTGTTATTAGTTTGTCCACAATTTTAATAAAGTTGCTTTTCAAAAGATTGTCTATCTTTGACGTATTGTTACCCCTTGTGTTTATAATCGCTAAAAAGAAGAAAGCATCTATCGTGCTATTTGTAAAATAGTAATGTAGTTAATATGAACTGGTTGGTCAAGGGCAAAATAAAGCATAAGTTCAACTGTTGGTTTTTCTTTTAGACTATAATATTTAACCTATGGAAACAAACAATTAACGTCTACTGAAATGCATTAAGTCTACAATCACGTTTTTTCCGTTTTCCTAAAACAGTTATTTTTAGACATGTGAGTTTTTTCCGTCACTTACCGATGTATCATATCAGGATGGATCTGTTTAGTCTACTTTATATAAATGTATTAGTCCTTACCTTGCGAGGCCTATTTATTATTACATACATTTCATGAAATATGTGAATCAACACCTCTACAAGATATAGAAGTGAATTTTTCAGGAAAAGTAAATTCATCTAGAACGATTTTTAAGATTGTTGAAGAGTGGACCATAGAGGGTTCTATCGCGTATGAACTATTTTAAGCACGCACTGAAACACAGGCATTTACGTTGATAGTCTGAAAAGTTTAAAGCCTAAACATGAAGAGTTACTCGTCAGAAACATAATTACGCATGCATTGAAGGGTACTTCCGCCATGTTGGACGCTCAATTGTTTGTGTTAGTCCATCATAGCGTTTCTATAAAAATGGAAAAAATCGAATATTGAGCCGTCACTAAATTCTTGCATTGGAAAAGCAATACGCCTACGTAAATTGAAGCTGTTTACGGGGCCTCTGCATCAACATTTGCTACAGTGACATCTTGGGCAGCTGAACTTCAACGTGGTTGTATAAACTTCGTTTGCGATCAACGTTCGGGATGGTCAAAACATGCAGTTGCTTCCCATAACATCGGAAAGTTCACCAAATGGTGCTTGATAACCGTCGAATTAAGATTAGAAAGATAGCAGAAGTTGTGGGCATTTCGAAAGAACGTGTTTGTCATGTATTGATTCGAGATTTAGGCATGAAGAAGCTGGGTGCCGCGCTTGTTCACTCGGGCCAAAAATTCGAGTGTCCTGTTGAAGTAGTTTAAGCGAAATACGTAAGTCGGGGTTTTAGCGCCGATTAATAACTGTAGTTACATCAGTAAACTTCTGAAGCCAAGGCGCAGCCGAAATAGTGGACTGCGAAGGGTAAAGTTTTTTCGAAAAAGACAAAGTCTGTTCCATCGACCGAGAAAGTGATGGCGAGTGTTTTTTTGGGAATAGCTATGGAGTTGTGTTAATCGACAATCTTGAAAAAGGAAAAAAAAAACAGTAATGAAAGCATTCATTTACGTTATTTGATAAGTTGAAGGTAGAAAATTGTTAAACAAAAAATAATGCTAAGATAGCTTAGCTTCCTCATGGTGTTGATGGAATAATTCACGGCAAACGCAATAAAAGGAGAGAGAGAAAAATACACTAACACACGGACATGTTTCTGCCTACCCGGCGTCATCAGCGTGGTTTCGAGAGTACTTTTCATATCTCTACCTTCTATCGCTGTTACCTCACAGTTTATACCACAACTTTCAAAACGACAAACTCGACATTTCTTAGCGCCCTCTAGTGCCAAAGAAACGCATGCCTGCCGTTCAGGAAGCAGCGACATACGGCAGGCATGCGTTTCTTTGGCACTAGAGGGCGCCAAGAAATGTCGAGTTTGTCGTATTTCCCAGATCTGGCCGCCGGCTACTTTTTTCTGTTTTCTAAGTTCGATGCTTCGCTCAGAGGACAGAAAATGTGGAGGCCACCACATTCGTAAATGCCTATTTTACAGAGCAAGGTGCCAATTGTTGCGGAGAATGTGTTCATACATATAATTCATATATATATATTTTCGAAATTTGCAGTGTTTCTTGAAATAGACTTGACATAAGGTCATCAGAAAAAAAAAACAATTGTGTTTATTATAGTACCTTGCTGTCTTAGTAAAAAATGCATCAAATGTACTTACCGGTTTCTATATAAGCGAATTGCAGTAGAGGAAAGAAAGCTCGGAAGTGCGATTCTCTATCGTAGCGACACAATGTGACTTTTAGAACAGGATAACAGAAAACAAGCGAAGTACTTGTGCTATGCTATACTGATATATTAGTATGCTTATCTGCATACGCGTTTCTCGGGGAATAGGAAACTAATTCAACGTTTTATGAAATTGTTGAATTTAATATATTGTAATGAGGCTCTTTAAAAACTTTCTCAAGGATTGTGTAAGTAGGATCTAGATGGACTTTGCATTTTTACTAAGTTTTAAAAACCAAATCAAAACAATATGTCAATACCAATAAGGCTATTAATTTATCAAATTAAAAATAATGATATTACCTTTACAAATTTAAATATTTAGGACAATCGAACTCAAAACCTACCCACTGATACATTTAAATTTCCTTTATAAAAGGTTTTTCAGATTTTCAAAAAAAAAGCTTATTGACCAAAATAATAATTTCTAGCAAGTTAATAGTTTTTCAAGTAAATGCAACGTTTGAAATCCTTTTCTGAATTCCCGCATTGTTGATATTTCCAAATCTATTCCGATATTGTTGTTATGCCTTAATCTTCTTTGTTGTTACTTATTTTTCAAATAAATTAGTTTCAGAACACTTCATATAATAATACTCTATGTCGGAGATGAGCTTAATTAAAATTCAAATTAATATATAGGATATTCCATAAAATAAAGGTGTTAGGTTCGACCTGGAATTATGGAACACTCTGTATAAATGTAAATAATTTTAATGTTATATTTAGGAGTATCTACATTTTGTATTATACAGAAAACGGCACTTTCCTCTGAACGATATAGGCTGCTCATCGATTGTGAGATGGGAATTGGCATAATAATTCGCATTACAATGTGCAACAAATTTTTCAAATATACACTGAAAGCTGCCAATTTATCCGCTTCTTAGCGTTGAGCTCCTGTTGCAAGCTCACAAAATTTCATAAAAGGCAGTATTTCTATAAACCTGCCATTGAAACCAGGAATAATAGATTCTTTTGTACAAAGAAAATGTATAGGCTTTCTTTTTTGCTTTCAAATCGCCAGCTATTCATTACTTTCTGTTGTCATATTTATCTATACAGCCTAACAATTCGATTGCCTAGCAGCAGCGTCACTGCGCTGGGTTAACCGAAATAAAAGTGTGCGTTATTTAGAACAAAAAACAATAAGAGAATTTATGAAAACAAACATAATATGGTAAAGAACTTACCGAATATGCTTAGATCGCTGAAAAGAAATCTGGAAGTGAGGCCTTCGACACCTGTATCATAGCGTACGTTTCTACGGTACTTTGAGACTTGTGCGTTGCGGCGCATATATTTGCTTATACGCGCAAAAAGATCGTTCTACATCTAGCGATGTGATATTATTAATATTAATAGCGTAGTGGTCTTTGAATTTGTATAACGGACCTTCCGCAACGCTATTGCTAAAAAGATGGCGTAATCCAGAAAAATCGACATTTTTACGTAATATAGTATTAAATTTTTCTCTGACTGAAACAATTTTTTCGTCATCTAAAATATGTAGCACCGTTTGAGCGTGGTCAACAATTTCACACGAATCCCTTAAGGACAACGAAATGTTTTGCAATTTTTTTATTCCGTCGGCTACTGGAACGTATATATATTATATATATAATCCAAAGCCTGTCTACCGTTAAACGGTGTAGGCAGTATCTCTTCTTCAGCTGTTCACAAATTTATTCCATTTCGCCCTGTCCTTTGCTATCTTAGCTGCATCTGTCCATGT
>LR736910.1:428593-464565 GCA_902654985.2 Oryctes borbonicus
ACTACTTTCCCCATCTCTTTGAATTCCTGCGCTTTCCTCCTTATTATGGTTTGTATTTCTCTCTCCTCCCTTGTCATATCATCATTAATATATACCTTTTCTTTGCTGTTTCTTAGTTTACTCTTCTCCCTCATGACTTTGACTTTTTCATTTGTATTATTAAATTCGGCGAGGAACGTTCTGTTACCTAATTTTCTTGCTCCCTTCAATACTACGTCCACTTCTAATTCTGTTTTTAAGAAATTCTCTATCTCTTCTTTAGTATTATTTGATTTAATTTCATCCACTTTTATACCCTGTATCACAACATTATTTCTTCGTTTCTCTTGTTCCAGTCTATCTAATCTATCTTTCACCGTTTTTATCTCAGACTTCAGTTCTGCATTTTCCTTTCTTATTTCTTTGTTATCTTGTGTAAGTTGTTCAAATAATTCTTTATATTCTCTTTGTTCTGTACGTAGTTCTTTTATCTCTTTTACTAATATTTGTAGTTGTCCCATTACCTTTTCCCATTTATCTTCTTGCTTTATTAACTTTCCCTCAGGAGTCCTCATAACTTTCTTACTTTTTGCGAAGGTTTCCATTTCATCCTTAGCGTATCGTTTACGACTCCCTTCATCTGTTGAATAGCTTTCTTCCTCACTTCCCATTTTTGCGTATGCCTTTTCCTTTAGGTCACTTTATTTTTAATACGGGTCTGGCTTATGTTTACAACTGTAACGCGGTAGGAGTCTCGCCCGGCTCGACACCTCGAAGGCTCAGCTCCTCTCTCGGTGTTATTCTGATTTAAAAGTAATCTTTATCTTTCGCATAAATAATAAAAGGAGGACTTGCCTTATGTTTCACGATGCACTTTGCTTTTATTTATCTAATATTTTCGGATTTTCACATTCACCTTGTTTTTAAATGCTCGAATTCACTCAAATTTGGGTTATATATTCGGAGCCAAGTAATCAACGTGTTGTTCCTTACGACAGGACCGTACTCTTACTGGAATGTAATTGTCGTTAATAGTTTTTAAATCTGTTGGAACTTCATAACAATAGCCACTTCTTTAGCGTCCAGTAGTAGTAAGCATAGTAAAGTCACTAATTTGATCTTTGCAAAATGTTGAAAATAATAGAATGCTGCTTCTAACCAAGTATCCCATCGTGTAAGAATTGCCTGCCTTGGTTCCGTGTCAGGACACTGTGAACGAAATAGCCGAATACGTTTCGATAATTTAAGAAAAATCACCTTCGTCTGTGCTATTAGTGGATCCACATCGCGATAGCATTTTCGTATAGTGTCTGCTACAAGGCGTAAAGCATGAAGCAGACATGCGCAGACATGTGCAGCATATTCGGTTGAACAGCATTGAATTAAATGACCTGTACGAAGCATAATCGCGGCAGCATCGGTAACCATCATTAACATTTGCTCTGGTGGAATTTCAAAGTTGCCTAGTGCTCTAACAAATACATTATGAACAGCTTCGGCAATACATCTTTGCCGTTTTTTACAGGCTAGCAAGGGTGTGACGGTCCTTTCGAGGTTATTGTCCGTGCTACAATCGATACTATGGATTTTTTTTGTCTGTAGTTTCATCTATAGTTAGCCACAACCGTTCATTTTTTACTGCGGTTTTAACATAATTCTCAATCTTCTCACGCACTGATGGTAAATGCCTACATAGCGTCTGCGGACTTGGTAGTTCTCACGTTGGATTGTATTTCTTTCAAAACTGATGAAACATTGTTTGTCCGATTTTTGCAAACAGTATATCGCACGCACTTATTATTATCGTTAAATTAGATAGAAACTCTCCTCCGGTTTTTTTAAATTTGTGTGTTGCTCTATTTACATGGTTCTTACATATATACCGTTTCCAACATAATAAACTTTTGTGCCAAACTAAACACCTGATTTCTTTACCATTATATATTAAGTCTGGAAAATTCCATAAATTTTACTCAGTTAAACACGCGGTTAAACACCACAGCGAGAATGTTACGCTCTATGTATTTAGTAGATACCTACCAAGATAAATAAAAAAAGAAAGACAGAAAAGTTACAGTATATTTTGGTTGGTATTTACAACTATTTACATGTATTACTGTTCCGTCCGTTTGATGTTTGACTGTAATACCTGGGTATACAGATTGAAGTAAAAATGAAAATACGCATATCAGTTTTAAAGTACTAGAGATGGGAGCCACTTAATTTCTATGTCACAAATGAAGAAGTTTTTTAAAACATTTCTAGAAATGCGTGTTATTTATAAAATATTTTTGAAATTTGTTAGAAGCAAAATATTCAACGAGTTTCTATTGTTATTAAGACCTGGTAAAACTCTTGAGATGACGACCAAAGTTTCAGAAAAAATGTAGTTATTGACGTTAGAAGATTCTATTACTTTGCTAATGTAATTGATCGAGTGAAAAAATATGTTTAGGACAACCAAACATCAAAACACTATATTTCTGCAATTATAGAAGTATAAGAGCAATAGTTTACCCCAAATGAAAGAAATATTCAAGCAGTCAAAAGTTAAAAAATGCACCAATAGAAATCTCGCTATCCACCTGATACCATTCTTTATTATCTGCTTTTTAAGATTAATACTACAGCTATCTAAAATAAATAAAGAGCATTGTTAACATTTTGAATATAAAAATATTGTTGTCCCAAAAGTATGATATTGCAAGTCCATGTATATATATATATATATGTATATATTGTTTGTTTTATTGCGTATTCCATAAACTAAAGCTACTCGTTTCACTTTAAGAACTTGAAGTTATTTTAATATTTTGACATGATTTAATATTCAATTTATCTTACTTTCTCATATAGATTTGGAAATAAATATATCAACTCTCTACTCAATGTTTGGATTGTTGTGAAACAGAACATTCCTTGCTACAAAGTAATAATAAAAAGCTGACAAAAAAAAATCTATTGTTACATCTACTTCTAGAATTATGTGTGCTTGATACACATATTAAAATTTTCTTCCTTCTCAATGTGATATTAGCTGAACTGAAGAATCTATTCTATATACCTATTTATGTTTCTGTTGACCTAATCACAGGCGGTACGATGATTTTCAATTCTGAACAATACGAAAATCGGTACCAAGAAACTTTTATGTTCTCGGACTTGCTTGGTTATTCGCTATACCGTCACCTATTAAAATTATTTTCCAAACCTATGTGAAGCAACGCACGTATTTGCATATAAAAAATATCTTTGGTATATGGCGCTGAATATCCCAAAATATCCATATGCAAATGAAGATCACCTCGGATTAGGATCTCATGATGTTAAAGGATATATATGTATGGTAAACAACACATAAGTATCGGCACCCTCCGCACCACACAAGTTTAATTTATTATATAGTAATATAATAATTAGTCCGGGACGGCCGTTTCGAGGACACGAATGGTCCTCATCATCAATCATCATCACCAAGGACCGGTGACCGAATTCGGTCACCGGTCCTTGCTATCATTATTTATATATATGTATGTATATTTGGAACCGCTATATGTAAGAACATATACGTATTATTTTTCTATTGTGCTATTGAAATTACCCGTTTATTAATGTACTGTGCGATTACACCGAACGCAGTACGAGCATTTTATAAGATAGAAGATAGCTTCAACTTTTCCAACTTTTTGAGATACTTTTGGAAGACGTGGGATTCATTAAGATACTAATTCTGGCATTTATTAAGCGTTTTAAGTACATTTAAATATTAAAATCAAATAACTTCCAACTGCTTAATTAGCTAGCGTAATTATATGTACAGGTATAGCAAAAAAAAACACTATTTTATTCTACCTTAAAGGTGCAATATTTTCTATATTCACTTGATTTTAATAAATTCTCTGATACGGATGCGACAAAGCCCCCAAATCTATTCTGCTCTCCTATTACCTTATATAAAAATTTTCTGGAAAAAGCCAGAAAATAGGATATTGTTTTGGGGAAACAGCTAGTTTTATATTATAATATAACTAATAAAGGTGGAATTTACATGAAAATGCATTGTTGTATGTAGTACACATACATATATATAAACCCATGGGCACATATGAAGGCAACGGCATGTTGCCGTACAGATTAGACGAAGATAGGAAAGTAACTGACGCATGGAAACGAGAGAGATAAACGTACATACCTTTGGCCAATGAACGTACGAGACCCTAACCAGTTGCCATTGATCTTTTAGATAGTAAATATCCCCTTGAGGGCAAGGTTAATGATGGTTTATAGTGCGCAAGGTATAATTAATATAAATTTAATTCTGATAATTTGCAGATACCTCTAATATATTTAAATTTCATGAAATTTATAGCACCTAGATTTACAACCTACAGATTTCATTCTACTTTGATACCTATGTATGTTTAAAATTATGCTTTCATTAATACCTTGCGATTTTAAAAATTAGCAGTAATCGAAATCTAATTTTTAGTACTTGCTATATGATGTTATTGAAAGTCAGCGTCATTTGCATTAACTGAGGAAATTTTACCAGTAATAAGAGCTCATTATTACTTGACAATACTTGGAATTATTCTACTCATTTCATACTTAATAATGTTTTTCAATTCTTCTAGATTTTGTGATCTAACAATATAGGTTTTTTGATTTTAAATACTCACTCTATTGGTTTTATCCTACCGATCTACCTCACAGGAAAGCAATTAATACAATAATTGTTTTTTCAGAAGAAAAGAGATTGAGTGTCAAAAAAAGTACAGAAATATTAAAACAAAATTGATTATACTGCCTTTGGAATTTCTAAGACGTTAATAATCAGGTAAAATAATCCCTGCTGATAGTTAAAATAATTTTTTATTAACTAAATATACAACTCCGGGCAGGGTAGCCAAGGTCAATTTCCCCTAATATAGCCTAATATTACAGAATTTTTAGTATAAAAAAGGTTTTTTTTTTCGTACTATTACCTAAAAGATTGCGAATAGAGATTATTTATGCAATAAATATCTATTTATCGTAACGTATTTTATTCCTTGGGAAACATTTGCACCCGACCTGGTCGGGTGTTTCTGAATCCACACTTACTAGTAATAACGTTTCAAATTTACAGCGATAAATTATGTAAATTTTAGTTTCCTCGTTTTTTAAGAGACTTATATACAGATATAAAAATACTCAAGTAAAAATTCCAGTTTTTTTGATAATTTTTAAGGTGGAAAAACGATTGAAGCATTTTCCTGGAAAGAGTATGTAATGTTTCAGTAACATTTCCGATATTCATTGACGGCAAGTAGTATTACAATTGTTATAATACCTGTACGCTGTGTATATTTCATAACACAAGTAAAATTTTGGCACCATTAATGTGTTTGGTTTCTTTAAATACAATGGTACTTTGGTAGACTATTAGGTGGAAAGCTATTTAATAAAATACCATGTATCCTTATGCACATCATTGTTAGCTTTGGAAAATTGATTGCTCAGGTCTAATAAACGTATAGAACCATGTAACGCGTTGGCAAAAGTGGAAAACGGGAGAGATACAAATAACCATATTTTCCAAGTTATGCATAGACATCATGAACAATAAGCAACATACATTTTATGTAAATATAAAATGATAGTGTTGTTAGAATCGGTTTGATTACTAGGCAGGTCACTTTTACTTAGTAAATATATTCCCAGCTAAGGACGATCCTCACCTTATATTCTTTCGATCAGTAATTTTCTATAGACTAACTTCACCCGTTAAACACGTCCAAAATGAGTCTATCGAAAGTCATGACCAACTTTGATATAAATAGAAATATATATTTTTTGTTGCATTTCTAGATTCTACTAGGCATTTTAAAGCCAATTTTGTGAAACATCTTACCGTTTTAGAGTTATTTTAACTCTTGTGAAAAAAAGCAAAAAGGCGTATGATGCATTAAAGGCGTGTGCTATGCTGTGGGCTATGTGTGATACATATCTCAGCATTAAGTTGATAAGTGTCGTAATTGACCGGAAAGCATTAAAAATGTTGAAAATGCATCAACTTGTCTGTTCGCTAATAGAGTAAACACGTATTTATGGCAATTTCCAGACTTAATATGTAATGGTAAAGAAATCAGGTGTTTAGCTTGCGATAAAAGTTTATTATGTTGGTAACCATGTGTAGGAACCATGTAAACAGCGCAAAACACAAATTAAAAAAAACGAAAGAAGACCGTATAAAGAATTTCTATGTGATTTAACGATGATGTAAAATTCCGTATTATCGATTGTAGCACGGACAATAACCTTGAAAGGACCGTAACACCTTTATTTCCTAGCCTGTAAAAGACAGCAAATGTGTACTGCCGCAGCTGTTCATAATGTATTACTTAGAACACTAGACAACTTTGAAATTTCACAAAAGCAAGTGTTAATGATGGTTACCGATGCTGCCGCAGTTATGCTTCGCACAGGTCAATTACTCCAAGCTGCTCAACCGAATTTGCTGCACATAACATGCCTGTTTCATGGTTTACACCTTGTAGTAGACACTATACGAAAATGTTATCCCGATGTGCATTAACTAATAGCACAGACGAAAGCAGTTTTTCTTAAATTACCGAAACGTATTCGGCTATTTAGTTCACAGTGTCCTGACACAGAACCGAGGCAGACAATTCTGACACGATGGGGCAGCATTCTATTATTTTAAACATTTTAAAAACATCAAATTAGTGATTTTACAATTGATCGCTAAAGAAGGCAGTTGTAGTAAAGCTAAGCCAAATGCAATTCTAAAATCCTCAAGTTGCAGCAGATTTGAAAACTATTAAGCATAATTACGTTCTAGTAGCCGACGCAATAAAAAAATGCAAAATACTTGTCCTTATAGAATTCGTGTGAAATTTTTGACAACGTGTACAAACGGTGCTACATGTTTTAGATGACGGAAAAAGTGTTTCACTCAGAAAAAGATTGAATACTTTATTAAGTAAGAATGTCGATTTTTCTAGATTACGCCAACTTTTTAACAATGGTGTTGCGGAAGGTCCGTTATACAAATTCAAAGACCACTACGCGATTAATATTAATAATATTATATCGCTAGATGTAGAGCGATCTTTATCTGCGTATAAGCAGATATATACGCCGCAACGGACGGTTCTCAGAGAGATCAATTTAACTTCACGAAATCTTCAAATAAAACCTCATTTAACCGCTGAATGTTTTTAGTTGGGGACCCATATTACGAAATTAGAAGAAAAATTCTTCTTCTAATTCAAATTTAAAGCGGTAACCCTAATGAAAGTTTTACGAATTCGAAAATTTTTTAAAGTTCATGTTCATGACATTGTGAGTAACATTTTTGATGGATTTTAATCCGCGGAAAATACTGCTTCGGCACTATCCAGCAGTGTCCTTGATTGTAATATAGAACCAAATTCAGCCATTGTTTATTTTTTCCTTCACTTGTGTTGAAATAAATACTATCATTAATAAGCTGAAGAATAGATATTCTACACCTGATGATTTAACAGCTGTTATTATCAAAGAATCTAATATCTACTTGATAGACGTATTAACTTACCCGGTGAACACATGGTTTGCTTTTAGTGTCTTTCCTGATGTTTTAAAGACCGCCATGACTATTCCTATACATAAGAAGGGCAGCAGTAAGAACGTTTCTAATTACTGACCTGTGGCTTTGGCGTCCTGTATCTCAAACGTAATGGAATATTGTGTTTGTGATCGCTTGAATAGTTTTTTGGATAAACATGGTGTTATAACTGATTTTCAGCATGGATGCAGGAAAGGAAGATCCACTACTACTGCATTAATTTTATTGTACTGTGTTGGATGGAATTGACCAAAAGAAATCCGTATTAGGTGTTTTTTGTGATTTAAAAAAGGCTTTTGATTGCGTTCAACACGATAAGCTTTTAGAAAAACTGCAACTATGGCAACAACTATGGCATTAGGGGCACAGCTGCAACTTGGTTTGCTTCATATCTTTATGACAGAACCCAATTTGTTAAGATTAAATACATCTCTGTAGAAGGAAAAATTGAAGACTTTAAGTCCTACCTGTCAAAATGCGCATACCGCAGGGGTCAGTGCTGTTTAGCTTATATATCAACGACATTGTGCTATTCCTTTCTGATATCTACTTAACTACATACGCAGATGATATTTCACTTTTAACAACGAATGAAGACATAGAATAGATTTCGAATGGTTTGTTACGGTCTAATTAGTTTACTCAAAACGAACTTTCGCTAAATCTAGAAAAAACGAAATTCTTAGTCTTTCATACAAGGCATAGAAGCTCAAGAATTAAAAACCTATCCATAAACCAAGTACAGTTAAAGCAATCTAATTCCACAAAATTTTAGGGTGTCATTTTTTAGGATAATCTGGTCTGGAATGAGCATTGTCGCCTATTAGCTAACAGACTCTTCGATAAGTGTTATGTGTTTCGCAGGGAACGGTGGAGTGCCTTCTGTCGCTGTATTATGTGGAATTCTATTCCAGATTACGATAGGGAATACTTTTGTGGGATTCATCGGCTGCAGCTGCTAAAGAGTTCTTGGCCCAGAAAGCTGTAATGAGATCGTTGGTGGGCCCATATTTGATGAAGTCTTGCAGGCCTTTATTTCTTAAATTTAATTTATTACCGCTTACTTGCATTTATATAATGGAAGTAGCTGTTTATGTACATCAGAACAGAGACACCTTTAGCTTGAATTCTGAATATCACAGACACCTTACAAGGAGTAGAGATCATCTACACACCGCTGGCACTACACAAACACAGCAACACAAACATTTTCTTAGCTTCCAATCTTCTACAACAAAATTATGTCATAAACATAGCTACAATCAAGATAATATAAAAAAATAATTAGTTAACAAACGGCCAATCTTTTTTGTATACTTGCTTCAATACATCATTTTACCATGTATATAAAAAATCCGTGGTACGAGGGTCGTTCAATAAGTTCTTAGAAAAAGATAGAAAAACAAAGTATTTTCTGTAGTTTTTATTTACTTTTCAACATAATCTCCCTTTAATTCTATTCACGTTTCCAAGCGTTGCTCCAAATTTTTTAAGCTCCTAAAAAGTAGGCTTCGGGAAGGTCCTCAAAGGACATCTGCTTGGGCGATGACTTCTTCGTTCGACGTGAACTGTTGTCCGCCGAGCAATTTTTTGAAATTTGGAAATACAAATAAATCATTGGGGGCCAAATCCAGTGAATACGGTGGATGTTGTATTAATTCGAACATTAATTCCATAATTTTGGCCATCAAACCTGCACAGGTGTGCACCCGTGCATTGTCTTGACGGAAGAGGATCCTTTTCTTTTCAAATTAGGATATTTTTTCTCAATTTCTTCGCTCAATCGGTCCAATAACGACACATAATACTTTCCATTTCCATTGTTATTGTTTGACATTTTTTCAAGTAATTGGTATAGATGATTCCGCATGCATTCCAATCATTTCTGGTGTAGTCACTTCCACTGGACGTCCAGAGCAATGATCATCTTTTGTGGATGTACGGGCACGTTTAAACTCATTTACCCAATTGTTGTTGTACCCAACAGTTGCTAACACAGGAGCAGATGTGCCATGAACTTCATTCAACTCAGCTTTGATCTCTTTCGGTGTTTTTTGCCTTTTAAGTATGATTGCTTAATCGTTCGAAAGTCACCTTTTCCATTTTTCTCTATAAACAAAAATTTTTTGATTAAATCGACAATAAAAATGAAATCGTGTGATGGGTATAACCGAGACTTTGAAAGCTGTCTAGTGGCTAATGATTCTTACTAGAAACAAACTGTTTTCGATACTGCGAGTGGTTCAAGAAGTCCTTAGATTTTCTAAGGATTTCTTTAGCCACCCTCGTATTTAAAAAAAGCTATTTTGAAAACAATTTGTGTAAATGCCGGTGTGTTTACGCACCATCCGCTGAAAATGAATTATAACATTCGAAAATGTTGCTGTGTGTAACAGAAGGCCGCGCACGACGATTTGATTTCCTCGTGTATTTCCTTGCATATTGTGTATATTGTACTATGTAACGAACATACACGAGGAAGTCGAATTGTCGTACTCGGCCCATCGTTACGTCATCGTCCACCGCTGCTGGTGTGAGGTACCATTTAGACAAGTAAATGATCTGTCAAAACAAAAAAAATCGGAAGCTGTTATTTAAAATATTTGTCGATGACGTCATGACTTCAGAACTGAACTGAAAAATCGATGCAAACGTTTATTAAAAAAAAAAATAGAACTGACCTCTCCGAGCATTTCTTCAAAAAACAAATTGCTTCAAATTCAGTGAATTTATTCCATAATTTTGCCGCGCAGTGTATATAACGAAATATATTAGAATAGGATGAATTATCATCAAATCAAGGAAATGTTGAGAGGTCACCGTCATTATTTCACTTCACAAAATTTTCAAGTTAGAAAATTAACATACAAATATCTTTCTCAACAAATAAAACAGTGTAAGAGCACAGTAATTATACTAATTTTAATTATAAAGAGTTTTAGCTTAAACTAATATCTACTAAAGGATGAAGATGTTTTAATTTAACGCTTATAAAAGTTCTTAATATACTTCACGAATTCATAGCTCAACGTATCGAAACTAAAATGTAGTATTACTAATTTAATTATACGTTGTTAAAAACACAGTTTATCATCAGTATGGAAATACTAATAAAAAAAAAACCTGTTTGTAACGCTTGCTTACATCCCATCGTTTCTGCTATCCTGTTAAACAGAATGGTAATTTAGCATCCATGTTGTGAGTTTCGATAAGAATAGTGTTGTTGAAATAAAGTCGTTTTTCCAAGTGTCTTACCAATTAGCTCGCGTGCAGGTGTCATATTGTAGACCTCCTGTGTCTTTTGGCTTCTTGAAAAAACGAAGGTAATTTTTGCTGGATTTGAAGCTCCAAAACTGATGTCTTTTTCTTCCTTACTGCGAGAGTGTGAAATTATATCTTCTGCAATGTTCTGCTCGCCTGGTGTAAAGTACAAGAATATGACGTTGGAATGCCACGAATGATAGACGGCTGACAGCTGAATTCCCCTCTACCGCTGTGTCGAAGAAGAGGACCGTTGTAATCGATTAATATTGACTAACCAGCTTCGATGAATCTTCTTTCGTAGAGGCGGCCTATAAGTCCGAAGAAGTGGAGGAAGTAGGAATGCGCGGATTCAGTACAACATCTTCCCCATTTCGATTAGGAGAGCAGAAGTTGAGGAAGGATTGATACCTATTGCAGTATGTATCTATTTACTTATTATATTCACACGGTATGGAATACATGTAGCTTATTGGTACACCGTTATGGTTTGGTACCTCGTCGATTTATTCCCATTTATTCGTTTTGTTTCAAAAACAGTTTTTGTATATACACCGCGTTGCTAAAGTACTACTATAAACTCCGCAACTGTCTTAATTTTGTACTATTTCGATTACTTTTCAACAGAATTATGATATTTTTGGCATATTTGCCATATGAGGTACTTTGATATATAGTGCCCGACATTTGATTACTCTCATCCCACAATTGACGCCATTTCGTTGAAACACCTTAGTTAGAATGACTATAACAATAGTTAAATTTGGTCCCTTGTACAAATCTAGATATCAGTTTGCCTCAGCAATTTCAAAACTAATTTTTGAGATTTTTTTTTACTGATGATAACACGATAATCGATTACCCTCACAAAAAAAAAAAAAAAACAAGAAATAGAAATAAAGCAACTATCTTTTATTTTAATAATGAGTAAGACCTTTTCGTTTCTCAATAACTGTTAACATGCGTTGAGGCAACGAGGTAAATAAATTATTTAACAAATTAATTGGAATTGCTTCCCGAGTGGTTCTTATGGCTAACATCAATTCTTCTCTAGTGTTAAACTCTTCCTTCTAAAATTTCTAGTCCCAGTGTTCCTCGATTTGAAATCGCATCCCAAACCATTACTGATCCAGCTCGGCTATGACGACGTGATAAAAATCGTTCTGCCAACTACAAATCGTGATAATAATATTGGAAGCCATCAGGCCCATCCAAATTAAACTTTTTTTCATCACTGAAGACCGCTACATATTCACGATGATCCCGAGCAAGTTCTAATTGGGCTTGCTTATAATGCTTCAGCAGGAGGGGTTTCTTGCGCAGTTTTTTTCTTTTCAAGTGTGGACGTTTCTTTATTGCCATTTGGATGGTTCGTACGAAAACATGACTTCCGACTCTATCCCTAATTTGCTTAGCTGTAGCTCAAGAATTGGACGCCATCCGAAAAATTGCACGACATTTTAAAAGTTAAGGGAGCTTTATTAAATAAAGATCCCTTAACATTCTATTAAGGTCGGTGTCTTTTGTTGTATTTTCCGAAAATAGTAGAATAGAAAATAACTCAAGTTTCTATTTTTACATAATATATAGATTAGGAAAAATATACTATATTTCAATATTAAGACTTTATTTTTTATGCAAATACTATCGATTTTAACCCAAAAAGGCAACTTTCAGGTTAATCTGCGAGACATTCCTGGAGATATTTATAATGTTTGGTATTTGTCCATAGAATGAAACAAGTAACAAAGTTGGTTTGTATGTAAATACAGACACAGTTAAAACTAAAACTAAAATTCTTAATAGTAAGTATAGTATAATCTTAGTTTTGAATGTCCTGATGACGATGCTCTAAGGCGAAACATAATTTTCATAGAATATGCAAAAACATTACCAAATTGCTATGTTCCACACGGTTTTACCAAGAGTAATCATTTCGTTTAGTTCTTTTTCAATAGATTGCGTTGTATTATAGGGAGCATTATGATGCATAAATGTGTATGGGTTATTAGTTTCACCTAACCTTTCAATATATGATGAACATTTTTAAAACGTTTTCCTGTTGTTGTTGTTGACTTTCTTTTCCACCTTCTGCTGTTTAAGAAACAATTAGGGTATGTTAAATATACAAATAAACGGAAGTAAAACCAACACTTTTTTAACATCTCTGGTCCTTTCTTGACGGCCACTCCATTTTCGGTATTTAAATCAGTCTAGAAGCACAGCTTAATATTTATTTCACAAACCCCACATTATCCATGGCCGTGATAAATATAAAAAACATATTAAATTATTTACATCATTACATCATTTTGTAAAAAAATATGTTGAAATCGCTAAATATTTAACATTCAAACATACATGCCCGTGTAATTGATCTCTATTAGGTTCGTGTCCATATACTGGAAACTTTTTCTCAAAATTTTCTGGATAACAGCGCAAAGTCTAAGTACGAGGGTGGTTCAAGAAGTCCTTAAAAAGTCTAAGAGATGACGTTCATAGTATCGACAATGGTTTGTTTCTAGTAAGGATCACTAGTTACTAGACAGCTATCAAAGTCTCAGTTACATCCATCACACGGTTTCATTTTTATTGTTGATTTAAGTACAGAATTTTTGTTTATCTAACAAAAAGGAAAAAAGTGAGTTTCGAGCGGTGAATCAAACACGTATATTTAAGAGACTTAACACCGAAAGAGATCAAAGCTAAGTTGGATGAAGTTCATGGCACATCTGCTTCTATGTTAGCAACTGTTGAGTAAATGAGTTTAAACGTGCATAAACGTCGTAATCCACAAAAGATGAACATTATTCTGGACGTCCAGTGGAAATTACTACCCCCGAGATGATTGACAAAATCCACGATATGGTTTTGAATGATTGACGAATCAAAGTGCGTGAAATAGTTGAGGCCACTAGCATATCGCAGGGCACAGTGTTTTCAATTTTACACGAAAAATTTCGGCAGGGTGGGTGCCGCGTTTGCTCTCAGTGGAGAATAAACGCAATCGTGTGGTCGACTTTGAGGCTATTTTGACGCTTTTCCGTAGTAATCCTGACGAGTTTCGAATTAACGAATTAATTTGCATTAATCTTCATTTATATTAAGGAGAATTGCTTCTTAATATTCACCGAGTTTACATATCAGAAATGTTGTTTCTCCCAAAGAGAATATCAATTTTTGCCAAAGCAAAAATTGGTACTCTCGGAGAGACTAAACTAATTTACTCTGACTGGTAAGGGAGAAAGAATTGAAATCTTGATCTCTGTAAGTGTAAGATCTTTTTATCAACACAAACAAAACTGTAACTTATGTTCCAAAAAGAGCACACAATTGATGTTTTGGTTTCCCATGTTCTGATATAACTTTTGTGTAGATTTTTTTGTGTATGTATTGTAAAGATGATAAATCTAAATTAATCTAAAGAATAAAAATAAAATAGAAGAAAATCGAACTCCTATATATGAATTCATGTTCTGACAAACTAACAATTAAGTTAATTTGTTTATTCATTTATTTATTTGTCATTATTATATTTAAAATTTGAGTCACTAATACAGATCCGGATGTCCGATGGGAATCTGGAATAACTGGTGGTTTTTGATAATAAGTGTTGGGCTTATTTTGTACGATATTGTTTTCATTTTTTAGTTTCATAATTATGAACAGGTACCTCTATGGATTGAAAATTTGCTTCTATTTTGGAAAATGTATATTAAAAGTCCCAACAAGAACGGAAAATTTAAATTCGGCGCTATTTTTGCTGTTGTGCTTTAACAAAAAAACCGGTATGACATTTCCATGGTAGACAGTCCATCATTATTAAGAATAGGGCGTTATTTAACAGAACTATGAAAGTGAAAGTTTGATTGCCACGATTCGCCAATTCTGTCCAATTATTGAAACAAAAACAGCAGTATATAGCAAAAGATTTGTGTTTTAGTACCTGTAAAATCCAATTGAGTCAATAACTCAAACCTACACACCATGTATGGCGAAGAAAGTTCGGCCCACCCATGTTAGTGGCTTCGTAAATAAGCAGAAGTGGAATGACGAAAACCAACATGTGTTTCACGAGAAGGAAATGCACTCCAAACATGTTACTGTTTGGTATAGATTTTGAGCTAGAATCATCGTTGGACCATTTTTTACGCCCCTAGGTATGCACAAACAGTGAATGGCGAACGATATCGGGGCATGATAACCCAGTTGTTTGTGCCTCAAACGAATGGTATGGACCTCGAAAATATGTAGCTCCAAGAGGACGGTGCCACTTGCCCCACATCATGTGAAACAATTGCATTATTGCACGAGATCACGGACTACCCAAGACACCGAAATATGTACCACTTCTTCGAACTTTGTTTAATCTACAAAAATAGGTACAAAGCTATCCTTTTTTGAATTATCGTAGTAGTCACGTACTTGCAGGTGACATTTATTCCAAAAATCTATTCGTAAACGGTTACAATAATGTAATTTGTAGTCTCCCTGACAATAAAATGTTTTCTAAATAATTGTTTGTTGCCAGGCTTGCTGCGAATAATTCATGCTAATTTGGTTTCATGTGTTTTTTATTACTTTAATTCAATTCAGTGGAAGCGCACAATGCGGATGGTGCATGGAGGCATAGGATATGATGCGGTGGCAACATTATTGTATTTTGTCAGGTCCCATGAAAAAGCACATCTACACTGGCAGATGTGCTTCTTTAAGGCTAAATATTAATTTAGCTTCAGTTCCAGACCAAATTTTTCCATATATGAAGTATTGCTGTCTTTGAATATTTTTGCCAGATGGACGAGTGCACGTGAACTTTTATAACTGGTACAGTGTTTAACTTGGGGGATCAGAATTTTACGGAACTATTGACTTTAGGATTAGAAACAAAATGAATTTTCGAAAGCATCCAACGCGTATCCAACAATTACGATTAAACTTTCAAATGGAAAATGTGACAAAACTGTGTTTTCTTAAATAAAACTACTTATTTATCTCCTTATCCAATTGCTATCGCAAAGAAAGAAATAATTTTGTTGTTTTCATTACGGATATAGATGTTTTATTGTAATACAATTTTCTTTCAAAAAAAAGGTACCCACCAATGACAATCTAGCTTATGTAGTTCTTAAAAATGTTATCCAACTTTGGAGATATCCAAGTTGGTTATGACCGTTATGGAACAATCCAGCACCGATGAGATATAGTTACTTACAATAATGCTAGTCACCAGCATACACGATTCCAAAATGGAAATTTAAGAACGAGTCGGAAAAGAATTTTGGGCACGTTTTTGAAAGTCAAACATAAAACGAATATAATAAAAATGAAATAACGTTGCAATAAAAATGTTAATTTTTTATTGCATGAAGCCTAGTTTTTGCCGAGCAATACATTCTTTTTGAGAGCATCAAGGAAACAGCATCTGCATTGCAAATTTGAAAACTACGAAACTAAATCTTCTAATGGTATTGTATAGAGATAGTTTA
Organism: Oryctes borbonicus; assembly: GCA_902654985.2. Lineage (NCBI taxonomy): Eukaryota > Metazoa > Arthropoda > Insecta > Coleoptera > Scarabaeidae > Oryctes > Oryctes borbonicus. The sequence goes on from LR736910.1 coordinate 444,935, forward strand.
AGAAAATTAATACTAAATAATTATAGATGCTGCACACTATATTTGTTTTTTTTTCTAGTATCAGAACAAATGAAATAAGGGATGGAGATGAATGTATTAGTAAAGTTAAATAATTGTTCTACGGGTACGTCTTGTACTTCTAAGCTTCGAAATATTTTGTTTTGTTATACAATTTGGAATAAAATTTACTATTTCTGTTTTGGTTTAAAAAGTTAGAAAGATTCGTTGATATTTGCACCATATACAACCATTAAAATATGTGTTTGCTATTTATGTAAATAGGTACTTAGTCACGTTTATAATCATCCATTCACACAAATTTGACCGACAATCCCTATCGATTATATACAGGTACTTTTGATGAGTATTGCGACAAGTTTATAAATTCAGCTGATAGATATTCTTGTTATGGACATCATAACGATACCGCAGCATATTTATAACTACTTTAGAAAGCAAGGATTTAGGTATTGTAACTTTGAATAAGCGGTATCACTTTCATTAACTTTACATGACATTTTATCTCTAAATTTCGTATTAATGTTATCTCACATAATGCATATTATTAAAGCAAAACAACTTGATTACTTTAGAAACATATTATTATTAGACATGTTTGCTAGCACACGCATATATTGACATGTTATTTGCATTTATACCTTATATTATATGGAGCATATATTTATTATTGAGATTCGATAATATCGACATTATTAAAGCAGTTTATTGGCTTATAAATTAAGCAAGTAGGTAAAATTATAAAAGTATATTCTGAACATCACAATCGCACTAATTAAACATTTCTATTGAGCGAAAAGCAGATAAATAAAAAAAAGTACAACTAAAGATCAAATTACGTTGGTCAACGAAGGAAATATGAACAGTGATATAATATGTTGGAAATATGTTAGCTACTAAATTGTGCATGCAATCGCCGGGCGAGTGCTACGAAAGAAATACTCAAAGCGCCAGGTATGGTATGTAAGAAAAATATCTCTTGAACGTTTCGGGGTTATGTGAACAATCTTCTTGATCTATGATTGCATGCACAGATATTTTGGTATCTTACTATCCCTATACTGTAATCTTATAACAAAAAATTGTGGAACGGCCGTTTCGAGGACACGAATTTCGGTCACTGGTTAATGATGAGGCCGTCCCGCATTAATTATTATATAATTAATTAAACCTGTGTGGTGTGGAAGTTGCCGGTACTTATGTGTTATTTACCATACTACACCACAGTCCTTGCTATCATTATTGTGGATGGATTATCTGCTCTGCATGAAATAGCCATCTAGTTAGCCCATTTAAGAGCAGGCGAAATATGATCAAATCGACGGATACCAGATACAATTCTTAGACACGGATTTTGTATCGGTTGTAAATAAATAGTTAAGCAAAAATTAAGATGAGAGAACGCAAGTGACTCCCGCAATATTTTTCTTAGGTTTAGCTCCAAACCAACAGCCGATGTAACCAGCTGCACCGTTGAAATGTTGTGATTATAACGCATGTTGTTTCAGATATAAACCCGATATTATGCATAGTAGCGGAGTAGAATAATTTAGAGCTAGAGTAACCAAGCAGAACCATTCCGGTAACCATATTCTCATAAATGCTCTTAAAAATATCGTTTGTTACCTCAACCAACACCGCACAGTGAGTTTTTACAAAAATATAAGCCTTTGACTACAAATTTACTTTGGCACTTGTAATTAAACTTTATAAAAATTGGATCGAATATACGCGTAAAACCTTTCTTGCGTATACTTTTGTAGTAATACTACTGTTACAAACATAATAGTTTATTTTTTAACGAAAATACTTGATTTCTGGAAATCACTTGTGCACAGAGCTTTTTGTAATTATAGTTATTGTGAAATTTGAGTTAAAAATAATGTATTTCTTAATATTTCAAAACATGTTCGTATTTGGCCGTGAATTCTATTATTTGTCGTTAGTCCATAACTATTCTAGTTTGCAACTATGCCTAGTAATTAAATAAATCCAACCGTGTCCCACCGTTAAATTTATTTAATACCGTTACAAACATCAGGTACCTATAGTTGGTCATTGAGATCAGCTTTGCAAGATGTCCGGAAACTACAAAAAATGTGGCCATAGACTTTGAAATGCGATTTTATATACTTACCTAATTAGGTTAATCTTTTGTACTAACTTTTATAGCACTTTTCAAAAATATTGATCTTTTCTTTCAATGTTCATTATTGGTACCTGTTATACATAATAATTATAAAAGTATTTTTGCTTTTTAATAATTCCCTTACAACAAAAAAACAAAACAATTTTCAGATGTAACACAGTATTCTGGGTCGGGTAAAAAATAATTGACTATTAGAACGATTCGGATGCGGGCAAATTGTAAGTTAAGATTATAAAACACGTTATTAAAATTGGTGTAAGTAAAACTGCATAGAGAGGTTGACAACTAAAATCGATCTATTGTGTGTCTAACAGAGAAAAAGATATTGTGAACAGTATCGCCAGCCTTGTACATCTATGAAATATTCTCTTCTCTGTTAGCTATGTATGGTACATGATATGGAAATTGTAACACCAAGAACGCCTTTTAGGGTATGATGTCCCAAGCAATTCACGCCGGAGGGCCTTCAGTGTTTGCTAAGTTCCTCAGTTTTTTTTCCTAGAATACGCGAGAGACCGAGAGAACTAGATGCCTATGGCAAGATATTGATATTGGCCTCTTCGAACCGGTTTAGAGAAGTGCCTGGCGACGGGCATTATCCTACTGGAAGAGGATTATCTGTCAAATTTGACGAGAAATCAATGAAAGTGCTATAAAAAATACGATAATCCCCTGAAATATTAATTAAAAAAATCATTTTTTGGTTATAAAATACTTTAAAATCAAAATATTTAGCAGTGTTTACGTTTATCTAATGTGTTGTGTGGAAAATGCGAGCATACCATACCCCAGGGCAAACAATTCATTTAAGAAAATCTATAAAATCAACTGTTTTAAACCTAACTTCAAAACCGAACAAAATCGTAATCGACTTCACCCCATTATTTGGTGTTTTTTTTTTTACAAAAATAATACTTGAACCCACACAAAAAGTAGATTTACATTTTTTCTTTGTAAACAAACTTTATCGGATGTATTCCTTATCACCTAAAACGATTAGGACCGACCTAGTTTTATCAACTGATCCACTGGAAATTTTTGTTTTCATATATTTTACAAATTGAAAATGTTGCTCTTTAATTTTGAATAAGTTATGGAAAAGTTGCTGTTCATATTTAACTCGCACGTCCGTGATTACGGTTCTTCGTCAGCGGGTTATACTGTTGTAAATAGGAGACACCTGATTGTTTGTGTGTTGTTGCTGTTCGCATAAAAAAATGTGAAAAACCGGTTTGACCAACTTTGCTTCGGATGTACACGTTTAGGATACGGTATGTAAAATTTTGAGGTTGTTATCAAACTAAGAGATAGGATTTGGAGGGCTCTCCTATGGTAACTAAGAAAAAAAATATTTTAAAATATATAGAAATAAATTACTTAAATTTAATTGCTACTGAATTGGGTACAGCGCGCCATCTAGAAGCTAATTGTCAAATGTGTATGCTGTGACAGCCTTATCAAACGTATCGGCCTAATTATTCTCGTTAAGATTACAGTAAAGTAGTTAATTCATTTCTTCATCAAAATACTATATTGCTACGTTACTTATCTTACAATCAGAAATGATAAATTGGTAGACTTTTCTAGTTAAAGTAGTAATCTTCAGATGTCACTGCTGCTGCAAATTTCCGGGAAAAATGTTTGTAAATATAGATATAGGATAAATTTTATAATTCAATTTTCTTCATTAAATTTGAAGCAATTCGTTTTTTCGAAAAAATGCTCAATAGGTGAATTTTATGTTTAAAAATAAAACATTTTTGCATCAATTTTTGTTACCTCAATTTCTGATATTTAGGCAATGGCGTCATCAACAATTTGTTACAAATGTTTACAGATGAAATACGTATCAATCAAAAATTCACAATAATATACCAAATAGGCCTAATTCTTAATGAAAACGAATTTTTGAAGGTTAACTGGATGTGAATCATTTAAGTGAAGTTCAATGCATAAAAATTTTGATGCGGCGATAAAACCAGAACAGCAAGAAGTGTGCAATTTGTTTAATGGGCAATATGTTTACAAATATCAGCCACTCCACAATAAGTAAAATCGAGAGAAAATTTAGAAAAATTGGGCATGTCAAACATATTTCAAATGCAGCGGATGTTAAGAAAATGTATGAAGATGTGAAATTTTATAATTTGTTAGGTGTATGCGAGAATCGTTATGGTGTGTCTCGATCAAAGAGACAATGAAGTTTCTCAGCGATTAGTATTACGTGTTATAAAAACAAAAAAGTACCATCCAGATTTTGTGCCCCTTGGTTTGTTCTTATGGGAGCAATTAAAATTAAAAACTTATATTGATAGACCGCCAAATCTAGATTTGAAACATAGAATTGGGTATGAAATGAGTCGAATTAATCCTGATATCATTCGCAACGTACAAAACAAGTGTGTCCTTGGATTTGCTTATTGTAATGAGGCCAGTGGATGGTATTTCGAACTTTCGATTTAAAAGAAATAATTATTTCATTCCTTGAATAATAGCATTTTTCTTTGTTTCTTCTTCTTAGTAAAATTTGTTTCCACACTTTATTTGAAAACTTTCTTATGTGAGGTATTAAAATGTTGATAATACCATTTAGACAATAAAATATAATATAAATGAATATAAATATAAATAAATAAGCTTTCAACATAAAAAAGTTATCATTTAAAAAGATTATCGATGACATCATTATTTGAAAACTAGAAGTGGAGAAAATTTGAAAGGGATGCAAAAATGTTTATTAAAAAGAAAATAAGAGTGAGAGTATTTCTTCGAAGAAAAATTGCTTCAAAAGGAATTTATTCTATAATTTTACCGGGTAGTATGTAGGGTGATTAATTTAAACCATTCATTAAAAGTATTATGGTTTGCCGAAAGTTGTCATGATAAATAGAACACAACAGTGTCTGGATTACCGTGTGACGATAAATCACCATTTGATAATTTTGACCACCGCCGTACCAGCGATAATCCGAAACACCCGCTTTACTGTGACAGCCGATCAATAGTCAGGTGCCTGAAATACATTACCAAATCTAAAAATCATCTTGTATTGTTTTATATGTTATACATTATACAGGATGACCGATTGAAAGCATTTGTAAAGTTTAGACATTGAAAGTATTATGGGTTGTTAAATTTGAACTCCTGTAGCAGTTATTTCAAAGAAGTAAGCATCGGTATTTGCACTGCTTTTAAGACAACCCCCAAAATCTTCAATTCAATGCAAATTCAAAGCATCTTCAGTTACATTCTTTAAATACAATGGCTCAATATTAAGATGCAGAATTAAATTTTGAATTGGTCATGAATATTCCATTTTTAAAGAATGTTAAGGTTCCCTAATTTTTTAAATAATTGAAATCATTAATTATTACAATTATGCGACTAAGAGTTCAAGTCATTGTGTAAGTCAAAATGGAAAATTAGATTTATTCGAACATGAATATTTTGAATTGGTTTTATATTCATGGGAAATGTTTGTAGATTATTGATAGAATTTTCCGGAATTTCTGCGCTATGGAAAAGTAAAACCTGCCAGGTTACGACAAAAGCCTTTTAATGGAGAAATAAATGGGGTTAACGTATTAGCATATTTCAATACGCACCTTTGTGGCTTAATGAAATCTGCCGTGCAAGATTTCATTAAACATTAGACAATTTTGTGAACATATATTGATTACAATTCAGGAGGACCCACTGTTTCTTAAAATCTTGTATAATGTATAGCACATGAAACAATACGAGACGGTTCCTAGATTTGGTAGTACATTTTATGCACTAGATTTTTGATCAGTTGTCACACCCTCGCAGTTTATGGTAAAACGGGTGGTTCGAATTGTCGTTGTTAGGTCAATTGTCAAAATCATAAAATTATAATTTATCTTCACACCGTAATCCAGCCTCTGCTCTGTTTTATTGTCTCGATTTTATTGTTCATTTTCTTCGTCTTCTTCAATCTCTTCATTTCGTTTCTTATTTGTGCCCCATAATGAGTATTCCCTGAGGTGTAATAGAAGCAATATAATTTGTATTATTCCTAGATATTTACAGCAACAATGTCAAATAAATGTAAATTAAGTTTAAAGAACCATTGCTTGGTTTTGATAAAAAAGCTGTAATATTTTGGCGAGTGACTACAGATGTCGCCGTCTCCCATGCTTAAATTAGAGGCCTCTTTCTCCCTTCTTTCTCTTTCTAGTTTCTGGTGGCGAACCGTAACAGATTTTCCATTTCATGCTTTATTTGTCATTAAATTTTTTGATGCATTTAAATAGGTTTCTCATATTTGCTGCATTTCATATCTTTATCTTTCTTTTCATAAATCCATAATAAACAGTTTTTCGATTTGTGACTTCTACATATACAATGAATATGGAACTGCACATGCTGAACTTAATTTTACAGCTCAAATATTAACTAGTAGTATGGAAATCCACATTTTTGAGGAAAACTATCATAATAAGTTTATTTTGATAAAAGTGTGCTACACATATTTTCCTTCTTTATGTGCCGTTAACATATCTACTCGACGCTGTGCACATATTTTTTCTTATCGCGATAATAAAAAAATAAACACACGACTGTAGATGATAAATCACTGCAGAGCCCCGGACCAAAAACGGGAGCTTGAGAAATAAGATCTGTTGAAAGCTTGTAGAAAAAACGACCGCGTTTGGCGGTTTCTAGGGACCACAACCTTGAAATATATATCAATCGCATTGCGAAGGAGCTGAGATAGCAAATTTATTGTCCCATGAAGAGCGTAAGATCTACACGTTCTGCGGACCATTAACTCCCGAGCCGCAGGCGCGTATAGCCTGAAATAAGTGAAACATTCATGCCATGTCGTAAATTGTACACAGGTAACATAAAAATACGAAAAAACGCCTCGATTACGTATAACTGAAATTAAATGGCAGAAATTGGTTTTCGCTCCTATATCGAGAAATATATTAAAGGGCCATCGGACGTTGAGTTGTAAAATACGCGCTTGAATATTTGAAGAGTGAGATCTTAGACTTTTGTGTTTGTTATATCGTTCACATATCTACTAAATTGTTATGGCCTATCAAATGGAGTTATCTAGGGTTCATTATGAATACGCCGGAAATGCCTTATTGAGTAGGACTTGGTTTCTGTAATAACACTTCTCTTGCTCCATATTAATTTTTGAACGATCAGATCTCATGTTTTTAGAAAAGCAGGTTGATTTGTATTTTTTTTTTCGATTTAATTTAGGGTGTTATCGGCAGTCGACTAAATTTCCGGTATCAGCGGAAGTAATGTCAACGTTTCTATTTTTAATAGAATATCCTGTATATTTTTGGCCTTTGGAATGGTAATGGAAAGACAAATCTAACGAAACCACATACCTTATGTTTGTATTGAAGAAATATAGATATGGAGCAAGATTTTGATAGCTTGTTCTTGTTTTTATGTTCAGTTGGCTAGAAAGCAACGCCAAATTGTTCGCTGTGACGCCAGGTTTGTTCAAAGAATTCGCTGTTAGGCAACGTAATCGCAAAATGTATCATTTGCCATATCTCAATCCTAAAAGCTCAAATTGTTGTTATTATGAGAGGTAGTTTTTATATTTCCCCAACTAGACAGTTTTCAATTTTTACGTATTTTTCATTCTGTTTTTTATCACATATGCTTTGATAACGTGTTTGACAACTTATAAAACAATAGCAGCAATATTAGTTCTAATATCTGCCAGTTTGCGTTAGTTCGTACCAAAATGAACAAGCTGGAATATCGAGCAGTTATAACACTCTTAGTAAAATAAGAAAAATTTCCATGAATTATTCGTTGGCTGTGTATGAGGATGATTGTCCTTCAAAGTCGACTGCGAGTGATCAACATTGTTTAAACATGGTCGAGAATCGCTGGATGATGATACCCATCCAGGGCCTGTTGACGTGATCACTTCCGATGTTATTTAGAAAACCAAGTATTTACTACTGAAAGATGCGAGAATAAAGAAGCGAAAATTAACAGAATTAATTACCAATCGACTTGTTACTATAGATGAAACCTGGGTCTATCATTTTGACCTTGAGTCGAAAGAAGAATCAATGCAGTGACATATTAAGGACTCCAGCCCAAGAATTTTAGTCACTCCTTCAGTAGGAAGAATGATGGCAATTATATTTTGGGATTATCACGGTATTTTAATGATCCAATTAAGGGTAATACGGCAACAGGAGAATATTATGCAAGTTCAATCATCTCTTCGGGGATTCTACTAAAGTAAAAAGGTGCAGAATACTGACGCAAAATGTTCTGCTGTTGCTGATAATGCACCAGTCCACAAGACAAGACTCTCAGAAGCTGCCATTGCTGAATTTCATAGAAATTTATCACCCACCTTATTGTTCAGATCTAACTCCCTGTTTCCAAATCTAGAAATATTAAGAGGAACAACATTTATGGACGGTGTCAAACTTATAGCGGCTGCGAAATACCTTTTAACACTGAGAAATATTTTGCAGACAAACCAAAACATTTTTACAATGGATTAGGCATGTTACTGAAACGATGTAATCCGAAAGCAAGGGCTCTATAGGACTCAAAGAAGTAGCCACAGAGGTGTCATAGGTCTGTAAAATGTCCCTTCTAAAGGGAACGTACAGTTATCAAATAAACATTTTATTAGATCGATAAACGTGTCTTATATTTACAGAAATAAGAGGCCGATGTAATGTAATTAAATCAATAACTAATTCTTGGGAGATGTTAGTGAACAAGGACAGTACATATAAAAAAATGAAGACGTAATTAGGTGGTAGCGTAACATCTCCAACAAATTTAACAAATCGGAAAGTAATCGGTTCTTTGGAATGAACGAAATGATAGGAAGTATGATAGGAAGAGGGCAATTATCTTCGTGGATCTTGTGGAGACCGTAATATTTTGGGAGAGATCTAAGATTGTTATTCATTTTAAATTGAATCCCATTAGCGGTGTTTCTTTGCAGAGGGATGTAAGTTGATAAATCGTCTAAAAGGGGTAATGATTTAAATCTGTATTCGGATGAATTCATGACCACTGTGACTTGCCCCTTATCTGCACAAAGTGCTAATCAGGGGCCTACTCATTCTTGTTTAAAAAGGGTGATGCTTTCTCTGCGTAGTCTATGTAGTTTTTCGGAAATAGGATGATTGAGAATTGTAGTCAAAGAAAAAATGAGTTATAATGCTGGTGGTACACGACCGAAATAAGTTGCTGCTGTCAAGAGCCAGAGAGTTAATAAATGCCTTGGTATCGGCAAGAAGTTTATCAACGTTAGTGGTCCGTTTGGAAATTGGTAACCCAAACTTAGACCTCTAAAGCGAAAGTTATTGAATATTTCCGGTATGATCTCAAAGGTTAACAAACCATTTCTCGTTATCATAATTTAATAGAGTCAACAGGTCAGACGTCTGAAACAATTACGAACTTTATGAAATTTCGTATTAAATTTAAATTAAATCAAGTAATACGTGATACGGTATGAGGACACTTAAAATGTTATAAGTTAAAATTAAACAGTTAAAGTAGTTAATATTAGGAAGGGCGATCGCAATTTCAAAGTTTAGAATTTTGGATCCTAACTTCAAGTAAAAATTATTCATTAATCATTTTTACTTGAAGTAGAGACATTTCTCTACTCGCAAATCCTCTTGCTCTCATTGTCAGGCATACGTACTCTTTTGTAGCGTTCGTAATGTGGTTTGGAAAATTCTCTGTCTGGCGGCATCGAAGAAGAAAGTTTGGCGGTTCCTCAATTAATGTAAGAGCACCTAGTCCGTAATTATTCTTGATATTTTGAAAAACACCCCACCCTGGAATAAGGCCGAGAAGGAGTATTGATTGTGCTCTTTTAAAGTGCTCGAAGCTTTCGAATTTATTCTTAATTTTTCATCAGAGATGAACAATTTTACAATATGAGGAAGGGCGATAGAAATTGTCACAAAGATTTTTTCCCCCTAATGTACAATTGTTCTTCTCTGATAAAAAATTAAAATTAAATTCGAAAGATTAGAGCACTCTAAAAGAGAGCTTTATTTTCTGCTTCAGTCCAATATTTACTATTCCTAACAATTTTTTTTCGATATAACCCTATTATTAGCGTATTAGTGTTAGTATCAATAGGCTATGGCACAAACGCCTTTAGCCACTGCCCTTAAATGCCCTTATATGTTTTAGAATAGGTGAAGGGTTTCGATGAACCTTAATACTACTCTAGGACCTTCTTCTTTCAATTCAGTAGATGCCAGGAATAGTTTACTGAAATATTGTTGTCGAGTGCGACAGATGTCAACACATTGCAGAAAATGTACTCTCCAGATCTTCTTGGCATAGACAACAAATATGATCTTCAGCTCTTCCTAGATTGAATAGGTGATATCTCAGGACTGTCAGAAATCCCGCCCCTAACCTAGGTCCCCTCTACTGAACGATAGCACAATTTTTTCTGTCTTAAGCGAGCCTGATATGAATGCTTTAGTCTGTTTTTAACCTAGAACGTTTTCCCAGTACGAGTCTTTTGATTGTCCTTTAATTTTTAATTACTTTTTGGATGTGACTCTTTTGTAGGCCACAGAGGGCCATATTCGCTGCTTCTCTGGTCAGCTTGTCTGCCTTCATTACCTTCGATCCCTTGATGGCTTGGGACTCACCGCAAAATAACGTGGTTTTTATGCCCCAGTTTCCTTAAATTGTGTATACATTCGTGAATCACACCAGATTCGTATGTGTCGGCTTTAAAACTGCCCGACTGTTACTGAATATAGTTATGGTTGTGCTCCGTATCCCTATCTAGAGGTTCTTTATGACGCACAAGTTCAAAGCAGAGATCTCTGCCTGAAATAAGTTGGTGTTGAGTTCTGCACGTAAGGTGGTAGTTACGCCCACTAATGTCTATACCTGTTCCAACACCTTCTATTCTGGAGTCGTCCGTATACCATGCCAGGGTACCTCTGATCAAAATTGTATTGCATGTGGATTGTGTCTTTCGCAATTGCATCAGATAATTTATGTTTCGAACAAGGATTCTGAGATGCTGTTTAAGATCCGCAGGCTGCAATCACTGAGTGAGAACACTCGATATAGCCTGTTTTTCGAATGTGGATGCGAAGCGGCGCTGATCTCAGCGCTGTTTAGGGACACGTGGGCATCACACTTGCCAAGCAAGCTTCTGAATTTGCGAAGCTGCTGTTGCACAATCTTATGAGTTATTTTTGGCCACCAAACCAAAAAGACGTAGATGTTCATGGGTCTAATTATTGCTGTGTATGATTCGAGGCTTAAGACGCCAGTTCTTAGCAAGTAGCCTACGGCATACTAGTGACGCCGGAATTGCTTTTTTCTGTAAGTTGGACATGTGGGTGTTTCATATTAGTTTTTTGTCGAACGCGACTCCCAAGTATTTAACTTCATCGCTGAAGCTCGTTTTTCCTTCGATGGAGGGTGTTTTTAAATAGATTATTCTTCTCCTTGTGAAAGGAACGATTTTAATCTTTTGCTAGTTTTTGCGCAGGCTTTGATTTTGACACAATTTGTATGTTTCGTCAAGAGCTCTTTGTATAAGTTGTAAAATAATCTTTTCATATTTTCTATGGATCATGATTACCTGGTCATCAGCGTACCCTTGCATCTCATATCCGCTGGAAGTCAAGTTCTGTAAGAGATCATCTACAACTAGACACCAGATCAGAGGTGACAAGACTACTCCTTGAGGGCAGCCTCTGTCGGCTCTAATTGATGTTGTTTCCGATACCAGCGTGGCGATTATTCGTCGACTTTGGAGCATGGCTTTAGTCTATTTTGTAGACGACGGGTGAAATCGCTTGGAGAAGGTCGCTCTTTCGATGCTCTGGAAGGAGGTGTTATCAAAGCCACCTTCTATGTTCAAGAATGCACAGAGAGCTATTCCTTTTGCCAGTAACGATGCCTCCAATCTGCTAGTAACATGTTGGACAGTCGTCGTTGTTGATTTTGCTTTCTGGTAGGCATGTTAGTTGGGATGAAGCGGATTTGTTATGAGCACTTCGTTCCTTAGGTACTGCTCTAGTACCTTTTCCATTCTTTTAAGCAGGAATGAGGAGAGACTGATAGGTCTGTACGCTTTAGGCTCTGCGGCTGATCGCTTTCCTAATTTAAGTATAAATGCCACATTAACGTCTCTCCACACCATTCGTATATAGCTGAAGTTACAGCTGGCTTTGTATAAGCGCTTAAGTATTGGAAGGATACCGCCTACGCTTTCTGCAGTAACATTGGGAAGACCCCATTTCCTCCACGTGATTTGTAGGGTTTAAATGGCATTAATCTTATTCTATTAGTTGTGAAGATTTTACTTGCTAGTAAGTCCATTTGAAAGTGGTAGTCTTTGCTGGTAGAAAGGATGCAGGCTTGAAAGTGAGTATTTTGCAATACCTGTAATGCCTTTCTAGAATTCCCTGTAAAGCTGCCATCACTTTTCTGAAGATAGCTGAGTTCATTTATATGTTCTTTGGCGAGGGTTTTTATTGGCGTGTTATCAATGTTTTCGCAAAAGTTCCGCCAAGTTCTCCTCTTGGCTTTTCTTATTTCGGAATTATACTGGGTTAGGGCTTGGCTGTACAGCTCCCAATTATGTTTGAGCTTTGAGTTTTTAGCTTTATTAAACAGCCTCCTGGTCTAAGCTCGCATTACTTCAAGCTCTCTGTTCCACCAAGGCACTTTGTACATGTCCGTCTTCTGTGTACTTGGGCAGCTTGTATTAGAAAATGCAGCTGTGTGGAAGCTATTTCTGGGTCTTCTGTATTCTCTATTTCGGTGCGGATTTAATCTGCTTTTTCACTAATATGTTTTTCGTAAGAACACCAGTCAGTTATTTTTGGAGTTCTTATGGTAGAAGTTTGCTGTGCCTGCGCCTCGCTTTCAAACCTTATATGTTTGGGATCTGACAGTGAGGCCTCTGGAGAGAAATACTAGTTCGATATCTTTGAAGTAAGACGAACAGTGGCTAGTGTGACGTTTAGCATTTTGCTTCTATTCTTAATAACAAAAGTTGGTTCTTTGCCTCTATTAATTATGTCTAAATCTGCTCATGACAAAGGTTCGTAAAGGTACGCACCTCTGGTGTTTATATTTGAACCGCCCTATGCGACGTGGTGCGCGTTCGCGTCGCAGCCCAGGATGAAGCATTTGTTCTTCTGTTTGTAGTGTTGAATATTTCTGGCCTGCGTTGAAGGCGGCTCGGTCGAATTCCCGTGGAAGCAGACTGAGGAAATAATTACTTCTTGTAAACTATCAGCCATTGGCATCACTACTTCCACCCTTTAGCGCTACAAATATGTCAGTAAATGCTGTTAACAGTTTAATACGTATGTATATGGCCCTATTAGGCCTAACATATTCACTGTAGGGTTAATACTATTATGAAACATTGTCAGAATGTAGTCAAAGTTAATGATGCAAAGATAAAGTAGGCGGTTCGCTGAGAAGGCATTATCTTCAAAGTAAAATATTTTAAAACAAATCAGGAATCAACAGATACTTATGTAAGGAGGTAAATATGTTATTAAGTGGAGAAAAATTCAATATTTCTTTTTTACAAAGAAATCAGACACATTCTGAATTTTTAATAAAAGTACCCTGGGTTTAACATTTCCTTTTAACAAATGCGTATCTCCTCCCGAGGGAGCAGAAAGGCCGAAGTTACTAATAAGGAACACGTTTGTGCTGTTAAATACAGGTAGTTTAAAAATAAATGGTCTAAAATGGAAAAATTTGCAAACTTTTTTGCCGTACATTTCTCTAAAATATCATGAATATTACAGCAACATGCAATACGAGAAAAAAGAGAAAAGGGGGGATAAAAAACTAAAGCCAACAACAACGAAAACCTAATTGACAAAATAACAGTATCTAGCTTAAATTGAACCACAATATGATGCCAGAAAAGAAGAGAATGATGAAAGTGATAATGTTGACTTTATGTTGAATAATGTTTATAAGTTCGCATTTTTTTAAAATAAATACTTACTTGTTTACTGAAAATTCTTTAAATAAATGAAGTGGAAATAAAAAAGGTTTAAGTATTTTTTTTAGCTTTGGCACATTTATGATAAATTTTTTATTTATACTGTTATAATGTTAAAACTTATTCGTCTATTTAAGATTTTTTAAACTTTGTTTAGCTTTTAATACAAATATCTCAGAATAATTTAAAATGCACGTATACAACTTTTGTTCTAGGCACATGTTTTCAAATAGGCTGGAGATCTAAATAATTTTATAGTAAGGATATGTATGTATATATCTTATGTGTATAAAAATATCAACGTGTCAATAAACTCAACTTGGCTAACTTCTGACTTCCTCGATCCTTGTGATCGTTGAGCTTGTTTTGATCCCGTTGCGGACGGCTAAGATTGTTGGCATAATTGTTAATCTAACGAACAGGACCATCTCCACTGATATGTTCGGAATGTCCTACTGTCACCTATTTGGGATTAGTACGTAGGTTCAGCAAGGGAGCGAAATAAAATCAATAGACTTAATCCGGTTTAATTCAATTGAAATTACCGGTATTGTCAGAAATTTGAGCTTATTTGTTACTGAAATCAAGTGGCGAATAACAGAATGGTAATTAGCGAATTTATGTACATATTCACCGAAGTGGGTCACCCCAAATCATAATTTCTAATTAGCAAACCTATTATAAAAACAAGAATATTTCTATACTAACCAGCTGCCAAAATTTTTCTGAAATGTAGAATTGTGTAAATTATAGTTTTTGTGGTAACATGAGACATCGTAGAGTATCTTTGATAAGTATGTTCTTACACGAGGGTTGTTTGGAAAGTTTCAAGCCTTAACAAGATTTGTTAGGAATATTCTGGTAATATAATTGCGCACAAGTTGGAAGATACTTTTGAAAATTTCAACTATGTTGGACGCTCAGTTGTTTGTGTCAGAAGAAAAATGAAAAATATTGAATATCGTAGCCATCATTAAATTCTTCCATTTGAAAGGTAATACGCCTACACGAATTGAGATGGATGCTATTTACGGAAACTTCTCACCATCACGTTTAACAATAATTTTGGGTAGTTAAATTTGAATCTGGTCGTACACTTAATAATAAATAATAAAACTCAGTCAAACAAAATTTTTTGGTCTTAAAACTTTTTCTCTACCTCTTACCGTTAACGAGTTATGCGCAGAGGCAAAATGGAAAATTTCCAATTTTCAAAAATCCATTTCATCCAGTCAGAGCGTTACTTATATGTGATCTACATGTCCCCAGAATTTCATAATTTGTTGAATTTCCGTGTTCGGGATCTTCCCTTGTAAGTAACTGGTGTTTGCGTAAGTAAATATGCCAACACGGAGTCATTCTCATGGTCTTTCGGGTGTAGGATGTCTGCATTAAGTCTCCAATAACAAATTTGTGGAACCCGCATTTTTGTTTTTTCTATACCAATATAACCCTTGTGGAGAAGGTTTAGCATTTCGTAGCGTAAACATGACGGTACAACTAATTTGGTTCCAAGAAATAATAAATCACCAATAACAAGTAATTGTTCTCTGACTTTTACAAAATGCTTTACACAATCGATAATATGATGTTTATTTTCTGACCATCATCTATAGAAATCCTTTAACAGTTTAAGTTGGCAATCGTTCTTAGTTTCATTGGATGTTGGCAGGTACTTCGCATATTCAAGCTCTGCATCTGTCTCTGGGTTGTTTCAAAACTGTTTTCGATAGTGTATCTGCAATGTACAGGCACGTACTTACCTGATTTGTAAGTAACGTTTAAATCATATTTTAAAGGTGCTGGTTAGCATAGATTCTTTGTAACTGGGGTGTATTGTAGCTAAATCTTTCTTAAAGATTGCTTCTAGAGGTTTATGGTCTGTATTTACTTACTTCTTTTAGTTCGTGAATCATATAGTGAAATTTCTGAATAGCAAATAACATTTCCTTTTCGATTTGCGCGTATTTTTGCTCACCAGCATTTATACTTCTAGATGCAAACGCAATTGGATGGTCCTCTTGTAGAAGACAAGCTCCCAGTCCATCCAGAGATGCCAAAAGATTTTAATACAGGTGCGATGGTAAGTAAATGTTTTAAATTGTTTAATTGTTTAGGGCTTCCTCATGATTATCGGACCAAATCTACTGTACGTCTTGCCGCGTTAGTAATCTTAGTGGCGCTGTTAATTCTGACATATCCGGAATAAGCTTCCCTAAGAATCAGCCAAACCTAGCAAACTCAGTAGATTGAGGGGTTTAGATTGAATTTTCGATTTATTAAACTTAATATTATATTTTAACGCGTTTCCTAGTACTAATTTCAAGTTGTTGTTGTGTTCTGCTTCACTTGACCCCGTTATGATAAAATCATCGAAATAAATGACACCTTCAAGGTAAGCAAATATTTCATATGGTAATTCTCATTTTGAAATAATTTTTATTTGAAGTAACCATCTCTCATATCTAGCACAGTGAAATATGATGTATTACTTAATTCTGGAGTAGTTTTTTCAACTATAGGTATTAGAAAGTATTCACGCTGTATAGCTTTATTTAAATATTTAGGATCTAAGCATACCCTGAGATCGCCATTATTTTTTCGACTATGACCAATGGATTCGACTAAGCAGTGGATTTATCGCCCTTCCTTATAACACTTTGCTCCTCTAGTTGAGATAATTTGGTTTTCAACTTCTTACGAAGACTATGGGGAATCCTTAGAAGCGGCCGAATATGTGAGATTGCATTTTTTTTTTATATTATTTGGTGTTCTGATGGGAATTCCCCTAATCCTTGAAATACTGTCGGGTAGGATTCAAGGACATCACTAAGAGACTCAAATCTGCCTGATTGTGAGATATTAGCTATCCTCTTAATTAAATTTAATCCTATACAATCTAGCAGGGGCAATTAACAATAATAAAGAAAATTTGCTTGAATATATTGTTAACACTACATTCAAAATTAATTTCACCTACGGGCTTAATTCTAAAACTACAACTACTATATGACATCAGTGTTATCTTAATTTTGTTTAACTAGCGAAGCCATCATTCTCTCTCATTCGCAATTTCTTCGTGTGTTTCATCTCCAACCATGAGTATCTCTTTCTTGCTTTTCTTCTTCTTTTTTTCCTCTGGTAAAACTTTATCTCTTGTGCACAAAATGATTTTTGCCTTGACACTTAGCACAGATTTTCCCGTAAGCAGGACATTTACCTTTATTATGTTTATAACCGCAATATTTGCAAGCATGTCTATTAGAGGTATTCCTATTATCATTTGTAGATAATGTTTTTATAGAATATATTGTTGTGTCATTTTATAGGATTTTCAATTATGACTTACTGGCCTCCAATGGTCTATAGAAGTCAACTGCTTTCTCCAGTGTTAAGTTTGGTTTTGTTAATAATCTCTCTTGAATTACTTTAACATGTATTCCCATCACTATCCTGTCTCTTATCATCTAATCCAGTTGTGCATATTCTGTTGTTTTAATTGCCTTACGTAAAACTATCAAAAGTTTGCCCTTCATTTTGCACGGTACTGTTAAATTTGTATCTTTGAAATATTATATTTTTTCTCGGCGAACAGTATTGTTTTCTCCTGGCACGTTCTCCTTGGTACGTTCCAGAGTTTTGTTTTCGTCATTAATAGATGCGAATGAGTTGTATAATTCTAGTCCTTCATCTCTAATAAGGTTTAAAAATACAGCAATTTACTTATTCGCTGGTCTCATAGACAGGTCTGTAGCATTGCCAATAGATCAAATTTTGGATGAAGCCGTTTCCAATTTTCTGAAATGTTTCTATCCAAAGACAAGGGTCCGGCGGTTTGAACAACGTTTCTATAATCATTATTTATTTTTAAACCTGACACCATGTATGATTTTTATTAGAACTTTAAGTTGATTTAAATTAGTGTTCAGCTGAGTTTCCTTTTACCTCCTCCAACTTTTCCAGTTTAATAATGAAGTAATTTATAAAGTTTACTTGAGGTTCAGTATTTGTTTCTATTAATTTAAAACTGATTTCGCTATAACTAGCGCCAGATAGTGTATAGTAATGAACTTCGATTGTATTTCAAAGTGAAGTCGTAATTTTGCTAATCTCTGAATTCTTAACTGACACTTGTTTAACGGTTTTTTAAAAATGGCACGTGGTTGGTTTCTACCAGGAAATATTTGCCATAAACATAGTGATTGAATTTTTGACATCCAAACACTATCGCAACTGTTTATTTCTCAATTTAGGCCTGACTTTCTTGAGTTTTAGTGATGTTTAGTTGCAGCAATACAAGGTAATCTTAAAAATCTATACCGTCCAAACAGTATCGCGAATATTTTCAACAAAGACGCCGTTAAAGCCCATTTGCCAAAATCACCTGTTTGCGTCCAGAACCGAAAAAATATTGGATACATTTATGTCTCTTTTCAGATCATCAAAGGTATTCCAAATGTTCCCTCATAATTGCTTTGTCAAGGTTTTACGAAAAAAAATACATGTATGTCCTTATTGGGCCTTTTTACCAGCACAATTGGATTTACAAACTCGGTCGCTTCTGTTGCCTTAGTTATAATATAGTCGTTTACCATTTTATTTAATTAGTTTATTTTACTTTCCTATAAGGCTATAATCATCAGCTTAATAGCCTTTTTTAAGTTTAAATTCACATGGTTTAATTGCTACTTTACCTACACCCTTTAAATATTTCATTATATTCTGACAAAATATCCTTCCGACAAAATTCATTGGCAGTTGTTTTTTATTCGGTACGTTTTAGTAAATTTAAATAGCTAACAGTATCAATGCTTCACAGAGGTACAGAATTTGTTTTGGTTTCAATAATTACTAAAACTAATATTTTTATACTGTAATTTTTGTAACTATATTATGTATTACTATCAACGGCGATGAAACCATATTCCTAAATAAATAAAACAATATACCTAACTGAATTAATTACTTATTGATGTGTTCTTTTAAACAGATAATTAAAAAATATCGATCTTCTGGAGCTTTCAATTCCGCAGAAATAATTTTTAAAAACTTATTTTACATATATAGCAGTTACCTCTTAGTTAAATAAAACAATAATACGCCAAAATGGAAGAAAAAAAACGTTACAAAAACATGTTTTTGTAAGGAATCTAACCTGAATTATTTGATTAAATAGAAAATTTGAGAAAATATATCGAATTACCAATCGATATTTGCCGACTAAGCTTCTTCTATATACGCGTACGCCCCGAAATAATACGATACCTGTTATACTTATTCGGTCTTGCAAAAGATTGTTTTGTAATTACAAAAATAGAATGTAATTACATACTTACAAGGGAACACCGCTAGCCCGAAAACTTAAAAGTTTCGACGAAACTCTAGAAACTGGAAGAGCATCTTGATAATAATAATAATAATATAATAATAATAATAATAATAATAATAATA